>VZQC01006403.1:252244-637722 GCA_009823505.1 Rhizomys pruinosus
GCACCCGTGTCGTGCAATGCCGCGGAGGTCAGAAGAGGGTCTCGGATTCCCCTGGAACTGGAGTTCTCCTGGAATTGGAGTTTCAGACGGTTCTCGGCCGCCATGTGGGTGCTGGGGATCGAACCCGGGTCCTCTGTAAGAACGGTCGGCGCTCTTAACCGCTAGGCCATCTCTCCAGTCCCCAGAGTCCATTCTTAAATTCTTGTATTAATGCTACTAAACTTTAAGATGAAACCCCAATTTCCTCTGTATCATCAGGTAGACATGACATTCAAACTCCCCAAATAGTCCAAGATTACTATCCAGCTAGAGGTTTTCTAGTAAAGAACAAAGACATAGCATTGTCAGAGTTAATCCAAATGGGCCTGCCAGAAACCTATCCTTCAGGAAGCTGTTCATCCCCGAAACTTTAAGTACCATAGTCTATACCTAAACATGTAGGTGGGCACAGAGGCCCCTTTGGTCATTGTTCATGCTCATCCCTTGAGGATGCCCCATGTTGACCTGTAATAAATGATATCTGGGCTAGAGAGATGGTTCAGTGGTTAAGAAGACTAGCTATTCTTGCAGAAGACCTGGGTTTAAGTCCCAGCACCCACATGGCAGCAAAGGACCATCCTTAACTCCAGTTCCAGGAGACTCTGACGCCCTCTTCTGTTCCCCGAGGCACTGTACACCATGGGTGCCTCACACACATTCAGGCAACACACTCATACACATAAAATGAAAATAATAAAATATTATTGCCCCCCCAACAATATCTTCTGAATTACAGTTTGGTTGTTGTTGCTCTCTAGGGTTCTTGATTATGTTCATTTTCTACACCAAATAAAGAATTAAAAGGCAGGAAGAATTTTATATACAGTAGGCAAAAACTCTATTAAAAGTAAAGAAACTGGGGGTCGGGGGAGATAAAAACAAAGAAACACATATATACACTCACACGCAAGAGGAAAATCTCTCCACAAGTGGGATTCAGGAATAGCCAAAGCCCCTACGGGACCTGGGTCTTGTAAGCATTCTTGGTGGCATAGGGCAGGCCCACTTCTCCTAAGTTTGGATTGGTCAGCTTAAACAAGGAGGAGAAGGCTGCTAGGCCTACAGCTCCAAGCTCAGATATGTCGCAGCCTGGCCTGGCTGAGCTGGTCTGAACAAGCCAGCTGGTGGGAGAAAAAGCCCCTAGGCCTTTGCATCCTGTAAGAAGATGTAGTAAGTTTCCTACCTTCATTAGGTAGTGTCAGGGGTTTGCTGCCCTCGCAGGTCCTCAGTGTCTCTTCTGAATTCGTAGTGATGTCTCCACAGTGACTGCAACGGGGAGGGGAAGTCACAGGGAGATCCTGGTAACCGCCCTTATCTCCTTGGTTCATCCACATATCCTCTAGAGCTTGGTCGTCTAAAGTGACGGACTGACCAGATTTCCCAGTGCCCTCTTGTCCAGTCTGTGTTCTCTGTGCTTCAGTTCATCCATACTTTGAGCAGATCCCTGAATGCCAAGGATAGATGACTTGATAGAAGGTTAAAACTAGGAGTGGATGGGAGCCCAGGCTCTGGCCCTGCCTACTCGTGTGATAGTTGGTGGTCACTAAGCTCTGAACCCCACACTCGCCATCTTTAAATGTCAGTGCTCACACCTGAAGGTTTGTGTGCTTTTCCAAGTTAATATTTCAAGCAGATGTATATTCTGTTTTAGAATGGCACATTGTAGTGTAGAAAGGACTCTGACTTTTCCAACAGCTTAACTCATGCACACTGTAACTGATGCCCCCCCTTGTCTTGACATTTCTCTGTGCATCTCTCATCTCTTACTGTCTGATAGTATAAAACCCTCAAGCCTAGCTGGTTTTCTTGGGGAGAAGGGGTTTAATGAGCTCCTACTATGCCATGTGATAAAGTGTCTAATTTCAAACAGCATTTGTGCACTTTTTTCCTCTTAAGCTTCCTCATTTTGTTGACTCAGGTGCTGAGTAGAAGAATTTAGGGGACAGGCTTATCCTTCTCTGAGCTATTTCTCAGGCTTATGGGAAGGTTAGTAGGTGATTTAAGGAATGGGGACTCCTTTCTTTTGTTTGCATTGCATTGAACCATTGACAGCCAAGTCTTCTCTTTCCCCCAAATAACCTGGTTAGGTATTAATTACTTAAAAAGCAGTCAAACCCACCCCTAGGCTAGAAGGTCCCAGTGATAGGACAGGGAGAGCAGAAATGAGAAAGGTGAAAAGACTTATTTTTTCTGGAATGTTAAAAAACAACTGCTTCTCCCCGGGAGAGGCTGCTCTTCCCTATTGTGCTGGGATTTCTGACTAGGAGATGGGCCTTGCCCAGGAGCAGTGAGAGCCAGTGTGCGAATCTCACCGCTGTAGCTGGGGCTGCTACGGAAGGGTGGGAATCAAAGGTCTGGGTGCAGGCTGATTGGGGACCCATAGCTCCTGGCTGCACAGACAGCATGCTTGCTGTGTCCCCACAGGTGGAAAGGCTGAGGGTCCGTAAGAAACATTAAATATCAGTCTTTTCTGTTGACACTAAAACTTTCATTTAAGACAAGAAATTAAAATCTTTTACTTTCCTTCACCCTGTAAAACTTTTGGTTTAAAAAGGCCCTGCTGCATTCCCAGAATTTTAATGACCCAGAGTGGTAACTCCTCCCGGCTTTCTGCCAACCCCTTCCTCCTTTCCTTCATTTCCTTTGTGCCAATTCTTTTAAAACTAGCCAATGAGAGACTGTGAGATCAGACCCTGTCTAGTGGGGAAGAGACACAGCACTCTTGCATTAGGATAGAAAACACGTGCTGCTGGGCATGCTTGTGTCTCCACTTTTGTGAGTCACACTCTCCTCATCAGAAGTACCTTGTTGCTGGGGCTGGAGAGATGGCCTAGCAGTTAAGAGCGCCAACTGCTCTTACAGAGGACCCGGGTTCGATCCCCAGCACCACATGCGGACGAGAACCGTCTGAAACTCCAATTCCAGGAGAACTCCAGTTCCAGGGGAATCCGACACCTTCTTCTGACCTCCGCGGCATTGCACGACATGGGTGCACAAACTTGCATGCAGACAGTACATCCATACACATACAGAAATAAATAAAATTAATAAAAAAATTTAAAATATGTTAAAAAAAAAAAAAAGAAGTACCTTGTTGCCATGCTTTCCCTGGTCAGGTGTTCTCTTTCTTTTAACCCAAAGTTATTTCTAGCAATTCTTCTCTGAGCCTCTTATTCATAAGGTTTCCACCTCATGACCTAATTACCTCTAGTACAATGAAGTTGGAGTTTCATCATTTGAAGCTTGGGTGGAGGTGAACGCAAATGCTCCAACACTAGCAGCTGTGTCATTGGTCCTCTGCCCACGCCAGCTGTGGTCCTGCTTGGGAGACAAGACAGAGCCACTGCTGGCCTCTCCTGCACACGTGTGATGGCTGAATGCCTGAGGCGTCAAGGTTAAGTGTGACTTCAGCTTATGTGATTGATAGAGAATTTGGTCCACTTTCTCCTCTGTCTGTTAGGCTGAACTGGACCCCAAGATGGAGTGACTGCTGACCAACAGCATGGAGACCACAACCTGGCGGGCAGCATTCCAGGAAACAGAAACTAACCCACCCTGGTTTCTCAGTAACCTCCTGACTCCTGTTTTTAACAATGCAGCTGCAATTATCCATCGAAGCCAATTTTCCGTAGCAGCCGGATGAAAAGCTTCAAAACACCTAATGGAAACTCCCCCTAACTGAGCCTCCTTTCTATCAGGGCACCTGTGACTGACTCACCTGCTCTTACCCATAAGGATTCTGTAGAACTCAGCCTGATGTGACCAGAAGCTGCCGCTCTCACTCATCCTGGCTGGAGGCAGACCAGGGGTCTCTGTCCCCCATGAAGTAGTCTCTGTTGGTGGTCGTCACTGTTCCCCTTTCATACACTGTCCACCTAGGAAGCACATCAAATCCAGGTATTACTGTTTCTCCAAACTGCCTCACAAGCACACTGGACCCAAGTCACAGTGCACAGAACCCAACCTCCCCTCTGACCTCCCCCAACCTTCTTTTTGTTCTGTTCCTTTCCATATCTGCAAATCAGCTGGAGAAGCCAGAGGGTCTGCTGGGATTACTCTCAAACCCTCATCCCTCTGTGGCCTGTGACTTCTGATAAAATGTATGTGTCCTGTCTGTTCTTTAAAGATGTTTAGTGTTTTTATTGTGGTGTGTGTTTTGCCTGCATGCGTGTAAGTGCTGCCATATGTACATTGTCTGAGGAAGCCAGAAGAAGGCATCAGATCTCATATATCTGGAGTTACAAACAGTTGTTAGCCAATGTGGGTGCTGGGAACTGAATCTGTGTCCTCTGGAAGAGCAGCCAGTGCTCTTAACTGCTAAGCCATCTCTCCAGGACCTGTTTCTCCTTTTAAAATTCTCAATCACTAATTTGGCTTCTCATCTGTCCCCTAATGCCTGCAAATCCTTGCAACTCTCCCTGATGAACAGAATATATTTATATTTATTGCTGAGCAGAATATGTGTGCTCTTTGCTATTTAGCCCCCACGGGCCTTGGACTCATGGTGCCCCTGGCTCAGCTTTCAGAGCACTGGGCTTATATAACCCTATGCCCCCTATTCCTGTCTTAACAATATACCTTCAGAACAACCTAGAAGCCCAGACAAATTTCAATTATTGTTATAGTTATTTTCCTGGTTGTGACAAAATAGCTGATAAAAGGGACTTAAGGAACGAAAGGCTTGTTTCTGCTCACAGCTTGAAGGTCCAACGCATCATGGTGGGGAAGGCGGTGGCAAGGCGTGGCAGCTGGTTACATTGTATCCACAGGAAGCAGAGGGAGTGAGGCCTGGTGCTCAGCTTGCTTTCTTCTTTGCATCCAGCCTGGGACCCCCCAGCTCCTAGAATGGTACCCCCACTTAGGATGGGTCCTCCCCCCTCAATTAACCCAGTGTAGTAGCTCTGTCACAGATACGCCCACAAGTTTGTCTCCTGGGTGAGTCTGGATCCTTTAGGTTGACAATATTAACCATCCCAACTCTGGTGACATGGGGAGAGCTGTCTCGGCCCCCAGCCCATTATCACATCCCTTTCTCTTATCCCCTGGTCCATCGCAGAACAGAAAAGGCCTTGTACATACTAGTGTGAACCCTACCTTGTAGGTGTAAGATATAGCCAATGTCCTAGTTTGTCTTTCCATTGCTGTGACAAAACACTCTGACACCAACTTGGGGAGGAAAGGGTTTATTCAGCTTACATCTCCTGGGTCACAGTTCATTACTTAGGGAGCCCAAGACAGGAACTCAGGGCAGGAACCTGGAGGCAGGAGCTGAAGCACCAGGCACATGTTCACCGGGCTGCTTGTGGCATACTGGCTGCACTCCCTGGCTCATCCCTGCCCATGCCTTCTTATTACTGTCACTGCCCTCAAAACAATCAAGACAATACACCACAGATTTGGCCACAGGCCAATCCAATGGAGCCAATCCCCAACCGAGGCTCCCTCAACCCAGGTGTGTCAAGTGACACCAAAGTATCCAGCACAATTGACCCCTTGTCAACTTGACATCACAAACACATCACTATTAAACCACCTTTCCAATCTTACCCAAGTTATGATGTTAACACTAATCACAACCTAAGACAGTACATCCTTAAAAGCCTCACAAGTCCTATAAAATGTCCAAACACTTAAAAGTTCACAGTCCGCTAAAAGTCTCTTAACTGTGGGCTGCTGTAAAATCCAAAAACAAGTTCTGTCTTAATTCAAAAGGGAATAATCAGGCATCTCAAACAAAACCTAAGTCCAGCAAAGTAGCTCAAGGCTGGACAACCTAGGGGATTCTACTCTCACGAACTTCTGGGCTCCAAAGGGTCTCGCAGCTCCCCCTCTCCGACTCTGCCGTCCGTTGTCACACTCATCTTGCAGGCCCAGGCTACTCCATTCTACACCTACCGCTGCTCTTGGTGGTCGTCCGGTCACGTCTGGCATCTTCCAAAAAGCTGTGAGTTGCTACTGAAATGAGGCACACCTTCACCAATGGTCTCTTTTGACCTCTCCTGGTGCAAAGCTTCAGCATTCTTCCATGGACCCCTGCAAATCTGGGTCTTCACTGCACCAGGTGATTCCACCAATGCTAAACCAAGGTGCACTTCCACAATGGTTTTCCTGACCTCTCAACAGTGCAAGCCTCGGCTGCTTCTGTGAACCCCTCAAATTTAACACCAGAACCATATAGGAAGACTCTTACACATTACCAAGTCTGGCTTTCTGGCTCGAGATGGAAGGGGCTCAGGCACCCTTTCTGGGTCACAGCTTCTTTGTGCTGACCTTGAAGGAAATTACTCCCCAGAAGATTTCACCTCAGTGATGCTTGGTCTCTTGTTTTACTTACAGATGATTTTTCAAGCCCCAGCTAACCAGCATCAATTGCCCCAAGTACCACAAAAGTTTCACTTTCAGGTTCTGGTCTCTTGTACTACAGCTGATTCTTCACAGCCCAGCTGACCAGAAACAAGATTCAATTCAAAAGCCACTAATAGCTCCTGATGTCTCTGCTTGAAGCTTCACAAGCCAGGCCTCCATCTTCTACAAACTCCTTCAGCAAAACTGCTCCAAGCTCCATAGCAACAATCTTTAGGCATTCAAATGATCTTCTCCAGCCACAAAGTTCCCAAACGTTTCCACAATAACTTCCCCATACACCATAGGACAGGTAGTCTGTCACAGGCAAATACCCCACTCTCTAGCGTACCATATTTCTATGTACCTAGTTTGTCTATCCATTGCCTGGGACAAACGAACTCTCTGACAACCAACTTTGAGGAGAGTGAAAGGTTTATGTCAGCTTACATCTCCGGGTCACAAGTTCATTACTTAGAGGAGGCCCATACAGGAAAGGCAGAACTGGCAGGAGCTGAAACATTTGAGGCATGAGCTTAAGCAGCGCATTCGCTGTTCTTACTGGGCTTGGCTCCCTAGGCTCATGCCCAGCCTACCTTCTTATACTGTCATGCGCAACATCAAGACAATACACCGCAGATGTGGCCACAGTGCCAGTCAATGGAGACAATTCCCCAACCGAGGCTCCCACTCAACCCAGAGTATGTCAAGTTGACACCAAAGGCTATCCAGCCACATTATCGCCACACTCCTAAAAGACAGGGTCGCACGCCAAGTATGTTTTGAGGCGTACCGCCTGCGAGCCCTCTGTCCGGTAGCGTGAGCAGTTGGTCACAACACAGCATCCACTCAGGACGGAAGTACCATAGAGGGTGGATTGATTTACTTACTAGTCAGAACATGGAACCACGTGTGGCGGGACCTGGATGAGTTCCCGCTCTGGAGGGAAGGGTATTGGCTTGGAGCTCCTCTCCTTGTGGTGCCTTGTAATTTTATTTTCCAGGTATGGGCCTCACCGGGGATGGGTCAGCATAGGCCTTTCTAAAGTGGGGACCTAGGGCAGGGAACTCTCTTCCTTGGTCCAAGAATAAATCACCAAGAGCACGTACTGAGGCCGGCCGATGTGCTGGGCATTGTTCTAAATTCTTCACCAATTCAGAAACTCTGGTATATTTCTCAGATTACCCAGGTGTCTCAGCTCACAGGAGGCATAGCTCGGGATGGAACCCAAGGATGGGTCCCAGAAACCCTGCAACAATGCTTGGCCACCCTGCTGCCAGAATCCCCGTGGCTGAGCCCCCTCTTAGTCATAAATGCGGTGTTCTCCAGAGAAGAGGGCAAAGTGGAGAGATAAGGCCAAACGGAGAATTGTCAAGGTTCAGTTACATGATTCCCTAGTATACCTCACCTACTCTCAGGGGGATTCAGCTCCCTCGGCCTCAGTCAGGGAACTTTATCATTTCTATAGAGACTAGGTGGAATGTGTATTAGTGCAATCAGCGTACAAAGCCCTGTTTTGTGATTTGCATTACTGTGAATTTGAATTTTGTTTGCAACTTTCAAATAATGAGTAGGTTGATAGAGGTGATGATAATATAGTGGTCCACGTGCCCTGCATATCTCCCACCGCTTTTGTGTCAACATCTCGCTTTATATATACTGCATATAAGGGATCGTCTACACTCTCTATTAAGAGTTAACTTATCATACTTGTAGGTGACTCACCAATGCTATATAGTGGCTTTATTGACCAGTGCGATATTTACCGCGTTATATATTGTATATAGTGGCATGGTGTGTCCCTATTGAGTATTGTTTGTGAAGGACACGTGACTCTCTTCCTCCCATGAACCATCAACTGCCACAAAGTTCCTCAGTCTAGCTTGGGGTTCTTACCACATTCCTCAGGAACTATCTATGGGATTCTGTCTGGTTGAGCTGTGCACAGGACTGAGCATGCTGTCAGCATTGCTGTGAGTTCATAGGAGAAATGACCAGCTGTCCGGAAGACTGTCTCCTTGGGGTCTGTGCTCATCCTCCCCCTCTAGCTCATACAATCTCCCCACCTCCTCTTCTGCAATGATCCCTGAGCCTGAGAGATACAAGAGGTTTTAAGATCTTGTCCTGTTCAGGATCAGCATCTTTGTGGCCTCTTGTTCTCTGCGCATCGGTCAATGTGGGTTTCTGTGTTCATTACTGTTAGCTGCATGAGGAGTCTTCTCTGGTGAGAGCTGAGGGACGCATTAATCTCATGAAAAAAAAAAAAAAAAAGAAAAAAAAACAGAGGTTGCACTGAAGAGTGGTCATTGCACTCACAGACCCTCTATTCTTTGCATGTTGACCAGTTCTGAGGGTATCTCTGCTGAGTGCATACTAGTCTACATTCTGTAGCAAAAAGAGCTTCTTTGAGGTTGTGAAGTACTATGTCTGCGTAGGAACCTGGGATGCATATTCTATAGATATATATGGGGAATTCCACTGTCGCTCAAGCTGTCGGCAAAAGTAGGATCCTTCTCAGATAGATCTGTGAGCTCTCTCCAGCCTTAAGTTCAATAGACAGCTGCTAACTTCTCTGAGATAAAAGGCACACTGTTTGTCACCAATAGTGACATAGTGTCATGGGACCCGGTTTCATTGTATCTTTTCCTACTCGGCTGCCCGGCGCGGTTTGGAGAACTGACTGTTGTTTTCTCTTGGCAGCTTGTATAGTGTCCTCTGATGTCATGAGGGCTGGTCTACAGGTGAGGATGGTTTGCAGGCAGCTCCAGCTCCAAGTCCCTGTGTATCGAAGTGTGGCCTGTCTTCAGCAACAGGGATTTTTTTTTTTTTTTTTTTTTGTCTTTAAAGACATGGTCTCCCTGTAGCCCTAGCTGTCCTGGAACTCACTATGTAGACCAGGCTGGCCTTGAACTCAGAAAGATCTGCCTGCCTCTGCCTCCCAAGTGCTGGGACTGAAGGTGTGTGCCACCACGCCTGGCCTGGCAATAGGATCTTATTTTCAAGTTCTGAGTGGCAATCAGGGGCTGAGGCAAGGGTCTGTGTTATGTGGGAGTCTCTTGGACTACCCTGACCAACAGCTCTAAGGAAGTTTCCCCTGCCTGGTATTGTGTTTTTTGCGGTATAGCCTTCAGCTCTACACATGTACTTGTATGTTTATTATACATGTATTTTCTAGCAAGACTTTGAATTCATTCACTTCCCTCTGGCCTTTCATACCTTTTAAGCATTATCTGTCCTTTTACTCTCCTTATAACCCTTTCTGCTCCCTCCACAGTTAAACGACCCCCCCTTCCTGATTTTCCCCTTTAATAACTTCATCTCCTACTGTGTCTCCCTTTCTCCAGCTTCTACTTCCCCTTTCTCTCATGGATCATTTCCATTTTCCTGGCTCCTGCAGTTAATCGAGATGCTCTCTCATACTTAGGGATTTGGAGGCACAATCCACAAATGAGAGAGAACATATGTCACTTGTTTCTCTGAGTCTGTGTTATTTCACTTAGCAGAACAGTCTCTAGTTCCATCCATTTACCTGCAAATTTCATGATTTTGCCTTTCTTTATTGCTGAGTAGAACTCCATTGTGTAAATGTACCACATTTTCATTATCCATTCATCAGTTGAGAGGCACTTCATTTGTTTGCATTTTTTAGCTATTGCGAAAAGAGCCGCAACAAACATGGCTGTGTAAGTATTTCTACAGTAGGATGAATCCGTCAGGTGTATGCTAAGGAGTGGTATGACCAGATCTTATGGTAAATTTGTTAAAAAATTTGTAAGAGTTCTCCATGCAATGTCACAGCAGTTGCACCAGTTTGCAATTCCACCAACAGTGGACCCAGGGTTCAAAGCCCTGTTATTATGAAGCCTCTTTTAATTAAGATGATGTTCCAGTTACTGTGGAGAAACAAGAAATTATTCTAAAACTTGCTGACATAAAAATGAACCATTTACTATGCTTCTGAAACCCACCTGCCAAGCATTTCAGCAGGACATTCCTTTTATTGCACAAGAGCTGGGGTATCAGCTGGAAGACTTGTGAGTGGGAGTTGGAGTCATCTGAACAGGGGCTCACTCTCAACGTAAGGGGTGGAGTCATCTGAGGACCCGCCCACTCTCTGTGAGGAGCGAGAGTCATCCGTGCCCTCTTACAACGTGGGGCTGATGCTGGCTGTAGGCTAGGAATCTAGCCAGATGAGAGTGCTAAGACACTCCTGTGGGGACCCTGCATGTGGCTCCAGCTTCCTCATATCATTGTGGTAGGAAAGAAGAGAAGCTACATGCCTTTCATGATTCACCTCAGAAATCATAGCACACCCTTCTTTTTATGTTCACTGTATAAAGGATTCTCTATTCATAAGGGTGTCCCCTCTCTATAGGAAAGATGGTAATTCTAAATCACTAAAATCACTGTGTGTGTATGCATGCGTGTGTGCGTGTATGCGTGCGTGTGTGCTGTTGGGGATGGAGCAAACTAGTGAGCACTCTACTACTGAGCTGCATCCCTGCCCTCAATATCTATACCCTCCCAATAGTGGAGCAACAGAAGTAAATCTCCACAGGAGAGCTGGAGAGATGGCTCAGTGATTAAGAGCACTAACTGCTTTTGCTGAAGACCCAGGTTGGGTTCCTAGCACACACATGGTGGCTAATAACAATCTGGAACTTCAGCTCCAGGGGATCCAGTGCCCTCTTCTGGCCTCCATGGGCATTGCACTCATGTGGTGCACTTATATACATGCAGGTAATAAGTACAAACTTAAATCTCCATGCCTCTCCCCTGTTTGCTGGCTTTCATGGGCACCTACCCAGGAGCACCCTTTCCCAACCCTTTCTTGCTTTGTCAGCAGATGGTGGCCTTTAAAGCTGAATTCAAAGCCAACTCCGTGGGGTTTACTTATTTCCCTAGAGATTTCCCATACATGAGGCATGCATATTTTCAAATTTCTTTTCCCCTTGCTGATTTGTTACCAGAATCTGGGCCCAGTAAGAATGAAGAAAGACAGAAAGGAAACTAAGACAGCTCCTAACTCTCTAGACTTTGACTATAAGCTTTTAACTTCACTGTTTGTAGAGTGTAACACGCAACTATTTTCTTTTTTGTTTTCAGTATAGTCAGTGAATTCTATGGGTTGTGCAGCACTTGTTATAATATAAGCTTTATGTGAGATGATTTGCCCAACTGAGGATCATGTCAATGCTCTCTGCACATTCAAGGGAGCCAGGCTAAGTTCTAGTGTTTGGTAAATTAGATGAATTAGATTGAATTTCACATGTAATGATATTTTCCAGTTATGAGGGGTTTATCAGGATACAAACCCACTGTAAACTAAAAGACATCTGGGTTTGGTTTTTTTTTTTTTTTTTGGTCTTTTTGAGACAGGGTCTTCATGCTGGCTTTGAACTCAGAGATCCACCTGCCTCTGCCTCCCCAGTGCTGGGATTAAAGGCGTGTACCACCACGCCTGGTGGTATCTGTATTTTTTATGTTCTATATTTTTCTATCATTAATTTAGATTTTGTTAGTCTCATTCATCAGGTAGAGTGATGGATAGCCTGAGACTGGCAGAGGATTAAACTTTCCTCTCTCTTTCAAAAGCATTCTGGGTTTATTTTCCCTCCCAGTACTCACTTCTGCCTGTACCCTTCCTCCTTCCCATTTTCAACCTGTTTGTATTAATTTTCTGGTTGCCATGACAAAAATACCTGACAAAGCAGCACAAGGAAGAAAAGGGTTATTGGGATTCAGAGCTTGAGAGTGCAGTCCATCATGGAAGATGAGGCCTGGGGGTCAGAGGGGCCGAGCCGTGGAGCTGGAGGCAGCTGGTTATGTGGCACCCCGTCAGGAAGCTGGGGCTCAGCCCACTTCCTCCTTTTTATTCAGTCCATGATCCCAGCCACACTGAGGTGGAGCTTCTACTAAGTTAAGCTTCTTTGGAAATGTCCTCACAGACATGCCTAGAGCTATGTCTGTCTCCTCGGAGACTCTGAACGAAGTCACGTAGACATGGAGATGGACCATGAGTCACTGTGGCAGGGCCGATTAGTAGTGGCAACTCCATGATCAATTTTTCAAATGTCCCTGCCCTTGTCAGTTCATACAGGCTTCTCCTCACATGGAGTTGGCTTCTGAGGAGTTGGTAGGGGGGCAAGTTGTAGCTCTAGGCATAAATCCCAATTTTTCAGATGGTTTTTCATTCCCATGTCTGCTTGTTGGAAGGCTTATCTGTGGACGGCCACTGAGCTGAATGTTTCATCCCTTTTTATTTCCTTTCTTTCTCATTCACACAGCTGGATGTTTGAAGCAGCTCTCCAAGATCCAGGATCCTTTACAGCATAGGAAATGGCTACACTGCTTTTCCAAACTTGGATAATCATAAACTTCCACCATATCTAAAGTTATATTATTTATAGTTTAGAAATTTATTTATTGTTGATTTTGTGTGTGTGTGTGTGTGTGTGTGTGTGTATGTGTGTGTATGTGTGTATGAATTTATGTGCAGCATATACTCCTGGGGCCGGAAGAGTTTTCGGATTCCCTGGATCTAGAGGTACAGGCTGCCGTGGGTGGTGGAAACTGAACCCGGGTCCTCTGTCCTATCTCTCCAGCCTTCAGTAGTCTGTAACTCAAATACCTATAGAAGTCGCTGGCTTCTTTGCAAAATATTTATATTCTTTTGTGCTTGTTTTGCATATAATTCATGAAATACAAGAACTAGGTCTACTGTGAGCTCAGGAAAATTTCAAGTGAGAATTTGATTATTGCCCTTCAGAAAATTAACTTACATTGTTTTATTCATCTCTGCACTTTCTTAATTCTTAACCCTCTTTCTCTTTCCTGGTTTATAAGTTTATACATTTTCCTCATTAACTTGGGTCTCTGTGGTACAGAGAGGAGAGCTTTGCAAAGAAAAGCTGAAGGTGCTGAATTGCCAAAGTGCTGGGTCATTGCTATACGAGTTCCCTGAAGTTTTCTGGCACTGAGACTCAGTCAGAGTTGTGTGAATGGGTAAGTCTGGTTGTGAATAAGAAATTGTTTCCATGCTGAGTACGGTTATGCGCACCTCTAATCCCAGCACTCAGGAGGCAGAGGCAGGTGGACCTTTGTGAGACTGAAGCCAGCTTGGGGTCCATAGTGAGTGCCAGGCCAGCTAGGGTTACAGGGAGACAAAAGACAAAGACAAAAAAAGAAAAAGAAGAAAGAAAGAAAGAAAGAAAGAAAGAAAGAAAGAAAGAGAAAGAAAAAGAGAAAGAAAGGAAAAAAGAAATTGTATCCAAAAAAAACATTGGTCAGTATGAAGTAAACAATAACTTTCATGGCATTGGGAGGAGAAAGCAGGCAAATAATGTTGAACAAATCTCCAGCCTTCCTGGTTTGAACCTGTCTGGAGTGACATTATCTCTCATCCACTCAGGGAGACAGATGCAAGGTGTCTTTGCTATCACACAGGCATCACATGTCAGAAGGGATCCCTGTCTGCCTGTCTGAAGTGCTCCTCATTTCCTGCACTCACATGGAGATTATCCGAAGCTTTGCTTTGAGATGGAGGAAACTCTGGAGGGCTGGAGAGAAACGTGCCCTCAGCAGCTCTCGAAGCTCGTTCTTCATCATAAAGACGATGTGGCCTAGCTCAGTGTGTGGGACCACAGAGCATCAAGAAATGCGGACTGGGGGTGGGAGGTGGTCAAAAGGATGGTGGTCCAAATGCATGGACCCAGCCACTGGGAGCCAAGGAATGATTTCTGTTGTTGTATGCCTTCTGCCTCAGTTTCTTCATTTCCCTCCCTCCCTCCCTCCCTCCTTTCCTTCTTCCTTCCTTTTTTGGGGGGATGGAACTTTTTTTTGAGAAAGGATTTCCTTGTAGCCCCACCTGGCCTGGAACTCACTATAGAACTCATAGAGATCTGCCTGACTTTGGGATTAAAGNCTTCCCTCCCTCCTTCCTTCTTTGCTGTTATGGTTTGAATGAGAAATGTCCCCCTTAGGTTCTTGTATTTGAACGCTTGGCTCCCCTTGGCGGTGCTGTCTGAGAAGGTTAGGCAACTTTCAGGTGATCCTGGGGCAGGGAGGGGCACTTCCCTGGGGTAGTCCTGAGAGTCTGTGGCCTCTCCTTGCTCTCTCTCACCTTCTCCTTTCTCCTGTGTAGGTGCTGCCTGCTATCAGCATCTGGCTCTGGCCTCCTGCGGCCCTGCCTCCTCCACTCTTATAGACCCCTCCCTCTCTGAACATAAAAACAAAGGAACACTTTCTTGCTTAAATCACTTCTGGAAATGATGTTTCCTCACAGTATCAGAAATGAACTGAGACTCTTGGTTCTCACTATGCAGGTCTGTCTGACCTGGAGTTCATTACCCAGATCAAACTTACAGGGGACCCTGTTCTTACTATGCAGCTCTATCTGACCTGGAGTTCATTACACAGATCAAACTTACAGGGGACGCTGTTCTCACTATGCAGCTCTATCTGACCTGGAGTTCATTATGTAGATCAAACTTACAGGGGACCCTGTTCTCACTATGCAGGTCTATCTGACCTGGGGTTCATTACGCAGATCAAACTTACAGGGGACCCTCCTGCCTCTGCCTCCCAAGTGCTAGGACTACAGGTGTCTGCCTATACCCAACTCAGTTATTTCTAACATCATGGGCTGGATGAGCAGGTCCATCGGTCACAGACTTTGACGGAGCCTGACCTACTTGTTGGAGCCCTCGGCTTCATGAAGGTAAGCTTGGGTCCTTTCTTCTTTGTTATTATCTGAGGATGTTAACTTTTTTGAAGACATGTTCACATTTATTCAACTTCAATTTATAGTAATTCATGAGTGGCATAATCTTGCATCACCCAAATGGATATTGTAATGTGGATTACAATACTAGGAGGTTCGTTCTTACAAATCTGCATCACGAGGAAGCACCTGGAGGAAAACAGAAATGAAATCGTTAAAAACAACAACAACAAAGCTCTTTTCTATTGACAGTCTTATTATTATTTTTTTTTTTAAGTAAATCTAGTTGCAATTGCTGTTCACACGACCTGGGTAGACAGTGCTTTGCATTTGAAGAATCTGCAAGGAGCAGGGCTTGAATTGTTGAGCCAAAGCTAGCCTTCCCAGAGAGCCCTTCTTAAAAGCTCTTTAGGGTTGGGGTCCATGCATAGGGTGGCCAGGCTGCCTAGGGCAGACATTGTTTTCCCTACTCTTTTGGGTGAAATGAATCATCTCCAAGTGATACACTACCCACCATGGAGCTGATCCCAATGCTGAGATCAGGATTTGAGGTGCTGCCTGAAAACTGAATGTGCTGCCTCAGGAGAGGGTAGACGCCCTTCTCAGGGCATGCAGGTGGACAGGCATTTAGTGAGGTGAGGCTAGCATACCAGAGAATGAGATGGGCAACGTCAAGGAGCTAGCATATCTTTAGAGGTGTTACTTCAATCCCTCCACCCCATGGCTTTTCTGTAAAGCACCCCTTGCTACCAGCACTCTGAGGATGGATACACAGAGGCACAGAGGTGCAATCGCATGGCTAGGCTCACATGGTCCAGAGGTGGATTCCAGTGCAGGTCCTTCTTTAGTTGAGAAGTTCTTACTGCAAATGGTTATCCCTTATTCTTGGAGATGGTGACATTCTTCCTGAGTCAGGCTCTGACCTCAGCTAAACTTCACTTCTTGATGGAAGGTGTGTGGAATAAGACCCTGTACTGTGGGTGAGCGGAGTTCAGGCCCTGGTACTGTGTGTAACTGTGTCATGGGTTATTTTCTTCTGTGTTTCTTGGAGCGATTCTACTTCTTTACTGGCAGATCCTGACCGAGGGTGGCCATTGGGGCAGGGCGGTGGGGGGCGAGGGGGGTCAGCACTGGGTGACTCCACGCAGCTGCTCCTTTAAAAGCAAATGAGCTTTGAGGCCGAGTTTCCAGTGAACATCTGTCATCAGTTCTCTCCATACATGGGGTGGCAGGACAGGCCTGGGCTGGTCAGAACCTGAATCTGGATCCCATGTGGTCTCTGATCTTAAGTAGTCCCATTCTGTCCCTCCAGTGTTGTACAAAAACAACCAAGTTCTGTGTGGGCCGTTGTGTGAAAAAGTTTGGAAACTCCCCTGAGAGCGCTGTGCACATTGGTCCACATCTCCTAGGGAGAACTCAGGTGCAGGAGGCCTGCTTCAGCCTCCTTAGAACTTAACTGGGATTTGTCATTTTCTGAGTTACAAACTTCTGAAAGTCAGAGAAGGGGGCATTTGAACAATCCAGTCCAAGTCCCTCCACGGTGTGGCATTTGAACAATCCAGTCCAGGTCCCTCCAGGCTGTGGGTGGGATGTCAGTGCACTAGGCCCTCTGTAACAGCGCACCATAGACTGGGCAGCAGCCTGTTCGGGTCTGATCCAGGTCTCATGTCTGGTTTGTGGATGGTACGTCCTTGGTTTGTTCCCACATGGAAGAAGAGGCTGACTTCTCTTGGGGCCAGTCTTATGAGATCCAGGTCATGAGGCCCCCACTGTCATGCCTAACCATCTCCCAAAATGCTGTATTAGTCACTTTTCTGTTGCTGTGATGAAACCACCATGACCAAGGGAACTTATAAAAGGAAGAGTTTATTTGAGCTTATGATTGACAATTTCAGGGAATTAGAGTCCACTGTGGTGGGGAGGCATGGTGGCAGGGGCTGGAGCAGAAAGATGAGGTTCACATCTTCCAATGAGCACAGGAAGCAGAGAGAGAGACACTAGAGACTGCAAGGCTTGTTGAATGCACTAAGTCCAGCCCCAGTGATGTACTTCCTCCAGCATGGCCACACATTCTAAGGCTTCCCAAAACAGCGCCACCAACTGGGTACAAAATGTCTGAATATTTGAAGCCTATGGGGGACAGTCTCATTCAAACCACCCCAAGTGCCATCTCCTAATCCCATTATTTTGTGGGTAGGTTTTAATATATGATTATATATTGGTGGTAGGGGCATGCACACAAATATTAGATCATAGCACACAGAGGTGGAAAGCCTCTTTTTCTATTTCCCCTCTCCTCTCCCTCCCCCTCCCCTTCTTCCACCTCCTCCTCTTCCTCCTCCTCCTCCTCCTCCTCCCCCACCTCCTCCTCCTCCTCCTCCTCCTCCTCCTCCACCTCCTTCCTCATCTTTTTGAATCAAGGTCTCACGATGTGACCCAAGCTGGCTTCAAACTCACACTGCTCTTGGCTCAGCCTCCCAAGTTCTGGGATTATAGGTGTGCACTGCCACCCATGCCATAACATGTATTTTTGAGGTTGAAAGGAACTGCGATGTCAAAGGAGGAGGATATCAGTGAATCCATGGGGCCTTCAGGACCCTGACAGTCACCATGACCTCTGTCACCAGAGGAAGGGAGATGAATTAAAGAGACACTGGAGTTTAATACTCTTCTTACTAATAAGCTCTCTTAGCTACAACCCCCAAAATGCCACTGGATGACAAGAGAAGATTCATAATGACATGTTTGCAAAGGCCCCATTTTAAAACAGCAGCTGTAACACATGACTACCTCATTGTTCTGGGCTCATATTTAATTCTGACAAAGGACAAATATGAGAATTTGATGTTTTTTTCCCCTGCACCACCAGGGAGGCGAAGTGTTGGTCCATATTGTTTTTGACATGGCACCTCAATTAGGCCTTAAAGAATAGGAAGTACATGCTTGATGGAAGAAGGAGCTGGTTTGGTGGTCCCAGGAGAATTCAGCAGCACAGTTTGAGGTTTGGTTTGATGTCCCCCCACTGGGGACCTACCAGTCACAATAATTACATTGCTGTCTTCTCATAATATGATTTATTTCGATGTTGCTTTATGAACTAATTCCCTCTAATTGCTGCTCCTCTCGCTGTAAATCAAGGTCTCTTGCTTTCCGTAGTATGGCGAACATGATCCTACAGTGCAGTAATTAGTCCAATTAGGAAGGAAGGCAGATGTGGAAAACCAATTAGTTTCAGGAATATGTTGGTGCCTATGTATACCAAGCACTATTCAATTGAAATTTAATAGCAACTTAATAAAACATTGTTTTAGTCGAAAACCATCTCTTCCATCCAAGCTCCCATTTGTTTATCTGCTCATTTCAAAGGGAGCTGGCACCAACTTGCTTCATGCTTGGCCGATCTCGTTCCGTGCAGAGATTATTATTATTATTTCCTTCCTGTGGTTGAAGTGAGGGAGCCCTGCGTGGAGAGGGAGACAGGCACCATTGGTCTGGGGAAGACAGTGCGATCTGGGCATCTTCTCCATTCTTCTTTTAAATATAACAAGTGCTTGGTCCAGACCAGGATATAGGAACATTTCAGTTTACACAAACACACAGAGATGCATAAAGATACACATATGTACACAAATGCAGACACACACGTGTGTATGTGTGGTGTACATGTACATGTGTGTCTGCATTTATGTACATATGTGTATCTTTATGCAGGGAGCCTCTCCAGGGAGCCAGTTCCATTCCCAGGCTCCTTTCTGTGGTTACCAGTTTCACTAGGTCCTCTCGTGCCCAAGCCTGGGTGTGGAACCCGGGACATCTCTCTCCCTGACTTTATTCAATTGGGAAGTTGGAATAAAATGAACTATTAACTCCATAGATTCTAAAGATAACTTATCCTTGAAAGTATTAACAGACAAATCACCAACAAAATAAAAGGGCTTACCAATCCAAATATTTGTATTATAAACTGAAAATTACTGTGTATGACGTCAGCCATGCCCTTTGACAGCTGGGTAAGGAAGCCCTGTAGGAGGGGAGCTGACTCCCGTAAGCCTGTAGCTCAGCTCTCTTTGCAAAGCTGAAGGCCGAGGAGCCTAGTTTCATCTCCCAAGGAGCACAGGTAGCAAAATTTCAGAGAGAAAGCACCGTTCAGATGAGGAGAGCCCCTTCCAGAGAAGGGGGCTGGCTTCAGTCCTCGGGTGGCAGAGTTCAAATTAGCCTCCAACAGCAAAGAGCAGATCTTTGGGGAACAAATCTCTGGCTGCAGAACATCTGCATATAAGAGTTGTTTCTAAAAATCTACCCCCAAACAATCGTGGCTGAGAGGCCGTCTTCACTGCTCAGCCTGATAGGTGAATCACCAGACTTTTATTTATGTAACTCATTATCCCTGCACAGCGCTGCTGTGATAAGCTCAATTCGTCTCTTGGATCGTCATGTGGTTGGTTTTCTCTGTGAGGTGGAAGCGAGACCTTAGTAATAACCAGCAAGGGTAATACAGTTAGCAAGGTGTGGCATTGCTGCGTGCAGTCAGCCCTTGGGTGTGCGTGCGCTCGAGTGTGTGTGCATGTTGGGAACAGTGATTTCGGTGTTCCGTGCAGGAAAAAAATAAACCTCTTTGGGGACCAGTGACTCTCTTCTCTCCTGAATCAGCAGGTCCGCCGTAGCTGTGCAGACCGTCCAATCAGGGTGCCTTGGATGCAGGCTGCAGTGTGGGGGATGAGGGAAGAGGAAAGTGACTGATCCATGCTGGGTTTCAGAGGATGCTGCCTCCCTGACCTGGAAGATGAGGCCATTCATCCCGCTCACAGGAAGTCATTATTGCTGTTCTGATTGTGTCTGTTCCTTGGGGGACATTATGACAACTCTGTTATAAATGGGCAGCCACTCAGGGGTAGACTGTGTGGCAGCTCAGATGATTGAGGGACATGGAAACTGGAGCTGGAGCTGCACAGAGGCTTCGGGTCCCCTTCCTCTGGCCCAGGGCTGCTCAGTGTAGACACACTTTGGGGGACTGTGAAAAGGACCATTGTCAATCAAACCAACATAATTCTAAAATAGACTATCACCAAATTCAATACAACTGAATTTAGACAATATTTATTGGCAGATCGCCAGCAGCTGTCATTGTTCAGACAGGCATTTGTTGTATGTAAGTGTGTGGACTACTTAAGAACAACGGCCCAGGGTTACAGTCTACTCAGGCCAGAGCAGTGAGTGAGTCCAGTTGGCCAGAAGACACAGCAGTGCAGGGTGAGGGTCAGAGACTGAGTGAGGGAGTTGGAAAGAGCTTTGTAAGTGTGGTGTTGTACCTGAAGGATGGTGGGAACAGGTGCAGGTGGTGGCACAGTGGGCAAGAGAAAGGACAGTGAGGACAGAGGGCTGGTGAGGTGAGGGTACTCTGCACAGGCCAGTTCTGTCCCTCTAGTCCCAGGCCAGCAGTGGGCTTCGATAGCTTTGTCACAGAGCACAGTATCCTGGGATCTGCCTGGGGTCTGGCAGGGACTGGACGGCCCAGAAGCCCAGAAGCCTCGGCCAGCAGGGCAGTCATATGCTTGGGACATCTTCTCCTTTTTAAATACGTGTGTGGTATACATGTATGTGCAGGAGTGCATGCCTGTGTGCCCATGTAGAAGCCAGAGGTTAATGCTGGTTGCCTTCCTTAATGGTCTTCACCTTAGTTTAGTTAGTTTGCTTGTTTGTTTATTAAGACACGGTCTCCCTGTAGCCCAGCTGGCCTGGAACTCACTGTGTAGACCAGGCTGGCCTCGATCTTATGGAGATCTTCCTGCCTCTGCCTCCCTAGAGCTGGGACTAAAGGCGTGTACTACCACACACGGCTCACCTTATTTTTTGAGACAGGGTCTCTCATTGAGCCCGTAGCTCACCATTTTGTCCAGGGTCCTCCTGTCTGCCCTCCCAGTGTGAGGACTACGGATGGGAACCACCATGTCCCATCTTACGTGGTGCTGGGGGTCAGAACACAGGTCCTCATGTGTGTGTGGCAACCACTAGACCCACCTAGCCATCTCTCCAGCTGCTCCTGGGACATTTTACGACACAGAGAAGACCTCGACCCTGCCTTCTGGTCTGCTAAATGATTGTTCTGGAAAAAGAAATGCATCAATCCCTTTCAACATGTATTTTATTACATGCTCCTCATGGTTCTTTAATAGATGGGGCTTCAATCACACACCCTGCACAGTCTTATCTACAGTGGCAATGTTGAATTATTTGTGAGCCCAAAGACTTGCAAGCTATTGCCATAAGGTAAATTTTGTAATAATAGAACAGTGCGTGATTTTTCTCAGTTGCTAACAGGAGAGGGGGAGGGTAATAAAAATAGTAGTTATTTCAGTTTTCTTCAGGGGCCCCCAGGCAATAAGGATCCCACGTTCCACATGGGTCTGTTACTTGGAAGGAGCTGGAACCCTGACAAAGGCTCAGAGGCTGCTTTGCAGGTTCCCCAGGGCGCAGCCTCGGGTGTCTGCTTTCACAAGCAATCAATGCAACAACCTCTGAGAGAAAGGAGCAGGAACAACTGCTTAGCATCCATTCTTCCTTGTAATTAATACCACGTGGCTTTGCAGACAGTCGCGCTGTTGGCTGGAGAGATGCTCATTCAAGTGAACCGAGCAACAAACAAACAAACAAACAAACAAACAAAAAAGGCTGAGTACGTGTAATTCTAGCAAAATGCAGACGGCCAGGGCTTACCTCCATGCTGTCTGTAACTGAATTACCCCTGGGAGTTTATGTTTGGTCTTTTTTCTCTTCTTCTGAAAAATCAGCTCATATATTTTCTTGCAACCAAGGGGAACACACTCTTAATTGTACCATTAAAAGGGGTGTTGAGATGTTACTAATTGTCAAATGCAATTAAGTGTGGCAATGTGTCACAGGTAAATTAATGAGAAGAAGCCAGGTGTGTGGTGGGGTGGTGCTTGGCGTTCATGAGATGGGAACATTATTATTGTTATTCCTGAAGGTGATGCTGCTTACCTGACCATGCTTTCATGCCCCTAGACTGGCCCACTGGCCCCGTGCAGCTATATATAAGATGGGACTAGAGAGGTGGCTCAATGGTTAAGAGCACTGGCTGCTCTTGTAAAGGACCTAGATTTAGTTCCTAGCACTTACATGGTGGTTAACAACTGTCTGCAACTCCAGTTCCAGGGGATCTGACACCCTCTTCTGGCCATCGTGGATATTGCACATGGGTGCACTTACATGCAGGCAAAACACTCATACACATAAATAAAACTAAATTAATAAAAATCTAGAAATATACATTCAGTTCATGCGTGTATGTGTGAGTGCCCACTGTGGCGCCAGTGTGTGTCCGAGGACAACTTGGAGTCAGTTTTCTCTTTCCATCATGTGGTCTCTAGGAATCAAACTCGGGCTGTCCAGCTTGGCAGCAAAGCAGTTGCCTTTAACCTGCTGAGTAATCTCTCTGGGCCTCCATTTCAGCTTTTAAGGCTTTTGGACTCATCAGCTGTGAGCTCTCAGAGCTCCACAGTGATGTGAACAGTGGGAATACGAAAAGGAGATAGAATTATATAGTGCTTACATATGAAACTAGATGAAACCAGAGTCCACCTTGTCACCTGTTCGACGCTTTGGCAGAAGTACAGAGCGGTGACCTTGTCTCAGGAGATATGTTGTGAGACCTAAGGCCTTCGAGAAGCTGGCCAGTGACCTGCTAGAAAGCTCAGCTGCCTGGCTGCATGGCTGGTGCTGGTGTCCCAGGGGTTTGGCTTTTGCCTTCCTTCCTTTGATTTCCGCTTGTTTTCTCTTTCCACATGACGTAGAGCCAGGACTCCCTCCGTTTCAGCCGAGCCAGACTTTGAGGCCCTTGACAATGGGAACGGGATCCCGGCTTTTCTGTTTCGTACCTCTAACATTTGGCACAGTTCTCCATGCGTGGTGAGGACTCGGTACCTAATGAATAAACAAAGCCAGTTAACCGAGTTGAGAAAGGGAATCGCTCTGTGGGAAGAAAGATGCCAGAATCCCATGTGGAGAGTGCAGCAGCAAAAGGATGGACGCTATAGCAATGCAGGAAGATAGAACAGGATACCACATTCTTTGGAAGGTTCTAGAGGAAACAACAAAGGGTACTCTGTTGAGAGAGGTGCTGAGATCAATGCTGGCTGCCCTCCGTGGGCCAGGCTGTCAATAAGAGGTACCATAGCAAGACCATGACTATTCTGAACACTGGGAGACAGAAGCCAGGTGGGTAGAGTTATCACGAATGCCAGCAAAATTACAGTGGAATCCCAGGGCATCTGAGCTGCAGAAGGCTGTGGACACATCAGGAGAACACAGCACCCCTCAGGGCAAAACATGCGTGTGGCTGAGAGCAGTGCTTGTTCCATACAGTAAACCGTACTGAGAATGGATGACTAGAAAGCCAGTCACTGTTACTTCTCAGACAGCCATGACTTCCTGCTCAGTTTTCAGACTTAGGCCAGCTTCCATGTCTGGAATGCACTGACCGAAGGAGAGGCTGGGCTCCCAGGAGAAGGACCCTCCATGTGCCGTTTTCCCTCCCGTTGTGTTCAGGCTTCCACTGGAGAAGATTCTCTTCCATCCCTACCCCAAGGCAACCAGAATCAACTCCTAGCACTCACCAGCTCACCAGCTGGGCTGCCCATCGGGAGCCATGAGCTGTTATGTCAGCAGCTCCTTGGATTCTCTTCAGGAGCAGGCTCTCAGCAGTTGTATTACCATGTACAGATTCACTCAATCAGGAAGGTTCAGCAAAGACCTAGAGCTAGGCACAAGCAGGGCCAGAGGGCACGTCTGCCCAAACAAGTGGCCTCTGCTACCCCTACTACCAGAGCCTTTTCACCAGCTCACAGAGGGCTGCCTGGGACCTGCTAATGAAGGAAGGAAAACTATTTTGGTTCAAGGTTGGTATGTGTGAACTACAGCTCCACACAGGGTGAGCTTGCAAGTTATGGTGAGGGGATCTTCACAGTGCAGTAAGTTAGGAATTCTGTGTTGCCACCTACTTAGTGTGTAGAAACAAAGTGGCCCAATGTTGGGATGTAAGTGGGCTCATGGGCCATGGAGAATGATTGGGTCAGGCTAATGAGGAGCCTGAACAGAGAAAGACTGGAAGGTTGAGGATAGGGGTTGTGAACATGCGACCCATGAAGGTCGACATTAGAAAGGGGTCTATGGAGCCAAGGTCTTTGTATCTCATTTATGCTGGTCAGAGGGCATTCCATCATGGCATAGATACTACAGAGCCAAGGCTTCAGGAAGACCTGTGTAGGCCCCTCATCGGCTGCCCAATGGTCGGAGCAGTGGATGTTTGCACACTGTCACACTGCTGGTGACGAGGGTTGAGCATGGAGTCCCAAACCTGGGTCACCCATGATCACTGTCAGATGACCACCCTGCTAGAACTGGGCTCACAACTCAATATCTTTCTTATAGAGACCAGTTGGACACTTGCTGGCAAATTTACTTCCATTTTGAAAAAGGAGGCACTTTATTTGAGTAGAATAGACTCATATTCCAGATATGGATTTGCCTTTCCTGACAACAGAACTGCATGGAGCTTTGCTTCTGGGAGCTTATAGAGTATCCAAGGAACATGCTTTATGGAAGAGGTGAGTTACTGAGTCTTTGATTAACATGTACTGTATTTGTTGACTCAGTAAAGCGGAATGCTCTACTAAAAGGAGAGCAGTAATTCCCTCTCAAGGAGAGGGGCACTATTGCTCAGGAACTGGTGTGTACTTGAGCTAAAAATTCTACCCAGTGCTGTGCACCTAATAGGTAGAGTCCATAAGTATAGGAGCCTAATGGTGGGAAATCTGCTCCCAGTGAACCCCATGGGGAACATATGTTTCTCAGACCCAGGGCAAGTCTGGGTTTCCCAGATGCAGGAGCCTTATTTCCCAAAGAGGAGATAGTACTACCAAGGGCCCCAGCAGGAGGCCTGGTGAATTCTAGGCTGTCACTGTTCTGTGTATTCGAGGTTTCTGTGCTCAGGTAACAGCAGTCAGGAACAGGAGCCACTGTTTAGGCTGGAGTGGTTTAGGAGGTCAGAGGACCTAGGGCCGCAGCAGGTTCGACACTCAGGCAACCCATACTGCTTCTTCAATCGCTTTCTGGATTGGTTTTAGCAGGAAGTGGTGAGCACTGCAAGCCTGCATGGCGGTGACTGGGAGCTCAGACCTCCAGGGACAGGGCTGTGGCTCGTGCCCCCAAGTTAGAAAGATACCAGGAGCAGCAGAGGCGGGGGGTGGGGGGGGTAGACACTGCTGGCAACTGATTTCAAAGCCAACTGTGGAATGTGGCTCCCAGAGTTCTGGAGAACCTGCTCCTAGAGCTTTGGGTGAAGAAGATCAAAGTGGCCCGAGAGGAGGACTGTGAACAGCTATGGTGACCTCCAACACCTTCTTTCAGGAATGGAGGGTAAAGCCCCCCCAGCTGCTGGGAAGTTCCTGATTCTTTGGGGAGATCACCCCAGACAGAGAATGTCTCCTTAGCTAAGGAGAGACCTTCTAGATGTGGCCCATATATGATCATGTACCACGTTGGGGGATGAAGGCTCAGACTATCTGCTCCAACTCACTATAGCTCTGAGCGTTCTGGGCCCCAGGAGACTTTCATTATGCGTGTATGTCATTCGAGTTCCTCCCTCCACCCAAATCTGTCTTCTCCTTCTGAGAGTGCTGATCCTGTGAGCAACCCTTCAGTGCATCCGAGGATCATGTTACCTTGCTGGGAAATTCTTCTACTCTTTACAACTTTTTTTTTTTTTTTTATTTTTTTTTTTTTTTTTTTTTTTTTTTTTTTTTTTTTTTATTTATTTCCGTATGTGTATGAATGTGTTGTCTGCATGCAAGTTTGTGCACCCGTGACGTGCAATGCCGCGGAGGTCAGAAGAGGGTGTCGGACTCCCCTGGAACTGGAGTTCTCCTAGAATTGGAGTTTCAGGCGGTTCTCGGCCGCCATGTGGGTGCTGGGGATCGAACCCAGGTCCTCTGCAAGAGTGGTCGGCGCTCTTAACCGCTAGGCCATCTCTCCAGCCCACAACTTACTTCTTTGTTACCAAAATGAGTATTCGGCCCCCCTCCACCTGTGTCAATCACATCCCTATAACTGTTCACAGGCAACCACTTCAATATAATTTGGTGTGTGGCTCACCCTGTGCTTTTTGTTCTAATGCCATGATCTTTTCTTGGTTCTGATCCATTTAACTGTGGTTTCTGGCTCTGTGTTCTGTTCTCTGCCCCTGCGTTGGTTGCACTGTCTCTGGTGAGTTTCCTCTGTGGTGATCCATCCACCAGGTGTGAGGACGAAGGGGGTGTGAAGACCAGGCCCTGTTACTTTCTTTTTCAGCCTGTGGTCTACACACCCAGAGCTAATCATCTCTCAACCCATGCTATGCAGAATGAAGTGCATTTGTTTTTGGCTGCTGGAAAACTTGCACAGGTGGTCTGAGGTGGGTTGTCCTCATTGTCTCATTATTCTCAGGTGTTTATCACATTTGAGAAGAAGCTTCCTGCTAAGGCAGAGCAAGCACTTTTTCATTAAAGTTTGTATTTTTACCTTTCTCTAGAGCCTGGTGTTACAATGATCTCTTCTCTCTGAAGGAAATTGGTACACACTGTAAGACCACTACAGCAGGATGTGGAAGAGACTGGCGTGATTCTGGGAAAAGGAAGAAGCAGCTAACCCTTGCCTTCGGTCTTCACCATCTTTTTTCTTTCATTTCTTTGAAACTTCAATTTTAAGTTTTTGTACATGTGTGCAGCGTACGCTGAACGTACTCGCCTGGTTTCTCCGACTTTGCTTTCCTCCCTCGTTCATCACCTTTGTCCCCTAAACAGTTGTCTGCTCAGATCAAATATAAAAATGTGATTTTATGCATCTACATATAATCTATGAACCATAAACAGAGAATGTTTGTCTTTCTGAGACTGGCTTAATTCACTTAACGTGAGGATCTCCAGTTACATCCATTTTCCCACAAATGACGTAACTTTGTTCTGTTTTATGGCTTAAGAAATTCCATGTGCATATGCTCCGTTTGCCTTACCCATTGCTGTTGCTGAACACCTAGGTGGTTCCGTAACTTAGCTGCTGTAAATGGCACCCCAGTGAACAGTGATGTGCATGTGCATGTATCTCTCTGATCTGTTGACTTGGAATTCTTTGGGTAACTACCCAGGAGTCTGAGCATCTCTTTCTGTAGTTTTTCCCATCCCAGCAGTCACCTTGCTGTTTTATTCCCATAAATCTCAGCTCTGGAGAAAGGGCTGATTCCTTCACTCGAGGCGTGTGACTGTTACCACGTTCTCTTCCAGGAGTGTTCTCTTCTTGAGCCCCATTTTTATTTTTATTAAGAGAAGGGTCTATAGAAGCCCTAAGGAACTGTGTCTGCCTTAGAGAATATATTTTTGGGGGCTGGAGAGATGGCCTAGCGGTTAAGAGCGCCGACCGCTCTTACAGAGGACCCGGGTTCGATCCCCAGCACCCACATGGTGGCCGAGAGCCGTCTGAAACTCCAATTCCAGGAGAACTCCAGCTCCAGGGGAATCCGAGACCCTCTTCTGACCTCTGCGGCATTGCACGACACGGGTGCACAGACCTGCATGCAGACAGTACATTGATACACATACAGAAATAAATAAAAAAAAAAAGAGAATATATTTTTGTTTTAAATTACAAATTCGACAAATTATTTCTTGATTACTGCTCCCACTGCACAGTGTACGCGAGGAGATTTTAGTGCTCTAGCTTATCACCCAGCATCGACCCTATCAGGTTATCAACAGCACTGAATAAGCATTTATATCCCATTAAATATGTGCTGATATAAATTAGTATGTGAATAATCATCAGGTGGTTGGGAAAGTGCATGGGTGAGGGGGCGGGGAGGAGCTCCTTGGGGACTGTCCAGTGAGAGACACCGTTAAGGACCTTGCCTGCACTGCTACAGCTGGGGAGTGCCTTAGACATTTTCCAGCTCAAGAAACTGAAGTGTGCAGCAATCTATTATTTCCTCATACCCTGGGGACCGGAAGTCCAAGTGTTGTCAGCGCTATTCTTCAGAATATTCTCTTTTCCATCGTAGATGGCTGTCTTTCTGCTTTCTGGGGTTTCTCTCCATCTGTCCTGATCTTTCCCAAGATGGATGCCAATCTTTGGTGAATTTGGACCCATGCAGAGGACCTCATTAAATGTGTGTGTGTGTGTGTGTGTGTGTGTGTGTGTGCATATGTGTGTGCATATGTGTCTGTGTGTGGTGGGTGTACATGAGGTATGTGTGTGATGCACTTGTGTATGGGTGCATATGAACATGTGCATGTGTGCATGCGCGTGTGTGTGTGTGAGTAGGCTAGATGTTGATGTGGGCTGTTCTCCTTGATTGCTCTTCACTTTATTTACTGAGGCAGGGTCTCTCACTGGTTGAGCTGGCCTACCCAGCCAGCTGATCCCACGGATCCTGTGTCTCCACCATTGATGCCACAAATACAGTGTTCATCCAGTGTTTACTGATACAGGGATGAAGGGCACAGTTATCCATAGCTTCCATTCAGATAAACTGAGGCAGATATATAGCCCAGGAGTTCAGCATGCCGGATTCAGAATGAGACAGGCTGCACTTAGAGTTCTGACTTCAGTTGGATGTATTCTTTAATCTCTTGGAGAACCTAGTTTCCTCTTCCACTAAATGGAAATAAAAATAATTAAGCAAACAGCCGTTCTTAATGAGATAATATATATGAATTGAGATCTGCGGGCAGGAGGAGAAGCCAGTATCTGTCTAGCAGCTATTTGTTATCAGTGTGTGTGCTCTAACTGGACTGCTCCCCTATGGACTGGAATTTGTTGAAAGACTGTGGGTTTCCTGGGACACCATGAGCCAGTGCAGGATGGATAGCCTGTGTACCACCTGGTGCACAGCAAGATCTCAACAGAAGCAGGTTGTGTACATCATCTTCATGGGATGAGAAAGAACCCAGGGCCTGTATCTTCCTTTTGCATGACTGGATCTGATGTGACAAAATTGCCTCTGTATTTAAGATGCACATTTTCTTATTGAGTACTTGGTGAGAGAAAAGGTACCTATTTCATATATCAATACCCTAAATAAATCACATTTCAATATTAATACCCTAAATAAAGCAACACAAGAGCACACAACTTAAAAATGAATGAGCTAAAGGCAGGTGGATCCGTGTTCTGAAACACATAGTAAAGAAATGTTCAGGTTCAGCGTGGGTGATTAGCTGCTTGATACCTTGTCAGGGTTTGACAAGCTCTCCCTCTGCCTTTTTTTCTTTATACCTCTACCATGTCTTGTGTAATTAAGGAACGGTGCTGAGTTCTTGTCACCACCATTAAGGAATAGTCACAGATAGTTTCATAACATCTGCTTCTTGCAACCTTCTAATTATCCATAAAAATCTGGCAGAGGGACCTGACAGTTTATCAGGAACATGGAATGTGAATACAAACTAGGGCACTAGCACTCTAGACACAGAGGGATGGCCTCAGACAGGCACTTTCTGCCCTCTTCCTTTGCATGAACCTCCCTTCAAAGCGAAGTTAGGGCCACATCTTCTCAATAAAGTCTCAATTTTGAGACATGTCCTTAGACAAAAATAACATGGGTCAGGAGTATACACACCGCACCATGTGAAAGTCTGTGGTTAGTGCCTGTCCTGCCGCTCCCTCCACAACATGTCCAGATGTGGTTCCTCTCCTCCCCTGATCTGTGGCCTTTGAGCAATCCACGCACAGATGGGGAAACTGAGGAGCTCTTTGCAGGGCAGCCATTTTGTCTCTAGCAAGGTCCTTTCATAGACCCTTGAAGTATGTGTTTCATAGACCCCTGAGGTGTCTTTCACAGACCCCTGCTTGAGATGTGTTTCCTAGACCCTTTAGGTATGTTTCACAGATCTTTGAAGTGTGTTTCATAGACCCTTGAGGTGTGTTTCATAGACTCTTGAGTTGTGTGTCATAGACCCTTGAGATGTGTGTCATAGACCCTTGAGATGAGTTTCATAGACCTTTGAGATGTGTTTCATAGACCCTTGAGGTATGTTTCACAGACCCTTGAAGTGTGTTTCATAGACCTTGAGGTGTGTGTCATGGACCCTTGAGGTGTGTTTCATAGACCCTTGCTTGAGATGAGTTTCATACACCCTTGAGATATGTTTCATAGACCCCTGAGGTGTGTTTCATAGACTCTTGAGGTGTGTTTCATAGACCCTTGAGGTGTGTTTCTTAGACCCTTGCTTGAGATGAGTTTCATACACCCTTGAGGTGTGTTTCATAGACTCTTGAGCTGTGTATAATAGATCCTTGCTTGAGATGAGTTCATAGACCCTTGAGATGTGTTTCATAGACTCTTGAGGTATGTTTCATAGACTCTTGAGGTGTGTGTCATGGACCCTTGAGTTGTGTTTCATAGACCCTTGCTTGAGATGAGTTTCATAGACCCTTGAGATGTGTTTCATAGACCCTTGAGGTGTGTGTCATAGACCCTTGAAGTGTGTTTCATAGACCCTTGAGGTGTGTGTCATAGACCCTTGAGGTGTGTGTCATAGACCCTTGAGGTATGATTCTTGTTGTGGATCACCTACCAACCTACTAGGCTTTCTGATCATGGCCCTGTTGATTCCGGGGAGTGCATCTTCCCAGCACTCCTCATTGTCAATGATTCATCTGTTTAAGTCGTACCTTCTTCTGACTTTGGTCACAGTGTGGCCATTCCTCTTTACATCTCACCTGCACCTTTAACAACTGTTTGGACCTATGAACCATTCTGCCCTGTGTTCTGAATCCATGTATGGGCTTGGACATTTGATGTGAGACCTGCACTGTGTTGAGCTGGTCATTGTGTACTGTGAAGTTTCCTTGCTGTGATCTCACAGCCTTGTGTCCGCTCTTGGTACTGTTGTCTTTTATTTTCCTTGAGTGGTGGGGGGTGGGAAGTAAGTCTCTCTCTTCTACCCTGTTAGGTTCATCAGGTGGGATTTGCAAATGGGGTCCACAAAAGGCAGATTTTGTAAAATAGATCCATGCAGGAGTTCTCCAAACAAAGGAGCAAACCAAGGCTCAGATCCCAGGGCTATGCAGGGTCTGAACAGAGGCCAAGAGGCTGGGCAAGGAGACCCAGCGAGGTTCCTGCAGAAGGAGATAAGCACAGGAGTGGTAAGTAAATACTGTTTACCCTCGTAGATGACTCATCTTGGGTGGGTGGGGGTTGTTTCTTAAAAGATCATCTTCCCAGAACAGGTTAGGAGACACCTTTGCAAATGCAAATTTCTGTTAACCTAGGAAAAGACTCTTCTGAAGGGAAGGCTTGGGCCAGTAAGGGAGGGAGAAAGCTCCCCACACCTACTCTTTCTCTTGTGCCTTCAACTCAAAATAATCCTGACCAAATTGGCCTGTTTGGGGTATAATTCCAGTGCCTTCCACTGCACTGAGGGAAGTAGGAGGAGGACTGGCTTTGCGACAGTTCTCCTCTGGGCTCTACTAAGAGGCATCACCTGGAATCTTGTTCAGTGCTGATTCTCAGACCCCACCCAGTCTTTGCTGAGCCAGAATCTGTGTTTTCAAGATTCTCAGGCCAGGAGGTAGGTCAATGGATGCATACCTAGCGTGTAGCAATGTTCAAAATTAGCCTCTGGCAAGCAGAAGTCAATCAAGCCCCTTGTGGTGGACATAGGAGTTTGCTGCCATCACAGGTACATGTTTGACTCAAGGAACCTGGATCCAACTTCGATAGATAAAGCAACTTGGGTAAAAGCCAGGTAGTAGGGAGGGCAAAAAGGAGTGAGGTAGGAATTGGAGGTGAAGCATTAGCAGTTGGACCGTAGTGCAATGAGTCATGATAGTGAACGTAACAGTAATGAAATGCAATTGATATGATTCTGTTATAAAAGCGGCAGTCTCTTCAATCAAGCATTCTTCTCATGGAGTCAAGTAATGAGAAAAGCTCGTTTTATAAACTGATTTTGGTCTGCTCTTGTTCCTTTTGATGTAAGAACTTCCTAGCGCTGACCTGAGCTCCATCCAGCCTAGGTTCTCACATGCTACATCAGTGGGACATGCGTGCCTCTGAGAGATACGTGTGGGAGGACGGGAAGCCATGGTGCCATCTGAAAGGCCTTGGGAACAAGGTTGCTGCCTGGACAAGAGGTCCTGGGACCAGAGCCACCGTCCCTGCTGTCACTTTGCAGTGACTCTTTAAGGAAGCTGCTCCTCTAACACTAAGCCCTGTGCTCAGGAAGTTGGACACACTGCAGAACATCGGTCACCTTGGCATCGGCACCGTGCCTTCCTGATAGTTCACTTGCTGTATCTTGTATCATTTTTCTAAGTCACTCTGCTTTACGACTGCATTCAGTTTTTACTAGCTCATCACCAAAAGGTTTTTATTGTTGTTGTTTACACCACTACTTTTCACGTATTCCTAAAGAAGTGGAGTGAAAATTTGAATTGACGCTTACCCTGGAAAGATATTTTTTATTTATATAATGCTTATTTTTAAAAAATATACATAAGAAAACCACTCAAGGTTTCTACCATAGGACACAGACAAATTTAAAGCCAAGAATTGTGACCTTGTCTAAAATGAAGATGAAGGGAAGAGGATAATTGTTTCAGAAGCTCAGGATGACGGTGGCCATAACTGGGTTGCACACTAAGTTTCATGCTGGTGTTGAGCAAACATTCTCTGAGGAGGTGTGACAAAGATCTGCTTCCCCACATAGGGTGTCAGTGATGCAAACAAGACCGGCTTCCATCCAGGAGCTCAGTGACCAAGAGGCTGTTCGCAGGAGCACGGCAGTGTGTGCACAGCTACAGCACCAAAGAAAGGTAAGCTCTCTCCAGCAACTGTGAGCTTCCGCAGATCCTTGGAGGGGTGAGGCCTCGTGTGCCCAAGCCCTAGCCACTATGGGCTGTAAATTCTTGGGGAGAGGAAGGGCCACATGGGCTTCTCCCCTCTTACATGATGGGGAACTAATGGGCCCCAACAGTTCAAGAGGACGATGACACTTCATGTTAGAAAACACCGTGAATGGACGCTGGGTTTCCAAAGGTTAACTATTCCAGGCAGGATTGGAGGGGGAGGAGCACTATCCAGGAGTAGGAGGAGGAGGAGCACTATCTAGGAGTGGGGGGAGGAGGAGCACTATCCAGGACTATGGGGAGGAGGAGCACTATCCAGGAGTGGGGGGAGGAGGAGCACTATCCAGGAGTGGGGGGAGGAGGAGCACTATCCAGGAGTGGGGGGAGGAGGAGCACTATCCAGGACTATGGGGAGGAGGAGCACTATCCAGGAGTGGGAGGAGGAGGAGCACTATCCAGGAGTGGGAGGAGGAGGAGCACTATCCAGGAGTGGGGGGAGGAGGACTATCCAGGAGTGGGGGGAGGAGGACCACTATCCAGGAGTGGGAGGAGGAGGAGCACTATGCAGGAGTTGGGGGAGGAGGAGCATTATCCAGTAGTGGGAGGAGGAGGAGTGGGAGGAGGAGCACTATCCAGGAGTGGGGGGAGGAGGAGCACTATCCAGGAGTGGGAGGAGGAGGAGTGGGAGGAGGAGCACTATCCAGGAGTGGGAGGAGGAGGAGCACTATCCAGGAGTGGGAGGAGGAGGAGTGGGAGGAGGAGCACTATCCAGGAGTGGGGGGAGGAGGAGCGCTATCCAGGAGTGGGGAGGAGGAGCACTATCCAGGAGTGGGAGGAGGAGCACTATCCAGGAGTGGAAGGAGGAGGAACACTATGCAGGAGTGGGAGGAGGAGGAGCACTATCTAGGAGTGGGGGAGGAGGAGCACTATCCAGGAGTGGGAGGAGGAAGAGCACTATCCAGGAGTGGGAGGACGAGGAGCACTATCCAGGGGTGGAGGGAGGAGGAGCACTATCCAGGAGTGGGGGGGAGGAGGAGGAGCACTATCCGGGAGTGGAGGGAGGAGGAGCACTATCCGGGAGTGGGGGGAGGAGGAGCACTATGCAGGAGTGGGGGGAGGAGGAGCACTATGCAGGAGTGGGGGAGGAGGAGCACTATGCAGGAGTGGGAGGAGGAGCACTATGCAGGAGTGGAGGAGGAGGAGCACTATGCAGGAGTGGAGGAGGAGGAGCACTATCCAGGAGTGGGGGAGGAGGAGCACTATCCAGGAATGGGGGGAGGAGGAGGAGCACTTGACAGGTTTGGGAGGAGAAGGAGCACTTGACAGGTTTCTCCAAGGTTCTCCTGCCTGGCACTGAGATGACAGCAGGAAACAGTCTCAAGTGCGTAGACTCTGAGCACTCGCTGGCTCCCCTGTGTGTGGGATCTTCTGTCTGATTCCCTCACTGTGACAAAATACCTGTGAAATCAAACAAAAAGGAAGAAAGGTTTATTTTGACGTGTGGTTTCTGAGGTCTCAAAATCACCTGGGTCCATTGTTTCTGGACTTGAGGAGGGGAGGTGGGGCAAAGCCACTCCCCTCAGAGCATTTGGGAAGCAGAGCGAGGCGAGAGACAGAAGTGCCAGAGTCCAATATCCTGTTCACCTGCACAGCTCGTTACCCCAACTCCTCCCAGTCGGCCTCACCTTCAAAAGGTTCTAGCATTTCCTAACAGTGCCATGCTCTGAGGACCAAACCTTCAGCCTAGACCTGTGGGGACCCTCCAGACCCCAACACAAGTCTTGTCTGATTCTCACACTAGCATGAAGTAACAGGATGGAGCGATGGTCCCAGCCATTGAGCTCCAGAGCTGAGAGCCTGAGCCTGAATCCCAGCTCCACTGTTTATAAACTGTGATCTCAGGCCCCCACTCTCTGTCACCCATAAAACCAAAGTATCAGTCACTCCTGTTAAGGGCTGGGGGTGTTAAATGATTCCACAGACACAAAGCACAGTCTGGCTCTTCATAAGCCATCAACATTATTGTCATTACTCCTCCTGGGCAGATAAGGAAATTGGGTCTCAGAGAGGTTAAGTGGCTGGCCCAGAGTCTCGTGGCCAGATCAAATTGGCACCAGGCCTACCCTGACCCCTCTTAACCACACTTACGCTGACTCAGAAGCTTCCAGCTGTGGCTGGCAACCACTGGGCGCAAGTGAAGAACTCAGAGTTGGCAGCAGCCCCACCCAGTGCTTCCAGTGAGCTTTGTCACCTGTGGATTGCCTTGGAGGCCCCTCCCAGATCTTCAGCTTGACAAGTCCTCTGTACGTCTAATACCAGGGAGACCTTGATCCAAGTTTAAATGGAGAGGCAGTTGAGGTGGCCGTTGCATGTATTTGTTTATCTGTATGTCAGGTATGGTTGAACACAGTCAAAACCTGAAGTCAAGATCTCCAGGCATGGTGGTGCATGCCTTTAATCCTAGCACTTGGGAGGCAGAGGCAGGCGGATCTTTGTGAGTTCAAGGCCAGCCCGGTCTACAAAGCGAGTTCCAGGACAGCCGGAGCTACAGGGAGACCCTGTCTCAAAAAGACCCCCCCAAAAAACCCAAAAACCTGAAGTCAAGGTTTTCCCAAAGGTCCGCCTCAGTGCCCCCTCCCTCTGCTGGTGGAGATATTTGGGATCCACTGCAATTCCCTTACTTCCCACTAGGTGTCCTACCCTTACCTGCTATCTGACAGGGCTTTCCTGCCTCCAAAGAGAAGATTCAAAGGGGTGGGAGGTGGAGGGATTAGAGGGAGAGGAGAAAGAGACAGAGACTTCCAGAAGCTTCTAATCTCCAGAGCAAAGGAACTGCTCATCTTGTTTTTCTTTGATGCATAGACCTGCTGTGTCCAGAAACTTCTGGGAAGGCACCCCGATTTAGGAAGTTGCTCAGGAACTAGGGTCTGACCAGAGGCTTTCACCTCCTGCCTGGAGCCTGTCTCTTCAGGCTTTCCCTTCTTGAGAGGTTCCCCCACCCCAGCCTCCTCTCCTTCCTTAGGAGTTCCTTCTTCCAGGGTCCAATTAAAAAAAAAAAAAAAACAAACACAGCACTTGGGAGGCAGAGACAGGCGGATCTCTGAGTTCAAGCCCAGCCTGGTCTACAAAGCGAGTTCCAGGACAGCTGGGGCTACAGGGAGACCCTGTCTCGAAAACACCAAAAAACAAAACAAAAACAAAACAAAAAACAGAGAGACAAGAAGGCCCTGCCCTTAATATCCCCTGAATCTGGGGAGGTCAGAAGTCAGTGTGCACATGACCCAGCTCTCCTGGAGGTGTTAACCTAATTTATCCTCATTTTTCATGTTATTATGGCGGAAATACTACCCCCTTCTTGAGCGAGACCATCACGTACTTCTGCAGGCATCAGGGAGAGAATTTGGATGCACTGACATTTTAGTGGCTAGAACATTTGCGGTTCCAAAATAAATCTCTCATCCTAGGCAGATGGTGAGCATCTACCTGTCAGCCTGCCTTCCTGGTTTCTTCCTTCCTACACTGTGGAGAAGCTGGGGCGGGAAGAGGAAAGCCTGGCCTTTCTTGTGGGTATTGCTGGCTGCACTGGGGCTCTTTGGAGTTCCTTGTCAGGCTTCAGAGTAGACCCCAAACACATACAATGGCTGGAGGTGACCATGTAGATGCAGTGTGTAAACTGCTCCCAGGCTTTACCCCCAATCTGCTAAGACTGTGGTGAGCTGTCCTCGCTGGGTACCAGAGGTGCAATACAGGCTGTTTCAGCCCAGAACAGGGTGCTGCAGAGGTCCCCAACTCCTGTGCCTTCCGCCTCATTATATACATGGCTTTTAATATTCAGAGAGCTTTTGCCAATACACATTTTCTTGTGTACTGGGAAACTGGAGCCCAGATGCAATGTATTATTGATAGGATTGTAATTTACTCTTCTTGGGTTGTATCTACAGTGTATACTATTAGCACAATATATTAAATTACCAGTAGCTGTATATATTTGTCTACTTGGGTTTTAGCTCAATGATATTTGCTTTTTGCTTCAATAAAAGACCGTGAATACAGAAAGCAAGACAATATTTTTTGTTGTTGCTGTTGCAAGGGAGTTTTGATTATTTTCTCAACCCTGTGCTTTGGGTGAGCCATGAGCCCTGGTTTGCAGCGGGGATAAGAGACTAGGAGTGTGGGGGTTGGATGGGAAGATGGATGGGCCTCCCTTCCAGCTCAGCTTGCCCTTCCCTGCTCAGCTGTCAGGGCTAGGCTCAGGAATTTTCACTTTTGCAAGAGGGGGACCAGGAATCTGTGCTGCAGCAGAGGGAGCATGCGAGCCCAGGGGCTGTTCAGACCTCAGTGCCAGAAACACAGAGCCCCAGGTCTTGCTCCCACACCAGCTTCTGGCACAGATACAGGTGACGATACAGGTGACATATTTCCCCCCTAGAGGTTCCAGGACAGAGACCTCAAGCCCAGGCACACGTGGAAATGCTGCATCTTATCTGCCCGGTGCTTTCTGGGTTCTGGGTTGGGATTTCATGAACAGTGCTGACCCGGGGGCCTGTGGTAGTCAGCTCGCTCCATCCCTGGACTATCATGGTCCTCAAATCAGACCCACATGTTTTGTGAGTAAAATCAGGATTTTGAAGATGCCTGTGGCTTGGCCTCTTCACCTCTTTCTGGGGCCCATAATGCAGAGGTGGAGGTGATGAGCTAGGTTTGACCTTCATAGCCACTTGAAGCAGGAAAGCAGAGGGTTTATTATGAGCACTTACTTCTCGGGTTTGGGCCTCCCTGGGGCAGGTGGGCTGGGGATGAACTGAGGGTAGACTGTGGATGCTGGAGGAGGTGAAGAGGCCACTGCTGGGTGTTCAGGACACAAGGGCTTAGATACCTGAGTGGCCCATCTACAAAGCCCAGTTACATTCCATTCCTAAGAGAAACACCACTGGCTGTGAGCCCCACTGAGCCTGGCCACACAGAGCATGTTCCAGAGGCAAAAACTGGATTTTCTCTGATTGGCTTTGTTTAGGGTTTTCCTTTTTAGCTAGACTGGCTCCTCAAGCAGACCCCTCTGATTGAGGAAGGGCCAAGTAGAGGAAGGATTTCCATGGGCTGGTCCTTCATAACTAAGTGGACTGTGGACTCAGGGGCTCTCATTTGTCTACGTACCTCCTTTGCTGTAGGAGAGATGTAGAGCTTTTGAAGAAAAAAAAAAAAACAGAAAAAAAAAACCAATCACAGAGTGCGAAGCCAATGAAATCAGTGCTAAATCTATCAAAGCAAATCATACACTCTGACAGCTGAAAAGTATTTGTTTTTTCCCCCTAGATTTCTACCGAGCCTAGTGTTTTAAGCATATGTTCTGGTGTGAAGAGACCAATGGAAAAGCAATTACAATTGGTGAATGATTAATGTCGGATCTGGTGTTTTTATGTGTCAAATATGTTTAACTGCATTAACCTTTACGGAATTTACACCTGCATGCAGAGATATATCGTGTACAGCCCCAGAAATATCTGCAATCTGCCTTCACTTAAATCTTATTTACATTTATTTTATTACAATATAAATGGGCTTAAATAATCTTAACATAGTTCCCTCCCCACCCCCGGGTGGTTGGTTGCAAAGGGGAGTCTCAACTACCAGCCAGGAGACCCCATGGAGAAAGGGTGCCAGGAGCCAGAGAGCCAGGGAGGTTTCCTCAAGCTCCTCTGCTATTTGGGCCCGGGGAGCTGGCCTAGGAGGCTGACAGGTAGGTGGGGGTGGGGGTGCAGGGAGGCCTGTCAGTGCACAGGCAACTTTTAAGTTTTGCAAGTTAGAAAAACACTCAGTTTTGTAGCATCCATTTAGAAAAGACCAAAAGCTCCCATTTGCAGTCCACCCAAAGTCGTGCCTCTCTGAGGCGGTCTGCAGCAGTCGCACTTCTTTCTCTCAGGCACCTCTGCCGCCACTCTGTGGTGATGTCGTTGGCAGTTCCATGCCTCCTGAGCTTCACTCCACTGAAATCTGGTTGGCATGAGACAGACTCCGGTGGAATGAAGGACAGGAGGGACTCATGGATTGTCTGGGGTCCTGCATCTCCCAGGCTTCCACACACAGCACTGTGGCCTGGCTGAGGCCTTTGGGATTTGGAACTATAGTTTTAGAGGATAGCGAGGCCCTGCACCCCACCTCCACTGCAAGTGTCTTTTGTTCCACCCCAGAGGTAGACAGTGTGGGGTGGTATGGACAGGACTGTGGGGCTGGACTCTGGGTGGCTTCTGGCTCATGAAGCTTCATTCTGGACACATCTATGTTGAGTCACCTATGGGTGCACCTATTTAGGATGCTGGCTGTCCTCTCCCACATGTACACATGGCTGAGCTGGATGGGGTTGTTATTGTCTAGCCAGGGTGCTTCTCTGAGCCTCCTTACTTACTATGGAGATGCAGTGTAGGAGCACATAGGGCATTCCTCTGCCGAAGACACCATGCAAGGCCATGAACAGCCCTGTGTGCTGAAGGGGAATCAGGAAGCGCAGGGAAGGAGATGGGAAAGGATCAGGTCTGGGGTGCGTAAATGGGAGGAGGAAGATACCTTGGTCCCACTCTCCAGTCTTGTCTAGAAAAGCTGGTCTACGATGACCCTACATCCTCTCCCAGATCTGCTCACTAACAGTGAGCTATTTCTCCTTGGAGCCTAGGGAGGAGGGCTTTCAGAGACTGAGCTACGCAGGGAGGTACCTGCAGGCTTTCTGTTCCTGCTCAAAAAAAAAAAAAAAAGTGCCCGCCAGGAGCTGTGCAGGGACTGTGCTGGCCCCTCCTTGCTGTGTTTAGACATGTCTGCGGTTCAGCACAAGCCCCATAAAAGGCTGCTCTAAGCAGAGACATGTCGGCTGGAGGGTAGGGCTGATCTACTTTGTTTGGAATACTTTCTTCTTCCTGGGCTTGTTTGGACAGGCTGCACCTCTCCCATCCAGGCCCTAGGGCATCAGGGCTCTGAGAACCGCCCTGAAACAAAAGCATGGGTTTCTAGCTCAAGCAGAGGCAGAACCCTACTTTTCCTGGGTCTGAATTAAAGCCTCACCCTCAGGGTACACACAGGGCTTGCTGGGAGGAAAGGGTTCTGGGAGCCCAGGCTAGAGGTTCAGGACATCCTCTCCACTCAACCTTCTCAGGAAAACTCACTTCTCAAAAGTGAGAGAGAAGTGTGCCTTGCTAGTGAGTTATCCAGCCCAAGTAAACCCCGTACCACGTTTGGTCCACGTCTTAGTCAAGGGGAAGAAAGGTCCCAGTCTATTGGCTCTGACCAAGGAAGGCAAGAGGCAGTGGGAGGCAGCTCTGGACTGGGAAGGTTCTTGGCTTACTGTTTGGATTTCAGCTCAGCTCTGAAAGCAAAGTGGCCAGGCTCTCCTTGTGCCACACTTAAGATAGCCCAACCACAGAGCTTGGCCACAGAGTCTTCAAGTCCACCTCGATGTGTACAGACAGCCTCGTCCTCGTGTGAGGTCCTGACCCCAGTCCAGGGAAGACAGGGTCTGAGAGAAAAGACATGTTAATGGTGGCGGGCCTATGAACACTAGTAATATCCGCTCTCCCCTAGTCATTGTCCTCTGGCTCTTCTGTAAAAAGAGATGAGCTAGGATCTGGATCCTGAGACCTGATCCATTCTGGACCCCACACCTAGCCAACCACCAGGTCTTCCGGGCTTTAATCCCTCAGTGACACTTACAGTGTCAGGTGGGTCTGTTGGGCTATTAAGTCTCAGCTAGTAACTGTTCTCCTGCCTCCAGCTGCTTTCCGGAGTGTACCCCCCCCCCCAATGTCTTCCTAAAAACAATCTGGACCTAAGAATCCTAGAAAGGAAGTCTTCAGTCTCCTATGAGGCTGCACTGCTGGCCAGGACTGCACAGCCGGCCAGGACTGCACAGCCGGGCACGCCTTTCTCCAGCTGAGTCAGGGTCTAGGAAGCTGGACAAAATGCAGTGCTGGTGCTCGACTTTCTGCCACTACAGTCACAGCATCAACAAGATTTACTGCCCAGCCTCCTGGAAATCCCCAGGGAAACAGCGGAGGGTTGCTCTCTTAACCTGGAGGAAGTTGATGGCTGAGTTCCAGTGGAGACCGCTTTTTCTTCTGGTCCCTTCTGGCTCTTGAACCCCAGGATCTAGGCACCCAGCTTTGGTTTTCCAATGCTCCCCAAATCCAGAGATTTTTAGACTCACCTGTAAATATATAGGAGTTCCTGTGCCTTCAGAACTCTGGCCCAGCTTTGCCTTTGATGTAAAATAGCAAATCATTTTCTGTCCTAACAATAGTGCGCAGAGCAGAAAGATGGCTGGAGAATCATGGGTATGGGAGGAAGAGGAGGAATTTTAAGTCCTGAGACTGTCGCCTTCAAGGATTGAGGTAGGGAGAAGAAAGGGGACTTGCTTTACCCGTGCCCGCTCAGCAGCCTGCGTAGTGCAGACCTGGGTGCTGGAGGAAGGGGGTTAGCCTCCTTCTGGTAAAAGAAAATAAGGGGAGAGCTGGAGACCAGGACGGAAGCGAGGGGGCTACAGGAAGGTGGAAAGGAGAAAGGGCGGAGTGCAGAGACTGGGCCATATAGAGGTTGGCCACAGACAGTAAAAGAGAAACTGGTTTTTCCAAGGCAGGAGTGAGGACCTGCTCTGGCCCTGGCAAGGAGGCGGTCTTAATTTCTCTCTTTATTTATGCACCTCTCAGCTGAGCTTCTGGTTACCTGCAGAGCCTAACCAATGGAGACAGGGCTTCGCTACTGGGCCCGCCTCCCAGAACCACACCCTAGGGGGGCATGCACACGGAGGCCTGCCTTCCTGCTCACTCTCATGGCTCTGAAATGCCAGAAAAGTCAGGTGGAGTCAGCCTTGCACTTGAGGGTTCCAGTCCCGCAAAGAGAGGAGGGGAAAGCGCTTGCTCCTGTCTTAGCTTGGGTCAGGAAGGCTGTGCATAAGAGAGAATGCCAGCACACATGCGCGCACGCACATACAGCGCTGTATAGGCAGCAAGAATCAAAGTCCTTTTGAGCGGTTAGCCCCGCTGGTTATGCAGAAGTTGGCCAGCCCATCCGCACCGCAGTGCAGGAAGAGCCTAGGCCCAGATTGTGGCTGGTCTTGGTTTATCCAAGAGGCTTCTCAACCAGCTTCTCTTACTTTCCTCAGAGGAAGAGCCTCTGCCTTGTGAGAGGGGGTTGGGAAGAGACAAAAGAATTGCAGGAGGACCCGGCTCACGGTGCAGTTGGTGGTCTTCCCCCCTCACCTGGTTTTGCTTTGACTCACCATTGCCGCTCCCTTCCCTTTCTCCTCGCTTTCTTCACTCTCTTGTTCTTTTCTCCAGAGTTTTCCTGAGGGTCAGGGGTTTCTTCAGATGCAGCCATATTGCACAGAAGCCTGGTGCCTCCTGTTTGTTCTCAAGACAGACCCCTGTGGGGCACCAAAAGCAGAGCCTCCCCTCACCCCCCAGGGGAGGAGGAACTACAAAAATCCAGTGTGAAGAGCTGGCTCAGCCCTGGCCCAGAGCCTCTCATGGAACCATCTGCTAGCTCTAACCTCTGACCACACAGGTGTGGAAAGACGTTTATAGAGACACATTATAAAGATACCCCTACATCCAGTGTGGGGTCAAGATGTCTGTCTATGCAGATCTGTCTGATTCCACAGATGGTCCTCCAGCTGCCTTCTCTGGTCCTGTGGGCCCGGCACATATCTGAATTATTTCTCATGTCTTCCCTGAAGAAAGAAGGGATCCACTGGAGAAAGGGGAAGACCAATTAGATGGACATTCTGGGAGGAGGGGAGGAGGACAGTGGCCAAGATTCTGTTTGGAGCTTCTGAGGGACAGGCTTTCTCCACAGGCTGACAGAGCTCAGATCTTCCCAGTACTGGGCCCAGCTTGGCTGGCATTGGCCTGGGCTTCCATTTCTCAGGTAGTGGTGAGGACAGGGAAGGGAAGCATCCCAGGTAGTGGGATCTGGGCATACTCTGTGAGGAAGGATCTGAGACCCTCTCCTCCCGCCCTTCTCCCCAAGCCTTTCTTTCTGTAACTCACTCACTCACTCACTGCCTCACTGCCTCAGTGGGGACTGCACCTTGTAAGCTCCCCTTTTAGGAGCTCCTCACTGGTACACCCCACATGAGCAGACATAAAAATAACGCAGTAAGCTGTGCTTGATGAGTGCCCCCGCCCCGGCCCCAGGGAATGGTTTGTGGCTGTCTGTGAGGATCAGAACCACACAAGGCACCTTTGAGCTGAATCTGAGAAGATGAGGGTGGAAAGGAGGTAGGGGGTCAGAGTTGCTGCCCCCCAAAGGGTTCGGAGCCAGCCTGAGGATTAGGGGCAGCAGCGGGCAGAAGCCCCATGAGGAGGATGGCACCTGGGAGGTGTCCTGGGTGTTGTCTGTAGGCGCTGGAGGGCCTCAGCCTTGCAGCAGGGCACCAATGGTCGAAGCTGCTTCTCAGAAGCAGGCGTAGGACTTACAGGCAGTTAAGTAACTGCCGAGGTATGTGGCTGGTCCCAGAACTTGGGGAAGGAGGGCTAGGAGAAGCCAGGGCACAGCCACGCACAGCCCTGTGGCCTCGGCCTCTCTCCTTCGCAGGTCTCATCTCCGACTTCTAAATTTATTGAGAAAAATGGAATCCATTTGTATTTGGCTGACCTTGCAAAACATGACTACTCACCTTAAACTATTCTTTTTTCTTTTCTTCTACCTCACTAGGGGAAGATGGCTGGTGGACTGGTACAGTGCTTTGTTCTCGTCAGCCAGAGAGAGACATGGGTATGCCCTGGGCTGGAAGCCACCTATCTACCTTCACTCCTCAGCCTAGCTCTGCCTTAAGAGCCTTGTTGGCCCTCCTCCCCTGGGTACCAGGTCCAGGTCTCTAAGCAGCATTAACCCTCAAAACATGTTAGGGCCACACTGGGTGGGTGGAGAAGACTGGCGAGGAGTTTGGGGAGGTCTAGACTCCCTCCCATCTCAAAAGCCAAAGTATCCATGGTAACAGCACCCCCCACACACACACACACCCCATCCCCGGCCTGGGCTTCCCTTTTAGTTCCAAGTGCTGTGTATCATCTCATGTCTTCAAGCTAGAGGCTCTCTACTGGTAGAGGTCTTTGGAAAGTTTCCTCCTGCGTGCCAGGTTCCTAGGACGACACTATGTTCCTCCGCTGCATCTTCCAGCCCCAGGTCTGCAGGTCTTAGAGTCTGCAATGGGTTTTCCTGAATAAATGAATTCCAATTATAAGCTCATTAAATTTTGTAACTTCCCTGGCCACATGCAAGGAACCTCATGAAGTTCTATGGATTGATGGCAGTTGGAATGACCTGAAAGAGGCTTTGGGGGTCCAAGGAACCCCCACCATGCTTCATTGGGAGAGAAACAGCTCCCAGGTTGCAGCTGCAGGCAGAGCAGCACGTGGCCTGGACAGGGCCCTTGGGCTGCCTGTGGTTGGAAGTCTTTACCCCAAGACTCCAGCTGATCCGTGGTCTCTGCTGTGGTAAGGAGCAGAGAGGTCAGAGAGACCCATTCCCTCAGAGAGCCCCTGGGACTCAGAATCTGCAGTCTGCGTGCTGCTGCTTCCAGCCTGCGGTGTTCTGCTTTGTAATCAGAAGGGAGCTCCAAGAGTGAGGATGGAAAGATGCAATGCTGCAGCAGTCTAAGCAGAAAGACAATGCAAAACAACAAAACCAGGAGCTGACTTGCACCAGCATCCATGGAACTGAAGAATGTGATATGCCTGTTAAAAGAGCACCGTTTTTCTTTGATTGTGTTATTAGACACATCAGACAGGAGCTGGGCTGTAGCTCAGTGACAGCATGCTTTCCTTGTGTGCACAAGACTCTGAGTTCCTCCCCAGTACTGGGAAAGCAAAGATGAAAGAAAAAAAGAAAGGAGGCAGAGAGTGAAGGAAGGAAAGAAAAACGAGAGCGAGGGCTACAGCGCAGTGAGCAACGCACCTGCCTAACGTGTGCAAGGCCCTTAGTTCACAGCTCAGCAACACACACGCACACACACACACACACACACACACACACACGCACACACAAAGGTTGAAAATAAAGAAGATGGCAGCCCTGCTCTACCCTGATCAGATTAGCTTGGTCATTAGCTTCAGTTGTGACCCACCTTAACATTTTAAGAAGGATGTCATACAAACTCAAAAATTGGAGGGACGTGGGCAGGAGGGTGAGTGGTCTTGGAACGGACCATGTTGGGAGGGTAGGTGAAGGAGCGGCAGCTTAGTTACAGGAATGGAGACTAGGAAGAGGCACGGGAAGGATCTGGTGGCTGCTTTACAGTCACACTGTCACCTAGAAAAGGTTATTTGGGGGACTGGAGAGATGGCTCAGTGCTTGAGAGCACTTGGTTTTGCACAGGACCTGGTTAGGCTCCAGCACCCACATGGCAAGTGACTACTGTCTGTAACTGCAGTTCCAGGGAATTGCATGTACGTGGTGTATTTACATAAATGCAAAACATTCATACATGTAAAATAAAACATAATCAAATTTTAACATTTTATTTGTTGTTTTTATTTTCTGTGTATGAGTGTATTGCCCTGCATATGTGTTAGTGCACTCATGAGGTGCAATGCCTGTGAAGGCAGAGAGGACATTGGATCCCCTGGAACTGGAGATATAGGTGGTTGTTAATTGCCATGTGGGTTCTGGGCTTTGAACCTGAGTCCTCTGCAAGAGCAGCCAGTACTAACTGCTGAGCCATCTCTCCAATATGCCTCCCCCCTTTTTGAGAGAGAGAGAGGAGAGAGGAGAGAGAGAGAGAGAGAAATGGTTGTTTAGTCTTTTGCAGGCTTGGGAGTAGAAACAGGGTAGTCCCCTCTTGTAACGCCAGGGCACAGACACAGCACAGGCACTTCTGGCACCCACAGAAACAGATTGTCCTGAACTTAACTCAGTGTCCCAGAGGGCAGCCTCTGCTCACAAAGCAAGTAGAAGGACCTGACAGCGTCAGCACCCACTCTGCCCATGTGGACTCCTGCTGGGGCCACAGGACACCTGTCTGAACAGTGGCCAAGGGCCCTTACCAACTCAACACACCCAACTGCCCCTTCCTCCCTCCTGGGAGAACTTCCCTGCACCTCCCTAGCTGAGGTGCCTATGTAAGGTGCGGCAGAAATGGAGTTGGGGTGGGTCTCCGGTAGCCAAGTCTGCACAGGTTCCTGAGCCACACCCCAGCCCTGCATGTGACCTCTGTGACCCCTGAGTCACACATCAGACTGCAATCAGAAGTTCTCTCTCCATATTCCCAGCACCTGGAAGGGCCAGGGTCAGGACGGTGCTCTGAAGTATTTGTGGACTAGGAATAGGAGGCCTGGGCCTCTGTTCACTCAGGGCCCTGGGATCCGTCTATGGCTCCTGCCTTCCATGTCTTACACTCTTTACTCCAGCATGCACCAGAATCCAAGATTCTTGATTCCTTTTTTCTGCCAGGGACTCACAGAACATCCCACCCATGCCTCTGCTTCCAGGGTGGGCTGCAGGCCCTCATTTCCTAGGATGGTTCTCTGTAGAGCATTGAAAGAAGAAGGGCTAGAACCTTTCCTGTTTGGCCCCTTCCTCCCAGGGTACCTTGGCTTTCTAGCTGAGTTGGATCCAGCTGAGGACAGACAGGGCCCTGAGCCCCTCAAAGCACTGTCATGTAGATGTCATGTAGAGCTCTTCACTCTGGCTGGCCTTCCCCACCCCCACCCCAACTTGCAGTACTGCATCTTGAGCCCAAGGCTTTGTGCATGGTAGGCAGCTGCTCGGACCACTGAGCTATTTCCCTAGCCCTCTTTTAGACTGGGTCTGGCTAAGTTTCCCAGGCTAGCCTTGAACTTGTGATCCTCCTGCCTCAGCCTCTTCTTGAGTTCTGGGATTAGAGGCTGCATTTTCTACACTTCTTGCCTCCTACAAAGCACCACTAACAACGTCTTTATATTGCCTACAGGCCTTCTGGAAGTGTGCGATTTCTGGCTCCGGGCTATATGTTTGATTTTCCTGAATGAACATGCATATATGGCAGGAAAAGGAAGGGCCAGGAACATCCTAACAGGAGAATTTTGGTCAGCTGAGGCTGCTTACTACCAAGGAGATCAGATACCATGGGCTGGAGACATGTGCAGCTCTGGCCTTGACTCAGGGCTCTCGGGGTTTGGACAATCAGGAGGTGTGGAGGATGCAGAGAAAAGGCTGGGGTCTCTTAGCATTCATGTAGCAACCACTGTGTGTTGGATGGGAGGTACTGAGGAAGAGCAGTGACTAGGCACACTGAGGAGGTGACACGGTGATGTGTACAGCCAAGCATGAGGAGGAGCACATTCTGTAGACGCCCAGTTGCTCTGTGGGAGCAAAGAGAAGAATCTCAGTCTTAGAATCAGTAAGGTCTGAAGGAGACTCCAAGCCAGGCAGAGTGCCAGCTCAGATGGGGGAGGGGCCCCACAGCCTCACCCCTAGCTAGGGGCTGTTGGTAGTTGTTGGCTGCTAGGGAGGGAGGGTTGCTCTTCCTTCACCTGCAATGTCAGATGACCACCATCCCTGGGCGTGCAGGCACACTAATAAAATAAAATAAAAGAGGACATGACATTGGGGGGCAGATGGGGTGGGGGACTCCAGGGGGAATTGCAGGGAGGTAGTGGTCTATGAATATGATCAATATGCATGCTATAAATGTATGTATGGAATTTTCAAACAATAAAAATATTTTTAAAAAGAAAAAGAAAAATGCTGTGTGGAGAAGAAGTGCTGAGTGGACCGGGCAGGGTCAGTGTCTCCAGTAGAGCTTACTCCGGGCCTCTGATCAGCACCTGGGGGTCTGGAGTGAAGAAAGGGAAGGGGCCTGAGGAGCCCACCCCACCTAGAAGGGAAAGATCCCAGCCAAGTTCTTCCTCACAGGCCACAGGGCAGGATGGACCTGCGCACGGCAGGGTGGGTCTGCGCGGGTAATCGGGTTTGGCTGCCTTACTTTTTGGTCTGTTTCATGAGATGCCAGTTAAAATTTGCTAAATAAAGAAGGAAGGTGGGCAAGAGAGGGAGAGATTTTAATGAGCATAGAATGACCTGTGGGTAACGGGAGACGGCAGGCCACGAGCTGCTGAGCTCAGCACCACAGAGTGCGTGCCTGTCCACGCTTCCGTGTGTTCACATGTGTGGATATGTGAGTACACAGCAATGTCCTGCTAACTAGTTGCTTTGTTAACTAATTGCCTTGTTTTATGTTTGCTTTCTTTTATTTGTGTTTTTTCTGTTTGCTTCTGTTTTTTGTTTTTTGGGTTTTCTTGGGGGGAGGGGTGGAGCTGAGGATTGAACCTTGAACTTGCTAGGCAAGCCCTCTGCCATAACCTAAATCCCCAGTGTCCAGTTAACAATGAGGCTGGAGTATTTTAGAGCAGCCTAAGAGGGGTAGCCTGGGTGGGCAAATTGGATGAGGTAGAGAAGAGGAGGGAAGAGTCCTGTAAAACGTTGCTGTGAGGGTTCTAACTAACATTCATTAAGATGATCCAGGGGGAAAGAAGTCAAGTCTGGGTCTCCCTTCCCATACCTTCATCCTTTCCACAAAAACTTAGAACCCAGATTTTCACCGGGAGAGTCATCCTGGGCTCCGAGCATCGGTCTGTTCTCGGACCCCGTGGCTGCCAGCTCATCCATCTCACCGAGTGGGGAGAAGCAAGCTCTGGAGCTGAGGTCAGCAGTTGTGAGCAACATAGCAATAAAACAGTGGAGTTCTGCACAGGCGCGGGATAATCCTGCAATTTAATAAGCGGGAGCACACTGCAGGGCTGGGCGGACTGCAAAGGAGGAGCCGGCCAGGCTGGGAGAGGAGCATGGGAGGAGTCAGGCTCTAGCCTGCTCCTGAGCAGGGTCTGGGGCAGAGGAGGGCCTTGACTCTGGGGTGCGGTTTCCCAAGGCTGGGAAGAGTTTTGGCTTGGATCTCTGTGGCATCATTTGAACCAGTCTGGGGAGAGCCAGGAGTGGCTGGCTCGACATGTTCACTGAAACGGAATGAACAGGGTGTAGGAGTTAGACCCCTCTGGGGCCATGAGTAGAAGGTGGGTTATACTTGGAGATGGCTGAGGGCCCAGACTGTGCAATGTGCTTATCATGGTCATGAGAGCTTTTTTTTTTCAAAATAAAATTTTGCTGTGTAACCCAGGCTAGCCTCCAACTTGAGTTCCTCCTGCCTCAGCCTGCCGAGTGCTGGGATTGCCTGCACCACCACACCCAGCATCCTTTGGTCTCTGGGCATTTGAGTTCCTTGGCCTGTAAGAAGGGCATAGTGTGGATGGCATGGAAACGACTGCTGTAGGTCCATACAGAGCTTCACATTTGCTGTGGGATACAATTGCTGCCAGGGCTACCAGTCTCAGGGCTGGGGTTGGAAGATTCGACTGACATTTCTCAGTCTTCCTCAGCTCCATCCTGAGGTGGAGGTCAGCTGACTACTTTGTGCTAGTGAGAGCCACTTACTAGCATGGAAGGAAACAGTTTGTAGCTTACACCTGGCCCTAATGGGCGCTTTTACATCCTCTACAGCAGTGTCCCCTTCAGAGATTTTGGTAAGCATCTGTGGTTGATCCGCCTGTCCCTCTGCACAGGTTCTGCATGTTATGTGAGGTGTCCAGGCCTCCCTGCAGCCAGCCCCCCAAACCCTCGTCTCTCATGTCTTCCTTCTCTCATGGCTGCCTTCTCTCTGTCATGGCTGCCTTCTCTCTCTCATGGCTGCCTTCTCTCTCTCATGGCTGCCTTCTCTCATGGCTGCTTTCTCTCTCTCATGGCTGCCTTCTCTCTCCATGGCTGCCTTCTCTCTCTCATGGCTGCCTTCTCTCATGGCTGCCTTCTCTCTCTCATGTCTTCCTTCCCTCATGGCTGCCTTCTCTCTCTCAGGGTTGCCTTCTCTCATGGCTGCCTTCTCTCTCTCATGGCTGCCTTCTCTCTCTCATGGCTGCCTTCTCTCTGTCATGGCTGCCTTCTCTCTCTCATGGCTGCCTTCTCTCTGTCATGGCTGCCTTCTGATTGAGATACAGCTCCTATTGTCTTCTTTTTTGTACCTGCTTGTGCTCTGCAACCAGAATGTTCTTCAGACCCCACTTCTACCCCCTCCATTTTCTCACCATGGAGCTTCCTTCCCCTGTGGGGTGGGTGGGGCAGTCTCTCCCTGCGCTGGGCAGAGCTGGGGTGGTGTCCTCTATCCTGCTCCCCAGTCTTCATGGCGTAGAGCATTTACAGAGGAGTAAACAGGGTCTATGTTGCTGCATAGACGATAGGACCAGGGCACGTTTGTTCTAGTTTGAGGTTTTTTGACTCCTTAGGCCCAGGCTCCTCACACTTATTCCCAAAGACTCTTTCTTCCTCACAGAACCTTCTACCTGGCCCTGCCCAATGTCAAGTTCATACCTGTTCAATGAATCGACTCAAACTTCCCTTCCTTCCAGTCACATATTTTTGTCACAAAAAATGCAGTGGGGATTACGGGGGATTAGAGTGTAGGATTACTTCTACAAAGTCAACCTGCCCTCCTAGGAGCCCCGAGAATGTCTAACCTGGTGGGCACAGTGCCTGGCTCTTCCCAGTGGAGCCAAGTTACCAAGATGACTGCAGAGTTCGAAGCTGAGGGGAGCCCTGCCCAGGAGGAGCAGCAAAGAACGTCAGCTTGCAAGTTCTGCAGTGGCGATAGCCTGCGTGGAGCTTCACCAGCCGGCAGAGACCTCTTCTGTCGCCACCAGAAACAGTCATGTAATGATCCCCACAATGTGAGGGTCATGGGTCCGTGTAAGAACAGAAAATAAAAGAAGCAGACAAATTTTTTGAAAGTTCCTTTTCTAGTTTCCAGATAGTTCTGCCTCATCCCACTGGAAAAGCAAAACAAACAAACAACAAACTATTAAGAATTGAATGGTAAGATTTAACTCATACACATTAAAAAAGGAAAAGAAAAACTCACTTAAAAGTGCTCACAGCCAGTGCTCTTAACTGCTGAGCCATCTCTCCAGCCCCTAAAACTGAGTTTTCTTAAATCCTCTTTCATGGCAGTATGCCCCTACTTTCTGGCCAGTTGGAAAGGGACGGAGAGGTCCTTCCTGCTCTAGTGTTTGCAGACACAGTGGCCGGGAGCCATGCGCGCTCTGTGCTGCTGTGGGTGGAGAATTGAGCCCCCCTTGTTCCTTTTCCCATGGAGCTTCTACCAGGACAGTGTGGGTAAATTACAGGCTTCCCTCTGGCCAGTGTTTTGAAGAGCTGTGATGTTCCTCCTCTTTTCCAGCTAAGCTCTGATGTACGCAGACTCCCTGTAATTATGGTATAATTGGACTTAACTATCAGGGTAGAACTAGTTTTCAACCTCGTCTGTTCAAATAATTTACTGCTTATTAGAAAAAAGGACACTCCTGGTGGCTGTAGAAGCGCATGTGTGGCCCCTGGTCTTCCGCCCGAGAGGAGTTTCCACAGCTTGCCATTTGGTGGGGTTGGTTGATGCACAGTGCTCTAGACATATGTGTGAATTCCAGAACATTCATTCTGAAAAAAAAGAAGTCCTTAGATGAGGACTTCCAGGGTCACAATATAAAATTCCCAGGCACCTTCATTCCAAGTCAGGTAGTTCTTTCAAATGTCTGGAGCTGAGGCTCAGCCTGGCAGGGCCCTCTCCATTTTGGCTTATTGAAGTTTAGAGCTGTGTAGGTCACTTCCAAATCGGACCAGTTCACATGAGACTCTTCTCAAAACAGAAAAACAATACAAAACACACCAAACCTAACCGTCAGGGACCCAAGTTCCTTCATTCCAGCATGTGCTGAACTTGAACTTCCAAGGAGGCAGCCTCCCTGCCCGTTAGCAGCTAAAGGCCTTATTACTTGTTTACGGGAAGTCTGCAACTCTGTGGGCTTTGAGTCTGTATCCCTACTTTTGTCCCACTCCCCACCTTCCAGAACAAAAGCTCATCTTTACTGAGTGTGATGTGATGTAGTGCAAAGACCCCATTCCTGACTAGCGCAGCACTAGTGCAGGACAGCAGCTTCCACTTCTGACCACTGTGGGGGCCCACGGTCCTGTGTCCTGGCTGGTGAGTCCCAGAAGAGTCCTCCCTGCAGCCTCTACCTGCTGGTTTTCCATTCTCTCATTTACCTCTAAGCAAAGCAAATAAATGACCTTGGCCTCCACGGAGGTCATGAATTTCTTACATGGAAAGGCACCTGGGGAGTTTGTTTCATTATTCCTTTATTTCTGCTTAACTCTTCCACTTGCTGAAGGTCACTCAGCGAATAACAAACCCAGGTGTCCTGGGCTCTTAGCCAGTGCTCACCTCACTCAAAATAGCCTGCCCGACCCACTTTTACTCTCAGCCTAACTGAAGATGGTCTGAGCGTGGGATTTCCTTTGCTTCAGGCTTGACAAAAAGGTTACAGACAATGAGTGGTTTGAATGTCTAAAAGGAAGCACAGGGAGTGATCTGAATTAATCATACAGCTGTTGCAAGATACCACCAGGGAGTTACTAAGTTCTGCTTACCATTTCACTCTGTAGTGAGGCAGTTTACATAGGCTTCTGTTTAGCGTGCCTTTGCTGCCTCTCTGGGGTGACGATGACCTAAGGGTGTGGTAGCCATCCATGTGATCATCTCAGGCCAGTGGTTTAAAATGAACTAGCAGCTGACCAAGGTTCATTTCCTTCCACCATGACCCTCTGTGGGCAGCCATGTGGTCATCGGGCACCTGTCTTCACTTGCAAATGGCCCAAAGCCAATGATGAAGTGGAGGCCAGGTAAGGTCTTGGGCAATGGCTCCATTTTCTCCTACGGTGATTCAAACTCCACATGGGTTAGGAACTGGGAGACCTGGATTCTAGTTCATGTTTTCTATCGAGGACCGTGGAACCTGGGGCAAGTCACATAAAACCTGTATCTTGTGGCTTTTTTATTTGTCGAGTTACGGAACTAGAGGAGGTGGATGACAGAGCTCCTTCTAGCTCCTAGATAACATTTGGTTATTTGGAGACATGGTCTAACCAGCCCTCAAACTTGCAATCCTGTATCATCCTCTTGAGTGCTGAATTTAGAGGCATGCACAACCACACCCAGCTTTAGATGAGTTTTTTAAGTAGAACTTGAGTTCCTCAGGAGGTTATAGACTTTGGGAAAGACCCGTATGGCTGTTGAGGACAGAAAGAACATGTATGGTGCTGGCATGTGTCATCTAGAGGCAGAGGTCAAAGATGTAAGGTATGTAGTAATAGCCTTTCGGATTCCCAGTAGACTTGAATGCCCAGCCCTGAATTGGCTGGAGTGTAGGTCAGGGGTCAGGTAATGGTTTCTGAAGGGTGGTGCTGGTAAGAGGCAAGAAATAAAGTGCTTAGCAATTCCATCGTGAGGTCTGTCTGTGAAACAGGGCATCTTGGGCAAGTAGTTTTCACTCAGACTTACCTACCTCAGAGATGGACATGTGAGAAGACTTTAGTGAGAGGATGTTTTAACAAGACCCATTCTTCCCCTACAGTGGGGTCCAACCAGAGGTGGGGAGTGGACAGGGTGGTGGATTCACAATTCCATGAGTGGCTTCCTCCAAAGCTCTCGATGGTGTTTCCCTGGGCTCATCTCATTCTGTTCTCTGGTTGACTCTTCGTTTCTAGCTGGTGGGTGTTAGCTAAGGCCAGGAACAATGGATGCTGAGCTTTGGACATGTAACGTTGATGTTGTTCAGGACTACCACAGTGTAGAAATCAGAGTTTCTGAGGCTAGAGAGATGGCTCAGAGGTTAAGAATGCTGGCTGCTCTTGTAGAGGACCCAGATTCAATTCCCAGTACCCATATGTCAGCTCACAACCATCTGTAACTCTAGTTCCAGGGGAATATGATGCCCTCTTCTGACCTCCAAGGGCATTGCATGACACAGGTATACTTACATGCAGACAATGCACTCGTACACATAAAATAAAATAAAAATAAAAATTAAAATAGAAAAAAGAAATTAGAGCTTCACTTGCCTATATCTTAGCACAATTCTTGGAGTCACCAGACTTGACAGTTCAAGAAATGAGCAAAGCTCTTTGGAAAGCTGAGACAGTGGGAATTGAGCTAGACTGTGTTGCATTGGTTGAGATTCTGCAGGGCGGAGTCTGAGCCCAAGCCAGCCTCATTGCCTTTCTTTCTGAAGATTTGACTCATGGTGCACCCCCTCATTCTCAGAACACAGGGGCCGCCATGCATGGCTTACTTGTTTCCTGTCTTGCTGTGACTTCCCACGTGGTCTTCTGCATGGTTGGCTTCTCCCTGGATGCCTCACCGGTGGTCTCTAGCTCTCAGCCGGGGCCCTTGCATTTTTTAAAAATTTTATTTATTTCTGTATGTATATGAATGTACTGTCTGCATGCAAGTTTGTGCACCCGTGTCGTGCAGTGCCGCGGAGGTCAGAAGAGGGTGTCAGACTCCCCTGGAACTGGAGTTCTCCTGGAATTGGAGTTTCAGATGGTTCTCGGCCGCCATGTGGGTGCTGGGGATCGAACCCAGGTCCTCTGTAAGAGCGGTCGGCGCTCTTAACCACTAGACCATCTCTCCAGCCCCGGCCCTTGCATTTTGAGCACCCCCCCAGTCTTGTTTTCAACACACACACACACAAGTGTGTGTGTTGGGGGGAATGCTTGCTCATGCATGTGGAGGCCAGAAGTCAACACTGGATGTCTTCTTCATTATTTTTTGAGACAAGGCTCTCAGTGAACCTAGAGATTGCTGTTTAGACTAAGCTGGACAGCTGGCTGGTGAGCCCCAGAGATCCCTGCCTCTCCAGTGTTGGGACTATAGGTGAGTACCCATGTGGTGGGCCTTTGTGTGGTTGTGCCAGGAGCACTTAATCTACTGGGCCGTCTCCCAGTCACACTGTTTTGTATTGTCCACTAAAGCTTCCTCTATATTAGTTGCTTCTTTACAGTCTCTGTGGACCATGGAGTCCAGAGCTATGGATCACATCTTTTGCTCTTTCCAAATAGCCCCCAGCCCCATCATCCGGCCTCACAACAGTACAGTCACGTTCATGCTCGAATCTTTTGCATTTGCTGTGTTCCTCAGGGGACTTCCCCTCCTTCCACACCCCTCCCCAGTTCTTTCTGCTAAGATGAACCTTCCCATATAGCAGGGGCCCCCAAAGCTGCCCTGGCATGCCGTCCACCTCAGCTTGAAGGAAGCTGTCTGTAAGTGTCCTGGTGAGTCAGCGCGCCCCTCCCTAGACACAAGGAATTCCAAGGTCTTGCAAACACTTGCCTGCCCACCCGGGGAACCATTCCAGCACTCCCACCTCAGCCCCAGCCCTCGCTCTGGCTGAGAGCACTCCTTCCTTTAACCTACCTTCTTCCCTCATCTTCTGGCTGTCCTGACTTGTCAGGAAATGTAGGGAAAAGGAGAGCAGTCATTGAGCTATGCTGTTGCTTCCTTGAGGAAGTGGAGAATGGGACAAGGAGACCATGGCTATGGTGTGGCCTGGCCGGTAGCTGTGGCATAGCTCCTGTGACTGTCCCCTCAGGCCCTCGAGCTCTTCTGAAAAGTGAGGTTAGAGTTAAGTGGCAGCTCTCAAACTTGTAAAAACAAAGGGCACATTATCAAGTGAACTCTTACGACTGATTCCAATTTCTGGAAGGAGAAATGGTTGTTCTGCTGAAGCCATTTCCAGAGGTGTTCCTGGTCTCTTCCTCTTTATTCAGATTTTCCCCTGAAATACTAGAGCTTTCCTTGAACACAGTTTGAAAATCACTGCTAGTGAAGGAGGGTTTCAATGGCCCATTTTAATGTGTGTGGTTTCTATACCTGCGTTGCTCAGCGTGGCCCTCGCTGGCAGCAAGCACCTGGGGTCCTGGTAGGCATTATTATATCAGGTCCCACAACAGACCTGCCAACTCAGAACCTGAATTTTTTTTGGTTTTTATTTTTTTAATATATATTTTGTACAAGATTATCAAATCTAGACCTGCGTCCCCCTCCCCATCCCCCCACCCCACCAGAGCTCATGCATTCTGCCAAACATGCTTTTCGTTTTCATCTCTTTCTCAAAATTCTCCATGTGGAAGTTGACTGTTTTGAGCAGAAGTTCACTGTTTCAGTCAGTTCTTTGATATAGTCCTTTCTGTTGTTGCTGTTGTTTCCAATCTGCATCACTCCCCAACTGCTTGGACAAAAGCTCAAGGGGCCATGCACGAGAAATACTTACAAGTAGGTAATTGGCACTAGCATCCACAGATGAGGGATACCATTAGTTGTTTGTTTTTCTGGGACTGTGTTACTTCACTTGGCATGATGTCCTCTAGCTCCAGCCATTTTTCTGCAAAGCTCATGATGTCATCTTTCTTTGCTGCATAGAACTCCCCCCCCCCCATTGTGTAGATGTACCACATTTTCTCTATCCACATCATCAGTTTGAGGGGCATTTGGGGTTGGTTCAGCTCTCTTGCTATTGTGAAAGAGCTGCAGAAAACATGGCCGTGCATGTATCTCTGTGGTAGGTTGAGTCTTGAGGGTACATGCCCAGAGTGTATGGCTGAGTCGGGGGCAAGTTCATTCCAATCTTTCCAGGGTTCTCCACACGCTTTCCAATAGTGGCCTGATACGATTGTACATTCCCACCAGCAGTGGATGAGTGTTCCTCGTTCCCCACAAACCTCTCAGCACTGGATTGGTAATCATTTGTTCAGAACCTGAATTTTAACAGGCCCGGGAATGATTCCTTCAAGTAACCCAGAGGCTGGGCGACCAGAAGGTCAAGGGGGTGTGGGTGACCAGAAGGTCAGGGGGTGTGGGTGACCAGAAGGTCAGGGGGTGGTGGGTGACCAGAAGGTCAGGGGGTGTGGGTGACCAGAAGGTCAAGGGGTGTGGTTGACCAGAAGGTCAAGGGGGGCGTGGGTGACCAGAAGGTCAGGGGGTGGTGCGAGTCAGGGGTGGTGACCAGAAGGTCAGGGGGGTGGGTGACCAGAAGGTCAAGGGGGTGTGGGTGACCAGAAGGTCAGGGGGTGTGGGTGACCAGAAGGTCAGGGGGTGTGGGTGACCAGAAGGTCAAGGGGGTGTGGGTAACCAGGTCAGGGGGTGTGGGTGACCAGAAGGTCAGGGGGTGTGGGTGACCAGAAGGTCAGGGGGTGTGGGTGACCAGAAGGTCAAGGGGGTGTGGGTGACCAGAAGGTCAGGGGGTGTGGGTGACCAGAAGGTCAAGGGGGCGTGGTGCCTCTGCCTGGAGCTTCGGGCTGGTACTGCTGAGGCTGGGAGACCTCCTCCTCCTCCCTTCCAGTTCTGGTGACTTGGTGGTCTGTTGTGCCCCTCGCAGCTGCTCTGAGGAATGAAAGGTGAATGCTGGAGAGGAACAGGGACCGAAGAGCCGCCAGAGAGGCTTGTGAGCGAGCAGCTCTGCTTGGCCCTGACCCTCCTTCGTGAGCGAGTGGCTCAGCTTGGCCCTGACCCCCTTCCAATCCCCCCTGCAGCTTCTCCACTCCCCCTGCAGCACTGGAGTCCAGAGCTGGCTTGGCCTTTCAAGACCTGTCTTTGACCTTTTCTGTTGGTAATGTTTCTGTCTTTGTGGGTCTTCATTTTCCATGTAACATGGCAGAGCTATGAGGGTCAAGGAGAAGTGAAACCACACAAGCAAGGGGCTGGGTTCAGGCTGCTGAGGAGCACTGCAGCTGTGTCTCCTGGGGGTCCTTGAAGCTTCAGTGAGGTTGTTCTCACTGTACTGGACACTAGGGCACCAGGGCACTTTCCCACCCATGCGCACTAACCCAGGGTCTGCCTCCTCAGACGACCCGACAGCACTGTAGTGTCGCTTGCACTGGGATGTTGACACCTGCTTCCCATACGCATTTTTAGAGGATTACAGAAAGAAATACTCTGAAAGGGAGATCCCTATCCAGTCCATCATGGTTTAGGATAGAGAAAAAGTCACCTTGCCCTACGAATATGCCACTTGCTTCATAAGTATTCATAAAACGTCGTTAAAATCTGCCCCACGGGACTCGCTGGGCTGCTGTCCTCCACAGGGCAGCCCACAGCGATTTCTTGGAATATTTGCTTTGTTTAGCTTTGCTTCTACTCAAACTGAATAATTGAATTCTTTCCTTTAAGAAGGAGAGAGAGTGAGAGAGAGAGAGAGAGAGAGAGAGAGAGAGAGAGAAACAGAAGTAATAGAAACACTTTGTAAATTATAAAGTGCTAAAACTCAAGAATATTTTTATATCAATTCTAAGCTTTAGAAGTTCCCAGGATTCAGCTGGAGTTACTAACATTCTCAGCACCCCTAGTGGGCTGAGGGCTGGCTTCTGGACTTAGCCTAGGCTTGTCCCTGGGGTCAGGATTTCTTTAAGGCTCACCAGAATTTTAATAATTAAATACTTGATTTGTTAAAAATAATGTTTTGGGAAATTGAGAAAAAGAAAGTCTAAAACTGTTCTTATTTAGAATTCAAAATGAGAAAGAAAAGTGTTTTTTCTTCCTGCTGTGCTCCTCGGCTTCCAAGATGCTGGGAGCCCCTCCCTGGGGAGCATTTGACCAGAAGCTGGGAAAGGCAGACAATCTGGCTGTTTTTCTAAGTTAATGTACTAGTGGCCATTTCTAGTAACTCATGCTTGTTCTGTGGGGGAGAATGTTCAGGAAAAATTATATTTTCGGATGCCTTTATCCTGACACAAGAATGAGAGCCATTTGATAATTAGACTTTGGGGATTTTTTTTCTGATTTTTTTACTTTTCAAAAACTTGAAATCTTCCTCAACCAAGAACAATTTTAACCAACCTTCTTTCCTTCCTTCTTTCCTTCCTTCCTTCCTTCCTTCCTTCCTTCCTTCCTTCCTTCCTTCTTCTTTCCTTCTCTCCCTCCCCCCTTCCCTCCCTCCCTCCCCCCTTCCCCCCTCCATCATGTCTGTCCCTCGCTCCCTCCCTCCTCCCCCCGCCTTCCGCCCTCTCCCTCTGACTTTCCCTCCCTCCTCCCTCGCCCCCCCCCTTAATCCCGGCCTCCCTCCCTCCCCCTCCTCCCTTACCCTTCCTGTCCCTCTCTTCCGCTCTCTCTCCCGCTGTACTTTCCATCCTCCCTCTTTCCCTCTCCCTTCCCTCTCTCCCTCCCTTCCTTCCCTCTCTCTCCCTCTATACTTTCCGTCCCTCCCTCTTTCCCTTTTCTTTCTCTCTTTGTCTCTCCTTCAGCTGGAGATCTTCTGGCCTCGGTCTGTCCAGTGCTGGGAGGACAGGTGTGTACCACCACTCCTGGCTTAGAAACAAGCAAGTTTTAACCCTCCTTTCATCCTAGCTCGCTTGGTAATAGCTCTTTCAAACAGTGCCCAGCCAGGTTCTATGCACTTGGGGAGTGCTGAGCTGGACTCGGGGAGTTGCTCTCTGCTTGTTGTGTGGGCATATGGACTTTGATTTGGATGGAGGATGCTGAAGCTGTTGGGAAGGAGTTTATCAGTTCCCTTAAGAAACAATTGTAAGGGTCTGGGGAGATGCCTCAGATTTGCTATATGTATTTCTTACTTTTTTGTTGCTGTGATAAAACATTTATAAAGGGAACTTATAAAAAGAAGAGTTTAAGCTGGGTGTGGTGGTGCACGCCTTTAATCCTAGCACTTGGGAGGCAGAGGCAGGCGGATCTTTGTGAGTTCAAGGCCAGCCTGGTCTGCAGAGTGAGTTCCAGGACAGCTGGGCTACAGGGAGACCCTGTCTCGAAAAAAAAGGAAGAGTTTATTTGAGCCTATGTTTTCAGAGGAATCATGGTCCATTACGGTGGGGAGGTCTGGTGGCAAGAGGTGGCCAGAGCAAAGAGAGAGGGGTGTTCACACCTTCAAGCAGGTGTAGGAAGCACAGAGGGACTGGAAATCTGGCCAGGCTTAAGAACGCTTAAGGCCACCCCCAGTGATGAGCTTCTTCGAGCATGGACACAGCTCCTAAAGCCTCCCCAAACACACCAACTAGGACAAAATGTTCAAATACTTGGAGTCTCTGGGGGACAGTCTCAGTCAAACTACTACATTCTACTCCCTGGCCCTGTAGGCTCATGAGCATATAAAATGCAAAATGCATTTAGTCCAACCTTAAAAGTCCCCATAGTCTTTACCAATCTCAATACTATTCAAAAATCCAGAGTGAAAAATCCCTTCTGAGACTCAAGTCAATCTCTTAATTATAAGCCCCTGTAAAATCAAAAGACAAATTACACACTTCCAACATACAATGGAACCAAATACACATTCCCGTTCCAAAAGGGAGGAATGAGGGTATATCAGACCAAAACCACCAGGACAAACACCATGTCTTACTTTGGGGACTTTACTTCCAAAAGGCTCAGCCCCTCCAGCTTTCCTGAGTGCAACATATATCTTTCTCTTGGACTGGTCCTACTCCTGTATACAACTCTTCTTGGCAGATGTCTCATGGTTCTGGCATCTCTGCCATCTTGGAGTCTCCACTGCCAACAGGCTTCACCTCCACAGCTTTATCAATGGCCTGTCAGGGCCTTCTTTATGCAGGGACACCCCTACTGCACTCTGTCTGGCCTCTGTAGCTCTCTGAAACCACAGAGGAAGAAGAGATGGGCCCTTCACTTTTGCATCTTTCATGCCTTTTAAAGCTAATACCAGGTGAAAAACACTGCCAAGTTTGGTTGCCATTCTGGGGTCACTCTGGTCTGCTTCATCCACACTACCAGCACCTTTTCTATGCAGTGGTTTTCTACAAGTAGAAAACCCCTCCAGCATTATCCTTTCACAAGTTGGAGGCTTAGCTGAGTGTGGTCTTGACCTGAAGGCACCCTTTCCATAGTTCACATGCAGATCTCTAGGCCTCTCCTTAATCACTCTTATCTCCTTGTCAAAGAGAACCTCTCTTCCAGCACATGCCTTGGTTCCAACTTTAATCTTCCTAGTGTTCTATTTCAATCCAGATTGTATATTTTGCATTTCTTTCTGCCCCATTTGTTCTTTTTCATTGTAGACCTGTATAATATTCTCCATTAGTAGCCATGCGGCCATTGATATACCTTAGGCTCTCTTGAAATTTCCTCTAACAAAGATCCAGCACTTTTCAAATTAGCCTCAGGCAAGCTCTTAGGCTGTGGACAGACTCCAGTCACACTCTTTGCCAAGTATCCCAGTTGCTGCTTAAGTCCTTATTTTCCTCTGTGGCTACTGTGATCTGAACACTATTTCTTCCAGACTCCTGTTAAAACAGCCCATTAAGCTCAGCTTATAGCAATAATCTGCTTTTCTAGTCCAAACTTCCAAAGTCTTCCTCGTTCCTCCAAAAACCAAAATGGGTAGGTTCTTCACAGCAACACCCCACTCCTGGTATCAATTTCTGTATTAGTCACTTTTCTGTTGCTGTGATAAAACACCATGACCAAGGCCATTTATAAAGGAAGAGTTTATTTGAGCTTACAGTTCCAGAGGAATCAAGAGTCCATCAAGGAAGGGAAGCACAGCGGCAAGAGGTAGCAGGAGCAGAAAGAGGAGAGCACTCCATCTTCATGATAAAACATTCAGCAGGAAGCAGAGAGGGACTGGAAATCTGACAAGGCCTAAGGGCTCTCAAAGCCGACCCCAAGTGACAAGCTGCTTCTGCCCTGGCCGCACCTCCTAACGCTTCCCAAACGGCACCACTGACTGGGGCAAAATGTACAAATACTTGGAGCCTGTGGGAGACATTCTTCTTCAACCACCATGCCATGGAAGCCTGACAACCTGAGTTTGATCCTGGGCACCTATGTAAAAAGTCCTGTTTGGTGGTGTGAACGTGTACAACCAGTGCTGGGGAGGCGGAACCTGGAGCTCCCTGGGGCCAGCTAGTCTCGGCCTTGTGTAATCAGGAAGCCCAGCACAGTGAGACAGTGAGAGGCTCTGTATCTAAAAAGAAAGCAGACAGACCTCAGGGTTGACCTCTGGCCTCCACATGCATTACACACACACACAGAGAGAGAGAGAGAGAGAGAGAGAGAGAGAGAGAGACCTAAGGGTTGCCCTCTGGCCTCCACGTGCATTACACACATAGACACAGACACAGATACAGACACACAGACACAGACACAGATACACACACACACACACACGTGTATGAGAGAGAGAGAGAGAGAGAGAGAGACCTAAGGGTTGCCCTCTGGCCTCCACGTGCATTACACACATAGACACAGACACAGATACAGACACAGAGACACAGACACAGACACAGATACACACACACACACACACATGTGCACGAGAGAGAGAGGATAGAGAGATAGAGATAGAGGAGAGAGAATGACCCGAAGTTGCCCTCTGGCCTCCACGTGCATTACACACATAGACACAGACACAGATACAGACACACAGACACAGACACAGATACACACATACACACACACACGTGTATGAGAGAGAGAGAGAGAGAGAGAGAGAGAGAGAGAGAGAGAGAGAGAGAGAGAGAATATTTTTAAAAAATGTATTGAATCTGTTGCTGCATTTCTACCCCTGAAATTGTTCTGGGGAAGCTGAGTCTGCCTACACTGTTCAGTGGAGTCCAACACTTCTGTGCAAAGCCTCTTTCTCTGTGCTGTTGGGGAAGATCTTCCAGAAGGTTCTGCATCATTGTCAGGCCTGGCAGTGGGGAGAGTGAGGCTCTCTGTTTCTGGATCTGCTCAGGGCTCCTTGCCTGTTACTGAAAAGTGCTGGCTCTCTGGGCCAACTGAGGCTGCCCTTTGTGACTTGCTGGGCTATCCCTAACCAACACAGTGTCTTTCCTAACTATCCAAGATGATCCATTCCAAAAGCTCTTTGGGAGCTTCATTTGGGAACGCTCTCATTAGGTAATGAAGAAAACATATACAACATCTCTAATGCCTCTGGCTCTGCTTTAGGGAATACCCACACTCCATACTTCCCAAATTCACACTTTAATCCAGATCTTTGTCCTATGCATGGGAGTTCTTCCTCCGACAGACTCAGCATCTTCACTCACCATTCCATATTCAAACCCAACCTGTATGAAACTGAATTCACAGTGTCTCTTCCTCCTGCCTCCCAAACTTGCTTTCTCGTGCCTCTGAGCTGCTTTCTCTAGAAGCCACGTCCTTTCACTCTGTGCTGAAGTTATGCCTTCAGGAGTCACTAGTGATTCTTCTCCTCCCTTTACCTTCCACATGCTAGTCATTATTAAAACCCATCAGTTCCAGTGTCTTACTGTGCCTTGAGCTTGTCATTTCTGTCCTCGCTAGTTCCTCTGCACTGGATCTAAGTTGCCAGTATTAGAATCAGCCATTAAGATGCTGAGTTAGCTGATTCACCTTTGATGTAAGATTCTTGCTAATAGCTTCAATGCCCTTGGCCCCAGCAGCTACAGTATGAACCATTTTTGCTGCCTTTTTTCTTAATGAAGAGTAGCTAGTTCCATTTATTCTGTGTATGGCAGAGGAAGCTATAAGACTATATATCCTTTTTCCAAAGCCTGTTCCAATCCAGGCTAGAGATCTGAATCCATTTGCCTGGAAAGCAGAGGCCCCAGGGCTGGCTCTGTATGCCAGGTAATTAGCAGCAAAACAAAACCAACCAAAATGAATTGAGATTTGGGCTCAATTTCCAATTTCTTCATCTAACTCTGTAGCTCTGTCTCCTGTGTTTCCTGTTCCAACATTCCTTCTCTGTGCAGACCCCCAAATCCTTGGCAGTCCTGCCCTTTCCCCCAGAAGCCATCAATGGAGAACTAGCATCAGCAAGAGACCAGGCGGCTCACAGCCCCACACTTTGCAAGTCAGCTTTTGCTTTTGGTCTCCACATGGGAACGTGACCTGACATGTTTTGCTGAGGTTCCATTGTAGACCTGTTGGGAAGGGAAGGAAGCCCCACAGGGTTCATTGTTCAGGAGAATTCTACCTTCCCAGTCTTTTACTCTACTACCCAGGTGAGGGTGGGGAAGAGGCAGCTCATTCTGTTTCACAACCACCCCTTGCTGTCTGGTCTTGCTCAGGAGCCTTGCGAGGGACAAGGTATTTTTGTGGGAGGGTGCCTTTCTGCTTTGAGAGGAAAACATCTGAACATGTGGCTGTAGAGATCCCTGTGTTGCACTGGAATAGCTGTGCTAACTCTGCTGAGGGCAAGCAAGCTGCTTGATGGGAGTGTGCGAGAAGAAAGGGGTTGATGTGGGGGAGAATCGGTCAGGAAAGTACTAGAAAGGGGAAGGGCAAAAAAATAAGCTTTGGGAGGTAGGAATCAGAGTTGATAGACTGAAGAAGACAGATACACAGCTCTGAGCAGGTAGATAATTCTGGATTTGGAGAAGGTCTTTTGATCTGCAAAAAACTTTCAAGGTACAGAAGAGGATAATAGATGTGTCAGGCTTTTGCTCTTTGAAACAAAAGCAAAGGAGACAAAGCAACTGGTTTTCTCTTTTGTGATACTACGATAAGAATTTGTCAACATTTTTTATTCATCTGGTCTCTTCATCTGATTGACTTAAATGATTAATTATATACCAGTTTTTCTTGATGTCTAGATTTGTAATTAGTCCTGCTGATTTTAAAAAATTGGATAAAAGCATTTCATGTCTGCTGAAATTGAACAGACTTACTCTATTTTATCTAGAAAATGACTTCCAATAATGTAATGTGTTATTGACTAAAACTTAGCATGAAGTTACTAATGATTAAAAACTTCAAAGCACCTGTCTTCCAGAGTTATAGATCCACAAATCCAGGGACTAAAGAGACGCTAAGGGTTGTCTGCCAGTGGGTCTCAGCCACACATTTGGAAATGCTTTAGGGTTGTTTTGGGTTTTCACAGGGACAAAGATCAAGGGGCAGAGTTACATTTAATGTTGTGAAGTCCCAATGCTACGCGCTGTAGAGCATCACGTAGCTCCACACAGCAGGGATTCCTTGTCCAAGGGCAGATGTGCCCCTCTTAGAGATTAAATTCAATTTATCTTTTCAGATGCAACAATACTGAAGTCCCGTATTCCCCAGGTCAATGACATAGCAGCAGATGACTCAGTTTATCTCATTTCCTTAAGCTAGTTTCAATCGTAGTTCTACAGCTGATGTGAAGAGATCTTCATTCTCTGGGTTGAGGGCAATCAAGTCTGGTGTTAGTCTGGGGTCTTTGGTATTTATCTTTTTATCCATAAGAGTTCACAAATCCTGTCATAACAGCAATGTTTGCAATTGCAAGAAGAATCATGAAAGTTACAGAGATGGAAAGGACACAGGTTGAGGAAAACAGTGGTGGATGGGAGAAATTGAAAGCTCAGGAGAGTTCAAGTTCAGTTTACATCAAGACCAGGGAAAGAAAATGACGGAGCTAAGTTCGTGTGAGCTCAGGGTAGCTGGGCGATATTCACATGGAATTGTAGTTTTCCAATCCAGTTGGTTGACTTTCATATATTAAACACATTTTTAGTGAAATCTTAAAACTATTGTTTTCTTAATCACAAAAAAATGAAAAGTTCTCAGAATAAAAGAAGCAGAAAAGTGTCTTACCAATTTTTCCAAAACGGAAATGGGAGTTTGAGAAGTTACCAGCAGGGAACCTGGGTCTGTTAAGATTCATCATCAGAGAATGAAAATTGTGCTTTATGAATGTTCAGAAATGAGCAAGGTGACTGATGTCCATGAGAGGCTGAAATGCCGTAGACTGCTTACATCACGAAAGTATGTGAGGGTCCACAGACCTGCAATATCATGACTCCTTCAGTGTTCAGTAAAATCTGCCATGATATACGAGTTGGATAGGATTCCAATCATCCTGTTATGGAATTCTGAGGAGGATTCCTGAAGTCTTCTGGGAAAGGAGACTGGAGAAAAATGGCCTTTGCTTCAACATGACCTGTTCAATGTATAAATCAATAATTTGAAGAGACAGAGTAATGATATGATTTCTAATTCTTTTGGTATGACAGAGCCATATGACGCAATATTAGAAGTCATCTCTAGGGGCAGGGAGATAGCTCAGCTGGAAAATTGGCTCCATGAAAGCATAAGGAACCAAATTTGGACCTCTAACCTGCACATGAAAGCTGTCTGTAATCCTGTGTGGGCGGGAGGGGCCAGCTCTCCAGAGACAGCTTCTCCTGAATCTCCTTGGCCAGCCAGCCTTTTCTAATCACTGAGCTCCAGGTTCAGTCCTATGCCAAAACATTAGGTAAAGAACAATCAAGGAAGACACCCACTGTCAATCTCTAGTTTTTATGTGCACGTGCATATGTACAAACATATATGTATATACTACACACAGAGTCACACATCATCTCTACAGACTAGAAGACTGGGCCAAATTCAAGGAGATGAGATTTAGCCCCCATAAATGGTAATCCACTGCATTGAAGCTCAAAAAGTCAGCTGTACAACCACAGGTTGAGAAGTCTTTGTTTTGCAGATGTTACTGTTGAAAAGGAAAAGCCTGTTAGGTGAAGAACTCTTTACCAGACTGTAAGTAGAGGATGAAACACTAGTACATGGTTTCCACAAAAGTTGACCTAATCCAAGATGTCTCCAGAGAAGCCTGTTAGGCTACTGGCATGCTTGGAAAAATGCATCATATTAGGACTGTTGGAAACACTGGAAGACCTTTTAATGTCTAGACTGAAGAGGAGGTAACTAAATGGTTTCCTTGTGAGGAAGAGGGAAAGAGTTTACCTTGCAGGGACTTAGGTTAGTAAAGACCAACTGCCAGAGGGTACGAGGAGAGATGTCTTAGTTGGGTATAAAATAAACCCCCATTAGTCCATAGGAAGTGAGCTCACATTCATGTCCACAGCAGTGTTCTCCACAGTAGCCAGAAGGTAGAAACAACTCAAGAGCCTATCAGGAGAGCAACAGGGAAACCAGCTACCATACAGACTTTTGGTAGAATAGAACCGCTTACAGAGGAAGGAGATCCTGACACATGTTGTAGGAATGAACACAGTTCTATACTAAATGAGATAAGCCACGGGCAGATAAGCACTAAGTCCATGGATGTTGGGCAGATATTCAGTTTGGGAAGGTGAAAAAGTTCAGGACATTGACGGTATCAATACAGTAATGTGGATGTACTAAACATCCCCACCTTAAAAACGTCTGACATGGTGCATTTTAAATCATGTATATTTTACCACAGTTAAAAACAAATCAAAGCTCTCTGCCTATAGGAGAAGCCCAGAACCAGAACAAGGAGAGCTGGGCTGTCCTGACAGTCATTGAACCTCTTGTGGCTGCAAGTTACCTAGCTGGGCAGTGGACGGTCTCTTGTGGCTTGCTCTAGAGACAATTCCAGGTTGATTTAGGGATTTCAGAGCAGCTATGAGGCTACACAAAAACAGGGACTCAGTCTATGTCACAGATTGACCTAGACCCCTGCTTTCTTGATATAGAAATACACACAAGCATGTACCTATATACCATGTCACACACACAGAAGACTGTGCTGTCCAAAACACACACACACACACACACACACACACACACACACACACACATTTCAGTACACACTACCCTTTTAGCTCACCCAGGCTCAGTCATGAGACACTGCAGACCTTTCATAGTCCCTTCTCCTGCTATGGGCCTTCACGGTCACATCACCTCCTGTCTTCTGGCGACATACTATTTCCAGGCTTCTGTAAGGACTCATTCTACTAAAAAGCACCTTACTACCTATCGTGCCTCTGTACACAACATGATTTACTTTTCCCTGTTTTGGGGGAGAAGTACGTCATAGGTGTGCTTTCATGTGCTACTGCTTTCTTCAGTTCATTACACCTTTAAATTCATTCACACCGATGATGCATACATGCTGCTATAATTAATTCCTTTTCAGTAGATCAGAGTGTTCTCGTGTGTGCAGGTGTGTGCACATGTCACCATGTATTTATCATCTCTCCCATGGTGCACATCTGGGCTGTTTCCAGATTTTAGTTTTTGTAGAAGCTGCTGCTAGGACTGTTCACGATGTGGCTGAATTCTGACACTCACGCTCAAGACTGTCTCTAGGGAAATTGCTTGGAATAGTAAGTTCTGGGTTTCGGGATACAAACATCTCCAAAGTTTTGTGATAATGATGAATTGTCCCAATGACTGTATCAATTAACATCACCACCCACAATGTAAAGTTCTTGTTGTTTTGCAGACTGTTGGACCCACACAGCATTCCTTACTGAGGAGTTAGAGAAGGAAAGGAGGTTGCTGATGCAGCTCAAACATCCCTTCCTAAACTCAGGACGTGTGCTCGAGTTACTCTAAGAAAAGAATTACATTCCAAATCAATGTATGATGTGCTTGTAAGTCAAGTGGCTTCAGAGAGATGGACTTCCAATTATATTCCAAGTACACTTAATAGGGACAGACAATCAGTTTGGGAAGATGAACTTGCTGGGGATGCATGCTATTGTCAAAAGTCCTTCAGCATGGGGCTAGAGGGGCAGACAGTGGTTAAGAGCACTGTTTGCTCTTGCAGAGGACCTGGGTTCAGTTCCCAACACCCACAAGGTGGTTTGCAAGTATCTATAGCTCCAGTTTTAGGGGATCTGACACCCTCTCTGGACTCTGCAGTCACTGTACTCCTGTGGTGCACATATATACGCACGGGCGAATAATCATACACATAACATTTTAAAAATGAAATCTTTAAAAAAAGAAGCCTTCGGCTAAATGTCCAGTCCCTCCTTGCCCCTCTGCACCAGGGTTATAGTACCCACTGTCAAACACTGACTACCTGTGATCAGTGCCATGCTTTTCAAAGGACTCCATCATTTCAAAAAAAGAAATTCTCCAGCAAGATGCCATTTTCTGAGTTGAGGTGCCAAACATTTAGAGCAGGGCTGACTGAACAGCGTGAACATAAACGCTCCCTGGAGGATGCCCACTCAGCATTGTGTGAGCTGACCGAATGCCAGACCTGTTCTGCCCTTTTCAGGCCTGAAGGCTTAAGCAAATTGTCTTCAGTTGCCTTGTCTGTACAATGGGCAGTTATTGAGCCCCCTCGGCACAGGTCAGTAGGAAAGCAGGTTATGGAGGTGGGGTTAGTCACATGCGGAACTGGGCTCAGTCTCTGGTGCTCAGTACTCAGTGAACACTGCACACACAGTTGGAGCCTCTGTTCCTGAAAACTAATTTTAGCTTGACTCCCAAGACTATATACAATCATGGCTTTCCCTGGAAAACAGGGCGGGCCTTCTCCCCTTCAGACCTCTGTCATCCATCCTAAAACACATATGTGTTCTTGGCCATCGTCATCAAAGCCCATTTACAAGAACTCTTCACCAAACGTGAACTGAGAGCAAAACCAGACATTTTTTTCAGAAGAGAAATGAATCTCCTAAACACGGTTATTGTCCCTTTTCTTTAAATACCTCTATGCTCACATGGGAGAAGTGCGCACACATTATCTATCAGAGCAAGGCATCATCTCGCTGGGATCTCATTGACTCTGAGATTGCCCTCAGAGCTGTAGTCTGATTTTTCCTTTCCTGGAGCACAGTTAGCAGGGATATTTTTCTCTAAATGGCCCCATTTCATTTGCATTTTTAAGCTTTCATTGCGGAGTCAAAACCTTGAAAATGGTTCTGAGAAGGTGGCTGTGATTCCTCCAGCCTCAGAGTTACCATCCCGAAGCTTTGGGAAATTGGGTGTCAGCTTCTCTGGGAGTGGAGAAGTAGTACTTCTTTTTTGTGCCTGCAATTTGCTGCACTGGTCTCTTGATGGCGTTTCCCTGTGGTAATTTTCTCTCCCCAATAAAGTTAAATAATATTCCCCTCTTTTTTAAAAAAATAAGATATTTCCTTGTTTAGGTTGATGAAAGAAGGTGAGGTCTCTGGTTCTGCATATTATCCCTTCCTGACAAGGAGAGAACAACAAAATGGCGAGGAGATTTCCTATTAAATCTAGATTGTAAGGAGGCTGCTCCTGGGAAGGGTGAAGACAGCAGCCTGGGTGTCTCCACACACACCCTGCATCCCAGCTCTCTGCCTTCATGGACATCTTGCAGGAGATAGGGGACTCCAACCTGCAGTTGGAGATCTGAATTGGAAGTCATGTCGAGGTCACAGGTGCCTTTGAATGTAAGAAGAAATAGCAATGTATTGAGAATCTAGAAGGTTTATAAAGCTGTAGAAGGGGGAACTGACTAATGACAGTATCTCCGTGTTGATTCTCAAGTTCATCACTTATACCAATAATCCCCCAGTGAGGGGCTTAATGCCTGCAGTCGGCTTCCAGGCCACATGTCCCTCCACAGTCTAGATTTCTCCTGAGGCATGTCAGGTGGAGCCTGGATCATTCCAGGGAGGGGCGGTCAAGAAATTGGAATTGAGAATCTGTAACAACTAGAGTTATGTCAGAAGGTTTTTGGCTACTGTGCCTAACTAGCAGTCCTCACCCACTGAGTCACCCTGTGCACAACTTTGGAAGCTGTTTTCACAGGTTTGGATGCACAGTTTACTTGAAGATGAGCTTTTAAAGTCCACTTAGCACACACTGTGTTAGCAGGGATAAGTAAGCTAGTTTCAGTGTGGTGGGGCAGGAGTCTGGGGTGACTCTCCTCTGGATCATGTGGAAATTTGGAATCAGATCTGATGGCCCTATGTAAAGGAACAGAGTTCATATAGGGATGATACAGGGAGGGTCCCAGCATACCATCGAGCTGCGGTTTCTGACACTAGGATTCTGTGGTTCATAAGCACGTCACAGGGAGAGGTGGTTTGGAGGTTCTGTCTGGCTCAGCTCACTGTGATTCTGTGTTAGACACTGGGTGGTCCTGTAGTGTCCTGGCAGGGTCTCCATCAGGGCGATTTGGGGGTCCAGGCTCCAAGTCAGTGATGCCACTCCGGCCACCAGGTTGCTTGCAAGAGGGATTAGCTGGGTTTTGTGGTTTGTTTGGTTTCAGACAAGTCTTCTCCATCCATGGCCGACCTGGTGCTCACTATGAAGTTGAGAATGACCTTGAATTCCTGATCTCCTGCCTCTTCCTTCTGAGTGGGGGTTCCAGGTGTGTGCCACATGTCAGATTTACATAGTGATGGGATTGAACCCAGGCTGAGCAAGCTTTTCACTGACCACCATGCTCACTGGTAACCTCGACTCTCTTCTTTTCATCTGACCTTGGCTCTTGAGAAGCATCTGGGGCCCTGCAGCCTTCTGAACGGAAACCATCCCTCCCACCACACTGCGCTGTCAGCACAGGCAGCTGCCTCATCCCTGGTGTCTCATCATGATTTTCCAAATGACTCATGGAGAAATCTTGACTCCTTTAAAGCTTGTTGGCATCACCTGCCTTCTCTTAGTGCTTCCCCCACCCCCATGGTATGCCCGCAGGGCAGAGCTGAGCCGGAGGGTATGGCATAGAGCCGGGCCCCCAGCTGCTCCATCTTCATGGTTTCTAAGAGTAGCCTTCTTACAGTCTGGACAATCTGGATTTGATATGAACAAACCTCCCTGTTAAACCGTAGATAATAATCCATCATAAGACAAATGAGCTGAAACTGTGCAGCTGAATAAAGCCTGGTACAGGTCTGGCTTGGACTACAAGCCCCTGACCTGTGACCTCAACCCTGATTCCTGTCTCTGCTCAGCAGTCACCTAGCCACTTTCCTTGTTCCTGTGTGGAGTGCACCCCTCTTTCCTTCTGAAGCCAGCTCAGCCTAGGTCTCAGGAGAGTGCCCGGTGGCATCACAACTTTCTCGCCTTGGTGTCTTCTTTGCTCATTTCTGTCCGCCCAGCCACGTAGGCACAGCCCTACCCTGGGCCCCTCCATCTCTGGAGTCACGTCCAAGTCTCTGACCCTGACCTCTTCCATTTCCACTATAGAGGCTCAGCAACCTTTGCTCTTTCTTTCTTGTGACTCAAGACTCCCAGACCAGTCACATCTCTCTGAGTTCTGCATATGAGGCTCTCATGGGTCTCTCCAGGCCTGTCAGCAAACACACTTGCCACATGGCTTTCTTTCACACGTGCCTGACAAACTCTTGCCTCAGGGCAACTGACCGTTAGCTTTCCCTGACAACTTGGCTCTTTGTCCTGAGGAGAGCCGTCCAAGCCGGGGACGATTTCCCTACCTGGCTCTCTGACTCTGCCAGTCTCAGCGGCTGCCCCACTGTGGGGCCCTAGCCAGCTCTCTCTCCTGTTCTCCAGACCAGGCCTTTCCATGCCTCCGTTCCTGTCCTCATCCTGTCCCTTTAACCGGATCCCTGTCACCCGACTTGCAAATGACCAGTCCTTTGTCTAACTGAGGAGCAATCCCACAACTCCACGCAGAGCTTTCAGGCCTGTCCTCTAGTGCCTTTAGCAGTCTTGGAATCAAGTCTCCCTCTTTTCTCCACATCCCATCCCTGACCCCTGGCTGCCACGCCTCCTCCCATCAGCACTTGGAACAGTACTTTGCACAGTACTTGGCACAGTACTTGCTGTCTCTCCAGTCTCTTTCTGGCCCTTGGCCCCCTCCGGCTGCTGCTTTCCCCTAAGGTCGCCTCAACACTGCCTCCTCTGCTTCTTCACCCCATTTCCTTCCTGCCCCTTCGATCTGCCTTCCACCCTCTCTACTGAAGTGGCCCTCAGCAAGCCCATCCCAGAAGCTCTCCAGCCAGGTCCACTGTGAGGCACTGGACCTTCACGGACACAGGCTGAGGGCCACTTCCTCTTCAGATTTCTAGGAAGCATTTCTGACTCCACTCACTCCTGGACACCGGAGTGAGGCCTGCCCTAGCCTGGTCTTACCTGAGCATGCTCCTCAGGCTATCCCAGCCTGGTCTTACCTGAGCATGCTCCTCAGGCTATCCCAGCCTGGTCTTACATGAACATGGTCCTCAGGCTATGCCAGATTTCCTTGACTTACTTGTCTACAAAGGCCGATGCACAGCAGGTAGCCAGGAGGTGGAGTTCGCTGTGGACAGCCATGAAAATGGCCAGGCAGAGAGGGGCAAAAGGAGTCTAGAGCTCTCTCCTGCTGAGCAACAATGTATGGGGACCCTTGTAACTGGATCCTACACCCACAGATACAAACAACCAAGGGTAATAAATTCATAAAATTGTCTATACTGGACACCTATGTGCCTTTTGTCAATCAACCATAGCAACCATTTAAGTAGTATTTGTATTGTTCTATAATATAGGGATGCATGGGAGGTTGTGTAGATGATACTAAACACTGTGCCATTTAGTACAAAGGGTCACAGAGCTGCCTCATTACATACATCTCACAGGAGGACAGGAGTGCCTCTTATCAGGAGATACTGGGTCATAGGATGGAGGGAACCAAGCAGGGGGGTGGGGGGGGAGCAGAGTGGAATTTATTTAGAAATATTGTGTCTAGACTTAATGTAGAATGGTAGCCGGGAGATTAAAACACGTGCTCAGTGTCTGGTTTTCATTCTGCCCACTCCTGTCATGATTTTTCTGCTATTGAGTTCTTGAACCTGTCCCTAAAACGTCTAGAATATTGTATATATTCGGGTTAAGCAGTATGACTTTTTCTTTTGTCCCCTAGAAAGGCAGCAAGCAGCTCTTGAGGATAATAATGACACCATTTACGCCCTGCTCTCTTCTAGTTAAAATTGTGTCAGCCATTCTGACCCCTGACAGGATTTATGGCGGCTTATATCACAGCTGGAGAAATGAGTTCGGGCAGCAGACATGGGGTAAAAGGTCTTGGGCCTGGAGCATATTATTTTAGCAAAATGGGGAAAAAATTCACTTGAACCTTTCCTCCTCCTCCTCCTCCTCCTCCTCCTCCTCCTCCTCCTCCTCCTCCTTCATTTAGCCATAGACTCTGACTCAGCATATTCTTTCTCTTGCCCCTGGCAGCACTCTGACATCACCAGGCTTCCCCCCAGGGAAGAACCAGAACTGGGTGGTTCTGTTCCTAACAAGAATAAGCTCCCATAATACACTACTGTCTTTCTGTGTGACACATCATCATCATTAGCCCAGCTGCTTATAAACCGGAAATGTCTCTACCTTGCCAATGAGCAAAGGGAAGCTTAGGCAGGTGAAATCTGAACTAAACAGGAGACATGGTGCCTGCTTACCCTGCTGCAGAGAAGTGCATTTCAAGGGTAGGCGCTGACCAGGAGCTGGAAACACCTAGTGACAAGAAATCTGTCTTCAGGCCTCCTGGAAATCAGTGCTACCTTCTGATCAGGAGCTGACTTGGAGAGGATGTGGGTGGCATGAAAACTTTGCCAGAGTCTGCAGAGAAGACTGCTGATGTCCCCAGAGCACCCCTGGGTGGAGATGTCTGGCCTTGTCTTCTGGAGACCCTGATCTTTGCACCTCAACACCCCTCACACAATGTTTGGCACACATTGGAGACAGAAAAACTATTTCTAGAATAAATAGTTGGTACCTAAAAGCCTAGATCCTTCATATTTGAATTCAAGCTAGGCCTTTTCTCTATGTATAACACTGGGCTCTACATGCAGAAAGCTGATTCTCCAGGAGATTTTTGGTTAGAAAAGATCTGGCTCCCCAAATCTATGGCTTAGTGTTAAGTCTCATTTTCATAAAATTAGAGTAAAAAAATCGGAGCCCTCCCCTACCTCTCGCCCTGTACAAAAGTCAACTCCACATGGATCAAAGACCTCAATGTGAAACCCCAAACTCTGAAGGTGATAGAAGAAAAAGTTGCCAGCAGACTACAAGACATAGGTGTAGGAAAAGACTTCCTAAATCAGACAGTAGCTGCCCAAGAATTAAGGTCGACAATTGACAAATAGGACCTCATTAAAGTCAAAAGCTTCTGTACATCAAAAGAAACAATCAAGGAAGTGAAGAGAAATCCCACAGAGTGGGAGAAAACCTTCACTGCAGATACATCTGACAAAGCATTGATTTCCAGAATATATAAACTACTCAAAAAACAAGGAAAAAAGAAAACAAATGACCCACTAGATAGATGGAGCAAAGAGCTGAATGGAGACTTCACAAGTGAGGAATTAGAGATGGCTGAGAAACACCTTAAGAAGTGTTCAACATCACTAATCATTAAGGAAATGCAAATCAAAACCACTTTAAGATATCATCTTACTCCAATAAGACTGGCTAGGATCAAGAAAACAAATGATACCAAGTGCTGGAGAGGTTGTGGGGAAAGGTGAACACTCATCCATTGCTGGTGAGAATGTAAACTCATACAGTCACTATGGAAAGCAGTGTGGAGAACCCTTGGAAGACTTGGAATGAATTTGCCACCGGACCCAGCCATACCACTCCTGGGCATGTACCCTCAAGACTCACCCCACTGCAGAGATACATGCACGGCCATGTTTATTTCAACTCTCTTCACAATAGCAAGGAGCTGGAACCAACCCAAATGCCCCTCAACTGATGAGTGGATAGAGAAAATGTGGTACATCTACACAATGGAGTTCTCTGCAGCAGTAAAGAAAGATGACATCACGAGCTTTGCAGGAAAACGGCTGGAGCTAGAGGACATCATTCTGAGTGAAGTAACACAGTCCCAGAAAAACAAACAACAAATAGTATCCCTCATCTGTGGATGCTAGTGCCCATTACCTAATTGTAAGTATTTCTTGTGTATGGCCCCCTGAGCTTTTGTCCAAAGCAGTTGGGAGTGATGCATATTGGAAACAACAACAGAAAGGACTGCATCGAAGAACTGACTGAAACAGTGAACTTCTGCTCAAAACAGTCAACTTCCTCATGGAGAATATTGAGAAAGACTGAGAAAGAGATGAAAAGCATGTTTGGCAGAATGCATGAGCTCTGGTGGGGTGGGAGAATGGGGGGGATATGGGTCCAGATTTGTTAAAAAAATAAAAATAAATTTATGTGAAAAAAAAATCGGAGCCCACAGTGTTGGCTTATGCAACTGAGCCACACATAGTTTTTAAGTTCCCCAGAGGCAGCCAGCAAGTAGGCTTGAAGAAAAAGAAGGTCACAGATTCAGAGGTTACAGGTTATATAAGCATGGGGAAAGCTCACCGTTGTTTGGCCCCAGGGTCTGGAAAACCTTGGAGTTGCTTCCATTCTGACCTCCCTGTCCTTGAAAGGGAGCCAGACGGGGTTAGAGTGTGATGTGGGCAGACACAGGCATCCAGCACCCAGTTCTTGCCATCCTATCTCCTCAGGTTGTATCTGCCCCAAGAGATGCTTTGGAAGCACTCTGAAGTCTTAGTGGTGTTGATTAGAGGGTGACTCAAAACAGCTCATAGACTCAGTTTGCAGACAGAGCTCTTGCACTTAATTGTTGTTGGATAACAGCAACACCTGCCCCATACAATTACTCTACAGAGCAACTTCATGACTCTTCACACAGTTCTCCTTCATGGGACCATGGAAGAAGCTCACTGTTATTCACATTCTAAAAATAGCAAGGCACACTCAGGGAAGTTAAGTGATAATGTCCAGCCAGTGAGTGTCTGGGTTCAACGCCTTTGAGCATCCTGGCTTTCCATCCAGGGTTGTTTCCACATCCACATGGATGACCTGCTTGGCCTGGGGCTGCAGAACACACAGCAACCACACTTCCTGAAATGGACCATGAGACAGACATAAGTGGAGGTTTCTGGGGCCTCCAAAGGGGCCCAGATGGTGCAGGAAGTACCACCCCTACAGCACAGACATGGGTCCTGTCTTGCCAGGCGTTGTGTTGGCCTTGTTCCATCCTACTTGGAGTTTTGGGGAAACTCAGAGTAAACAGGCACATAAACCTCCTGGGTTTGTTGTCCAGACCCTAGAGAGGAAAGCATGGAAGGGTGGGAAGAGAGGCAGCGTGGACGCAGGGAGCAGGCTCTTCTGCAGGCTTCTCATTTACGGAGACTGTGCTTTCCGTTGTCGGGCTGGAATGGTAGGAGCTTTTATGAGTAAGCAGTTTTTTAATGAACTTGTTTCAAATGTGTACTCCATTCTTGGAACTCTCTGTGCTTGGAAGCAGCTCTGTAATTATAGCCTTTGGTGGAATAGCCAGGCTCTGCCTGGCTTTTATGAAAGCAATTTCCTCTTTCCAGTTTTAAATAAGACAGAGGCGTGGAAAAAAATCCAACTGGTAGGTAGCTTTTATTTAGAGTGCTTACTATATGGTCCAGGATGTTGTGTGCCTATTTCTGTGTGTGTGTGTGTGTGTGTGTGTGTGTGTGTGTGTGTACCTGCATGTGGAGGTCAGGGGCTAATGTTGAGTGTCATTTTCTAGTTGCTGTCCACCTTGTCTTTTGAGACGGGGTCTCTCATTAGCTTGGGGCTCGCCAAGCACACTCGGCTGAGTGCCGAGCTGTCTGATGAGCCCCAGGGACCTGCGTCTCTCCCCAGCAATGGGCTTACAAGCACACCACCATGCCAGCTTCTTTCTTTCTCACATGGGTTCTAAGGCTCTCATAACTTACAAAGCAAGCACTTGTTTTGACTGAGCACGAATCCTTTAGTGTTAAGTTTTTTTTTTTTTTTTTTTTTTTTTTTTTGATAGGGTCTCCCTGTAGCCCCAGCTGTCCTGGAACTCACTCTGTAGACCAGGCTGGCCTTGAACTCACAAAGATCTGCCTGTCTCTGCCTCCCAAGTGCTAGGATTAAAAGCTTGCGCCACCACGCCTGGAAGGATTAAGGTATTTTTATAGCCTCCATTTTACAGATGAAGAAATCATGGCTCAGGGCTGAGCAGTCCGTGAGGTTAGAGGTGGACGGTGGAGGTGTGATCCAAACCGGGGTCTGACTGAAGCCCAGGCTCTGACCCTGCTGGTGTGGCAGGTGGACTGGAAGGGACCATTAAGGCCAGATGACCCAGGGAGAGCTGGTGCTGGAGGGAGGATGGAACCCTCATTTATGCTGAGGAGTCATCTGCCAAGCTTGGCCCATTTGAGAGATGGAGTAATCAAGTGCTAATGGTTCCATCACTGCACAATACTCTGGTCTTCTGCTGTCATAAAGGGGAAGGGCAAGGTGAAGACTGCTCCCTCCACAGTAATGTCACCTGCCTTAGCAAAAGACTGTGCTATTACTCCAAAGCTCAGAGCTTTTCATATGTTAAATGAGCCTCAACTTTGTGTCCTGAACAGCTACTACCTGTTCAGATTCTGAGGCCTTCCCTTGCTGCTTGAGGCCACCATGGGCTCTGGGCCCTGCATGTTCTCTTCTCCTACTCCCGCACACTGCTGGTGGATGCAGTGCTGGAGATCTTTGCCCAGCACCATCGACTACTGGAGAACTGTAGCCATTGAGTGGCTTAGACCAGCCCTGGGGCCAGCTGTCTGTTCCTCCAGGTGCTTGCTGTTTGGCTGTGGACCAGTCAGTTACCCTCTCTGAGCCCATGTCTCTTCACCAACAGTGAGTTGGGAATAATAAGAAAAACATGCCTGCTGGTTACTTTACTTTAAAAAAGCTCATCCGGTGCTGAAGTCACAGACTCTCGCCTCCCGCTCCGCTTTGGCTCCAGTTTCCAGCATCTCTCCCGGACGTGAGTGTGGAATGAGCTGAGTCTGCTTGTGGAAAGCCTCCCTCCCCACCCCCGCCATTCCCCAGGGTTCTCCTGAGGCACAGCCTCTATCCCACACCCTTTCCACTGACCCCTGGATCCCCCAAGCTCCACATGGGTGGTCAGACATCCAGAATTTTACTTCTTGGTTAGGACAGAGACAGTTCCTTCACAGAAACAGGGATGGATATTTGCTTAGTTTGACCCACGAGTGAGTTTGTTTTCTTCCAATTAGTTGGAAAATCGAACTTGATCTTTGAAGAAGGCAGATTTATGGCTTCCGCCAATAGCACCCAAGCTGTGTGTAACAGAAGGTGGAATCGTTCTGGAGAGCCTGGGGCGGCTGTTGCCAGCTTCTAATGACTGTGCCCTTGGCTTCCAGAGCCCAAGTCAGGTAGGCCTAGAGATCAGCCAGTCCTTCCTGGGAGGTGAAGAGCATTCGGGGAGCCAGTGTGGCAGCTGCTTGGAGTGCCTGCTTCCTCCGGGCTTCTGTGAAGAACTGGACTGCTCTGGTCTATTTCCAATGGAAGCTCCTCAGACTAGGTCCTCCAGATGGTGGTGGCCTTGTATCCTGAACCCCTTCTCTGCCTGAAAGGCTGGTTCTCTGTACCTTCTGACACACCCCCCCCCCAGCCTCTCTCGTGTGGCTCTGCTGTTCTGCTTCTTCCTGTGCTCCGGCTTCCGCTGGCTTCCTGTCCCTGCTTGTTTCCCACCTTTGTTTTTCCTTTCTTTCTTCTCCTCTGCATCCGCTCTGTCCTGCATCCACCTCCCTTCCCCTCCCACCTTATTTTATGGCCTTCCTCCTTGCCTCCGATTCCAGTTCATAATATCTTGAAAGAGTGTCTGATAACATCGGCCTGACCCTGCCTGACATGCCGCAAGTGATGCTCCAGCAGCGTTTGATGTGGTCTGCATGTGGCTGATGAAAGCCGCTCAATCTGCTCTTCAAAGCTCTGTTGATGGAGAGCTGGGTGTGCAGTGTCCTCAAACTGTGCTTTTTTTTTTCTCCCCAGGAAAAAATCCTCTAAATTATAGGATAAAACCAGGTCCTTTTCATTTGTTCATCATCCTCACAGACCCCGTAATGACCAGAGGAGGAGGAGGGGGAGGAGGAGGAGGAGGAGGAGGAGGATCACATCCTATAAATCTTACTTTTAAAAGAAATTCTCCTTCCCAGAGCCCTCATGTCAGGGATTGCAACCAACAGAAGAACCTCCCCTGACTATAGTGCAAATGCAGCCCTGGGCAGCCTAAAGAAGACAGTTCAATGGAATTCTGGATGTGGCGATGGACTTACATGTAGCACTCTGAGTCCCAGATCTGGTGGTCAGATCCTGGAGACCCTGCCACCATATGGAGAATGGGGCTCAGCTCTCCCCTGCAGCTGCTGGCTCTGGGACTGTGATACAGGTTCCCTCCAGCACAGATTGCCCTGGATCCCTACTGCGCACCAGGAGATGAGGCACACTTTATCCAGACTGGTCTCCTGTAGCTGTTTCTATGTCTCAACCAAGGAGACAGTTTATGCTCCAGGGGCTAAGCGCTGACATATTCAGCTGCTTGAAAGAGCAGTGGACAGGATGGGCCTTGGATGTGCTTTCTAGTTCTCTGGCACCCTGATCTGAGAATATGGACTACAGTTATGATGACCACACCTCAGCACCTCAACGTGGATCACAGACCTTCAGATGCCTGGGCTTAAAGGCAGGTTCAGACCATTCCAAATTGGATGTTTGTCAATACATTTTTTTTTTTTTTTTTGGTCTTTTTGAGACAGGGTCTCCCTGTAGCCCCGGCTGTCCTGGAACTCACTCTGTAGACCAGGCTGGCCTTGAACTCACAAAGATCCTGCCTCTGCCTCCCAAGTGCTAGGATTAAAGGCATGTGCCACCACGCCCAGCATCAATACATTTTTAAAAATTATATTGCTGGGAGTGGTGGCACACGCCTTTAATCCTAGCACTTGGGAGGCAGAGGCAGGCAGCTCTTTGTGAGTTCAAGGCCAGCCTGGTCTACATAGTGAGTTCCAGGACAGCCGGAGCTACAGGGAGACCCTGTCTCAAAAAAGACTAAAAAAAAAATTATATTTTCCCTCCAATAGACTCACCAAGAGACAATTTACATAAAATTCAGCCATTGTAAGCAAAGAGTTCGGTGATTTGGGGTAAATTTACAGCATGCTCCTGTTCACTGCAATCCAGTTTTAGATGATTTCCAGTAGCCTTTTCCTAACCTCTATTTTCTTCCTTCATATTTAAATTGGACTTTGAGGCAGATGAATTGCAAAACTAACCCTGCAAGTCACTGAGGTTCCTTCCATAGAGATTTGGAATTGATTTCCCCACCCTTGAGTTTGGGGCTGATCTGTGACTCACTCTCCCTAGTCAAGTGCAGTCCACATGAAGATGGGTTCTGAGCCCAGGTGTCTAAAGGTCATGGGTGTTTCTACTTTCTCTGGAGCCTTAAGGTCTCCTCTGTGAGCATAAAGTAGCCAGACTGCTGGAAAACTTAAAACAACACGGAGATGAGCTGTGTGGCTCCGGCTGTCTTAAATCAGCTCCTTCCTTCTTTCCTGCTGACAATACACAGGAGTACACTCTTCGTGGGTCAGCTGATCCAGCCTCACTTAGCAGATTTGATTAACCTGTGGACCCATGAGAACTAGTAGAAGGTAACTGTTTTACTCCTAGTTTTCAGGGTAGTTTGTAAAAAAATTATTATTACAATAACTGATAACAGGTTATCAATAGGACTGATATTTTTTGCAAAGCCTTGAAAACATCTAGCATTCTGTATCATAACAGTATGAAGAAGTTCAATCTGGTGAAGATTCACAGGCCTTCTGTCTGAGAAGTTCTGTTTGAGCCTGTGAGAGATGCAGTGTTGAAACGGATATTGTATAAACCCTTAGGTCATTTGCAGTAGGACGAGCAGGCACACAAAGAGCTGTAATATGGGACAGCCAGTTCCCATATTGCTAATATTTATGTTGAAGTAGTCTATTGTCTGCAAATAACCATGTTCTTTTCTTAACATGCTCTGAAATGTGCTCCAGGTTTATTGAACACCCCACAAATAGCATATCGACCAAAATCGAATTTTATTGGTTTGCCAAAGTACAATGTTAGCACTTACAAGAAATAGTCTGTATGGTAGCCTGGATGTGTGAAATGTTTCAAGAATACAGAAAAGCAGACATGAAAGCAGAGCCGCGTGGGAAGAGTGGAGACGGAGAGCAGAGCCACGGGTGGGAAGAGTGGAGACGGAGAGCAGAGCCGCGTGGGACGTCTTAACTTGAGAAATGTCTGGGAACCTTAATTCCAAAGACACCTGAAGAAGAGAACATTGTATCCAAATGTATCCTAGTAATTTAGGCGGCTGGGACAGGGCTGGGAGGAGGGGAGGTAGGGTGGGTGTTCAGGTGAACAGGACCTCACACCCCAGAAGATTTGCAGCTGACTGAGTCCAGTTAGGTTCTAGTAACCAATCCACCTTCCTCAGGAAACAAGCTTTCTGTGGAGTCTGATTGCACCATGCTAAGAGCTTGGCTTGGGAACCATTGTCTGCAGGCCTACGTCTGGGTCTGCTGAGCCTATGCTGTGTGACCAAGGACAGAGGAGCGGTCACCTTCCCTTCCTGGGGCTGGACTTTGGTAAATCTCTCTCTCTCTCTCTCTCTCTCTCTCTCTCTCTCTCTCTCTCTCTCTCTCTCTCTGAGACAGGGTCTCACTTTGTAGCTCTGGTGGATCTGTAACTCACTATGCCAACCAGAGAGGTCTCAAACTCCCAGCAATCCTCCTGTGTCTGCCTTCTGAGTTCTGGAGTTACAGGCATGCTCCGTCACATCCAGCCTTTAAGATCTCTTCTACCCCAAGAGGTCTGTAACTTGAGGTCTGATTCAACCATCAAACTGGGGAAGAAGCTGAGTCAGAACAAACCAGGATAGAGGGAACCACTTCAGCCTGTGCATATGGATTCCTGGAAGATAGGACTATTCAGAAAACCAACCCAGAGGGCACTGGGCAAGCCCAGCAGGTGAAGGTGTCTTCCTGACTTCTCTATGTGGACTGACACTGTGTGCCAAAGACTCTTGAGGCCCCAGATGTCCCAGCTGTGACCTGTGGGGAAAAGCTCCCGGGCCCTGGCTAGGGCAGCCCTACAGTCCCGCTTTCTTCCCACTCTGAGTGTCCCTGGCTTTTCCCTAATTGAGCTTGAGCCCTAATGAGGGGTTTATCCTGTGAAGATGATAAACATCCTAGAGGTCTGTGGGGAGGGCCGGACCTTTTTCTAGGCAGGGGAAAGCTCACTTTGTGAAGAGGGCTCTCTACTGCGAGCCACTCTCTGAGGTTGGGGATAGAACCCCCAGTGCTGGCTGGATGACACCTGTCAACAGTGTCAGTAAAAAATCTGAGGTAGCTTTGGAGGAGAGACAATCCTCATTACCCTCTAAAGCCCTCCTGAGAGGTGGAGAAGTGGGAGAAGCTGGCTTGCAGAGGTTCCTGCCCAGGCCAAGCCACCAAGGGTGAAGACCTCCCTCTTCTGCTGAGAGGAACCAATTTCTGACTTTCCAGCTTTCAAGTCAGACCAGTTCCTGCATTTCTCCAGGGAGCCAGCTCGAATGGACAGACCCCCTGCTGCGAAGTCTTTTGGTTCCAACCACAGGGGATGTCTGCAGGGCCAGAGAGTCCTGTCCTCACCCTCCTGGAAGCCCCAATGGCCACCACTCCCCCAGAGCCCAAGCCCAGGGATCATGCACAACAGGGGATTGCATTCTTTTTCTATTTTTTTTAATATTATTTTAATTTTATATGTATTGAGTGTATTGCCTGCATGTAGGTAAGTGCACCTGTGTCCTGCAATGCAGAGGTCAGAAGAGGGTGTTCAATTCCCCTGGAACTGGAGCTATTAGCCGCCATGTGGGTACTAAGAATCGAACCAGGTCCTCTGTAAGAGCAACCACGGAGCCATCTGTCAGCCCCTGCACTGTCTCTTTTTCATCTGAAGAGCTGTGTGTTGTTGGGGCTGCTGCAGTGGCCCCACCTGCAGGCCCTTGTCTCCTTGGAGTCACTTGACATTGCTGGATAGATTGGTAAGCCCCATAGTTGCTGCAGATTGTCCATACTGAGATGTGGAACCCCACCCCCCCTTTTTTAGACAAGATTTTCATGTAGCTCAGGCTGGCTTCAGACTTGCTCTGCACCTGAGGACAACTTTGGTCTCCTGATCTTCCCACATCTGCCTCCCCAGTGCTAGGAATACAGGTGTGTACCACCATACCCAGTTTCTGCAGCGCTAAGGAAAGGGCCTCGGCTTTGTGCATGGCAGGCATGCACTCTACCAAGTAAGCAATATTTCCCCCAGCCCAGGCACATTTTTATTTGGCTGACGGACTCTGGGAGCAGGGGTTTCAATAAAGCTCAGGAGATGGCTTATCCCTACCTCGCAGTGTCCCCAGCCTCTGCTGGCAATCCCCAAATATTAGGGGACTTGAGGCTTGGGGTCAACCTAGACTGGGCGACTGCTGGGGTCTCTAGGATGTGGATCTGGTCCAGGTCTGGCAGGTGACTCTGGCTCTCTGGGTTGGGACCTTGGCTGTGACTGTAGGAGACCTATGTCAGCTGCTCCACTTTCATTTGCCTCAGGTTCCTCACAACATGGCAGGCTCTACAGTCCAGTTTCCTACACCCAGAGGCTCAGAAGCCCAAGTGTAAGTATCCCAGAGAGCAAGATGAAAGCTGTGAGGCCTTTTCCACTTCAGCCACATTCACTTGCTTAAAGGCGAGTCAGAATCTGCTTGGGTTGAAGAAGGAATGCTGACTGACCATTCCCCAGGAGAGCTGCCAAAAATGTGCAAACATGGGTTTTGAGAATCATTTAAATTTTTAATAGACCATTTGGGGGGGAGGGGAGTTTTAAATTCAGGGCAAAACTGTGTAGAAGGTAAAGAGATTTTTCTCCCAACCCCCCAAGACATGCACCCATGTTTCTATTATTAACACCCTTATGAAGTGGTCCCCCAGCTACAGCCTGTGATCCATGTGTCCCTGTCAGCAGAAGCCGGAGTTAGTTTGGGGCTCATTCCCAGTGTTTCCATCATAAACCCACAGCAGGCCATGCTGGTAAGTCTAAACCAGTTCTCACATCACTCCCTGTCTCCTCATGAAAGGTTCTGTCCCTCTCTGCCTCTCAGATTTGAAGCTACTTTGGAGTTGACCTGGGCAAAGTCATGAAAAATGTGTTCCTAGTTTCTGTGGCCATGGCTGAGTCGAAAGTGCAGGTCAGGGCTGAAGCTGCAGGTTGGAAACAGTGTCGTCCAGCTGCCCCGCACGAGGCCCAGGTTTGGTCCCCAGCAAGGAACATGGGGCAGCCTTCTGCAACCTCAGTCTCCAGCTCCAGCCCCCCGACTTGCCCCTGGGCCCACACTCTGCTTTGGCCCCTGTTCTGGAGGTATCTGGGAGAGGAGGCGAGGCGCACCACCTTCCTTGTTCTTGCTGAATGAACTAGATGCTGATGGCCCATATTCAAGCTCAGCATAGCCCTCTTACTTGGCTGTCTCCATGCTAAGCTCTGACTCACCTGGCTTTTTTCTATGAGTGACAGGGGAGAAGAGATCGGCAGCATGTTCTAGAAGGCGTCAGCCTGCTGCCTTGCATGGAACCTGGCACAGGGCACTTGCTCAGTACATAACTGTCAAGCAAGCTAATCCAGAGCTGCACGGAGTCCTGGATGGCTGCTGCTCTGGTGCAGCCTGATTCACTAAGGGGCCTTTGAGCACTGGAGGGCCTGGCTTGTTCCAGATGGGATAGGCAGTGTGTGGGGAGCACATCTGTTCATATGCTTTCGTGGTTAGTAGGAATGGTCCTGTAGTGTGATTTTATGGGTGATACTGCCACACAGCGATGCCTGGGCCTCCTGAAACCCAGCCCTGCTTCCTTCCCTCATGTTTGAAACTCATTGGACACTTGAGCAAAATCTCAGAGTGTCGGGCAACTTGTCCAGCTCTCAGGATTAACTTTTCTTCTCCAGAGTGTAGAGCTCAGTTATCAGAAACTCTCTGGGTAAGCCTGACCTCACTTGAGAGGCTCTTTTTCTAATAGGAAGGCAAGTCTTGATCTTGTTCAGGTAGCTGCCACTGTTGTGAGTTCATGAGCACAGCTCTGTCATGTCCAGAGATGCTGCTTTGCTTGTCTGCCCTGGCCTTCCACTCTTTTGATCTATCCCTGTTTGTCCACCATGGTCCCTGAGCCTTGGGGTGGGGGTCGGGCACGTTGTATCATTTATGGCTGGATATTCCACTGACACTTATTCTCTTCACATAGATCAGTTGTGAGTTTCTGCATTAACTACCATCTACTGAACAAAGAAATTTTTCTGTTGAGGTCTGTGAGCTACAACAATCTACTAATCTATGAGCATAGAGATATGAACTTGATACCGTGTCCATTTAGCAGAATACCAGTGGTAGGTTTGCCCCTGGGGCTTCTGAGCTCCCCAACCATAGCTTCTTGGCCAGATTTATAGCATCAGTCATGGATATCCTTCTTTGGGTCTTCAATCCAACCCCAAAGCCATTGGTTACCCTTACGTTTGTGCCACTATTGCATCCATGAGGATATCTTGTCACACTGGCTAATTTTCTTGGTCTTTTGAGAAAGGATATTATAATATAGGCCGGTAGACTTGGAACTCTCTGTGTAGCTGAGACTAGCCTCGCAGAGAAGGACTCTCCTGGCTCAGCTCCCTGAGTGCTGGATGACTGGTATAAGCTGCCATGTCTGGCTCTTACAATGCGAGCACTGTAAACCTGACTTTACAATGTGAGCACTCTTCTGCCCTTTCAGGTTCCAGATAGCATGGGTGCGGCTCTCCGTGGACACCCTGCACTCCCAGGTCTCACCCTTTAGATTCTTTAGTCAGTTGGTGAACCTTGCAGTCTTTTACCAGGTCCTCTATGGCGTGGCTTTTTAGGAAGGGCCTAGAAGGCAGCAGCATTGTTGGTGGGGGGGTGCTCACTGGGAGAAAGTCAACCCACCTCACCTGCTTCCTGACTGCCTTGCACTTGGAGGAAAGTAGGCCAGAGATCAGCAGGAAACAATGGCTCCTGGGTTCACTGCCACAGGCAAGGCATGATGAGTCAGAATGAAGCAACCGGTACAGACACCAACAGGCCCAGTTGGCATTGGATAAAGATATTACCTCAGTAAAGACTAGGGCTAGGATGGGCGCGGCTGTGTCAAAAATCTGTTCTTTCTTCTTTTTGTTGTGCGGCTATGGGGGCAGGGAAGGGGGAGACCCACACTGCATTTAAATTTTCAGTTAGGAAGCGAACAGCTCCTTCTCATAAAGCCTGCTCCCTAGATTGGCATTTGGCTTCAGGGTGTCATGTAGCCAGGCTGGCCTTGAACTTACTGTGCAGCTAAGGTCAATCTTGTACTCAACTCCTAACTCTCCTGTGTCTACCTTGTGAGTGCTGGGATCATGGGCATACGCAGACACACTGCGTTCACACAGCGGATACTTGCCAAGTACTCCACATCTCCAGCTCCAGTGAGTGCTTCCTTCTCATGCAGTGGCTTGGAGGAGTCCTGTGGATAGAGGCTAGTTGGATTTATCAGGAAACAACACCCCAGAGCCCAGGTCTGATGCACAGCTCCTGTCCTCCTTGGAGAAGGTCTGTAGGAAGAGTCGTGTTACCAGACAAGACAGGGAGAGCTAGACAAGAAACTCTTGTTGGTATTGGGCCTGGAAACATAGAATTAGAAGCAGTAAGTAACCTCGGTCACATTACAGCTCAGAAAAGCAAGCTGGTCTGTCAAAGGTAAGACTTGAATTAGACACTGAACAAGCAGAGATCCATCTTTGAACTCCAAATCCAGGGCCTTCACACAGGCTGACGCCCCGTGCCACTCAAAGCATTCTGTCTGTTGTCACAGGCTAGACTTACTGTTGAACTATCTTTACAAGGACAGAAGATAGTTGAAGGGCGATGTCATTGGTAGAATAGGCTCGATGCCCAGCAGAGTGTCCAGCACAGAGCTGACACTAGGAATGACCATGTAGTTTTCTAAAAAAATTGATTTATTGACTTTTCTTTTTTTTTAGTCTTTTTAAGACAGGGTCTCCCTGTAGCCCCAGCTGTCCTAGAACTCACTCTGTAGACCAGGCTGGCCTTCAACTCACAAAGATCCGCCTGCCTCTGCCTCCCAAGTGCTAGGATTAAAGGCATGCACCACCATGCCCGGCTTGATTTATTTACTTTTATTTTATGTGTATGAGCATATTGCCTGTGTGTATGTAAGTGCACCCATGTTGTGCAGTGCCCGTGGAGGTCAGAAGATGGCATCAGATCTAGTAGAGCTGGGGTTACAGATGGTTGTTAGGCACCATGTGGCTGCTGGGATTTGAATCCCCCTCCTCCCATGACCATGAAGTTCTACGTGTGTGCATGCACACAGACAGCTGGGATTTGAATCTCCGTCCTCCCATGACCGTGTAGTTCTAAGTGTGTGCATGCACACAGACAGCTGGGATTGCCGCGTCCTCTTGATTTAAGTAGGACTTCATGGTTAACAGACTTACTTGCTTGGCCCCTGTTCAAATACAGCTACATTTTCTGGGTTCTTTTTGCATTCATAGTTCTTGACAAGTGAATCCACCATCTAATCTCTGCTAAAGCTTACATAGCATGTCTAATAGCAGCCAGGCCCAGCCCATGGCTCCAGACTGCTCCTCCCTGTCAACCACAGGGTTGCTGCCATGGCCTCACCCAAGTCATGGGGCTGCCCCTGGGGAGGTGGAATTTGGGACCAAATGATATGTTCTCTGCTGATTGCTCCAAGATTCTCTGAGGGCCACACCCCTGGGTCCAATGAAACGAAGCTTAACCCAGGGAAGAGCCCCCCTGGGAGCCTGGTTGTAGCAGGAGAGCAGGTCTACATTTAATTCCTTCACTTGAGATGGAAAGGATATTTCCTTAGGTGACTTAGGCTGGTGGTATCCAGACATTTTACTAGGGAGGCATTTGAATCTAGGCATTGTAGGGACCTGTGGATGAAATTACTTGCGTGTACGTGCGCTCCTTCACACAAGAACACGTACACACACGCCTGTGCATTCTCTGTCTCTTTCTCTCTCATACATACAAAGAACTTAGAGTGCATTGATGGAACAAATGCTTCAAGCAACAGGAACGACCGCGTTTAAGAGTCTGACCTCCCTCAGTCCAACTTTCCCTCTGCGGTGCTCTGGACGTGAGTGCTCCCTCTGTTTCCACAACTTTCTGTGCTGTCTTTACCGCATGGCTGGAAGTTCCAGGAAGGCAGGGTTAGTCTGACTTCCAGGACGTCCGCTGAGTACTCAGCACCTCGCCTCATTCCCTGCACACAGCAGACACTTTACGTTCATCAATGTAACAAATGGGTAAATGGATTAAATGTGTTACATGAGGTGATTGTGAATCACCACTTTGATAAACATATAAACTTGATTTGTGTAAATACAGTGCTCCCCTCCTGTCTCAGTGGCCACAGGCTTGAGGGTGAAAGCACAGGCTGGAAGTTTTATCCTGGTGTCCAGTGTGTTGTCCTGTTTTCCTCACAGAGACCTGAGTGCCCAGTAAGTAGACTTCAGCATGTCACAAATGGTGAAGAGCTCTTCTCAAAATGGAAGCTCATGAAGAGGACGGACGGATGTCTTTACAGCAGGGCTTTACAGAAGAGATTTCCTGACACCCACGGGGACAGCAGCTCTGTTGACAGCTTCTCTCAAGAGCCAGTGCTGACATTTGTAGGAACAAAATCTCAGCCAATCTCCAGGAACCCCCAGGCCACTGGTTGTTATTTCAACCCCAAACAAGCCTGCAGAGGTAACAGTGCCTGTTTCCTCTGTCAACCCATTTGTGGGGAGTGTTGATAACCGAAGTGACACATAGTAAAACCTCTTTGTCTTCTTAGACATGGCCAGGAGTGGAAAGGAGCAGCCTGCCTCCCAGCGCAGAGTTCTCATTTAGCTGGCATCCCCCACCCCAGACAGCACCTTCTCTTCGTTCCGGGCTCCCACCGAACAAAGAAGACCTATATTCCAGGTGTGAACAAATCCGGGAAGTTTCCTGTTTGAGATTCAGAAATTCATAGCCCTGAGGAGATGAGTTAAAGAGAGGGGAGAAGGAGCAGGAGATGAAAACAAACGGAATCCGCCACCTGCTATTTAGTGATTAGCTCCCAGATAAGAAGGCACAGATGCATTCCTGAAGCCCGGTACTTGCCTGGGCAAAGTGAAGAGGGGGAGCATGAGGCCTGCAGATGAGGAGTGGAAGGAGGAGGGGGAGGCTGGGCAGGTGTCAAAGCTCCATCTATCAGCTTCCTCACCAAGCTCTCATTCCATGGAGGATTTTTTTTTTTTTCTTTTTGAGGTACTGAGGGTTGAACTCAGGGCCTCATACACATTAGACAAGCCCCTTACCAAGTGAGGCATAGTCCAGCCCATCTACGGAGTTCTTAACACAGAAGTTCTTGTTACCTGCTCCTTGACACTACCCTGTCTGCCTGCATGGTTTATGTAAAGGAATTTTTCTGAAGACCAGCTCTTCTAACTAAGGAGCTCTATGACCTTGGGCAAATCACTTGCCTTCTTAGACCCACACTTCAGGGCTACTCGCTCACTTTTGTTGTTTCATGTTTTGCTTTGGAGACAGGTTCTTACTATCTCTCCCAAGCTGGCCCTAACCCTGCTTGCATAGCCCAGTCCTCTACCTGAGCCTCCGAGAGATGGGGTTATGTGAGTGTGCAGTCACATCCAGCTCGTGGCCGCTGCCTCTTGAATGTAAATAGTGTATCTAAAAGCACAGGAAAAGGCCACAGCTCCTGGAAACATACCCTGGCACCGTGCAGGAGAAAGTCAGAGTTTTCAGGACTGCTTAGCCTTTCTTTCATGCACCAACCAGCCTGTCTGACTAGCCCACAAAGCCAGCCCTTGCTCATTCGCTTACAAACAAGCTGCTGCTCAGTTTTCTGCCTGTAGCACCTGTGGCCTCCATGTGACCCCAGCCCCTGAACAGAGGGGGCAAGACGCCCTGTGCTTGGCGGGGTCGCGTTGCCACTTCTAGCATTAGCCATTTGTTCTTGGGATATGAGCGTTGTGTCCTTGACACAACAATACATTCAGCTTCTCCAACATGGTGAGGTCAGCACACTGCCTTCTAGCTTCTGGAATAGGAATGAATCTTCTGGACTTGACAGACACAAGATCAAGTTACTAATTCACTCTGATTTTCATTTTGCATTGACTCCCATAAAAAAATAAATGTGGAGCCATGAACGATCATCCAGCGTAGAAATAAGCACTATGAGGATTAAAAACTGGAAATCACTAGCTTTGAAATTTCTCCCCAAACTACAGCCACAGATGTCAGGCAATGCCAGTCCAACAGGGGCTGTAAAACTCCAGTGGCAGACCCCTCCTGGCAGCACGTCCCCGATGCCGGAGCAGTGGAGATTCTCACAGCCCACTCAGAGGAGACTACTGTTTCTCCTTTCTTTTTCTGTCTTTTGTTTTCCCTTTGGTGGGGGCATAAGGCTCGTGCATCAAACTGCTCATTTCAATATGCAATTTGCCCAAAAGAATTTCTGACTTAATTTATTTTCTCACCAACCTAAATCCAATTGAGAAAACATTTCTTGAAACCTGAACAATCTCCTGTCAGCTGAGGAGTGCTAATAGGTGCGATCCTCCCCTGTCTGCTTAGAAGATACTGACAGAGCTCACGACCACACAGGAAAAGGTCTGATTTGCTTCCTTCTGAATTCTCAGTTACTAGATGGGTAGGCGTTAAAATGAAAAGCAAACAGCATTTTGGGCTTTTCTTTACGTATAAAAAAATTCAATTTGGAAGCTGTTCACATGTTAATGTTGGATACGCCTCTAATAGGCTGAGTGAAAATAAACAGATGAGGTAAAAAAGATTTTAAAAACACCTCTTGGCTAGTTCTTGAGTTCAATGATTATTTCTAGTTAAATGCTTGGCTTCAGTTTTTCAGGTGGGGAGCTTCTTGTGTTTTGGGGCTCTACAGGTTGGTGGATTCATGGAGAAACTTGGCAGCACTGAGAGCTTTGGCAGGCTTCTCCAGCAGGCATGGGGCAAGAGGCAGTGTGAGTGCACATGTGTGTATGCGCACTGCATACATGAGATCTACCACGGCCTTTTTTTTTATTCAGTGCTGGGGATTAAATGAATGTCACACTCAATCTCTACTCTTGAGCCCTAGCTCAATGCTGAATTAATCAGGTGTGGTAAAGATGATTAGCCTGACCTCATGTCCTTTCTTCTCAATTTATAGTCAACAAAGAGCATAGCCTTTCAGTGTGCGTGCTCTGGATTTCTCTGGCTGGTGGAGTTGGTATCAAAGGCCACTGTCCCCCCTCTCTCCCTCTCTGTGCAGACTGCTGCCATGTCATAGGACATGGATCAAATGCCTTTCAGTTCATTCATTCATTGATTAATTCATTCACATAGTAGGAGCAGTCAAGTGCCAACTCAGCCCCAGATACCCAGTTTGCAAGAGCTCCAGGAGAGATGAAGTCCATACCTCACAGGCTCACATTCTGCTGCAGAAGGACACCAAATAAAACAAATAAGGTTCTTGTTATGTCTCAGTGATTATCATGGAGATTGAAAAAGCAGCTAGATAATAGTCTGTGGCTACATAGCTGGAGCATCAGAAAAGTGCTGTCTACAAAGCTGGTGTGTTTTCAGCCAGATGGTGGCAGGCAGTGACGGGAAGGGAGGGAGCTCGCTGCAGGCCAGAGATCCAGGTGAGTGCCTGAGAGGGCAGGGCCCTCCCAGCTCTGAATTCCTATAGAGGGACTTTCCTGGTCTCTTTTAAGCCAAGAGGGAAGTTGTCTTTGCTAGGGATGTTTGTGAGGCTGCAGGGTGGGTACTTTAAGAGAAGCCGGTGTTGCTCTTCTCAGGATGGAGGGTTTGCTGAATAAGTTGAGAAATCTCAGTCCTCTGGCCCCTCCTTTGCCAGGAACGGGGATTATACCAATATGAAAGTTCATTCTATCTGACTCCATTTTCGGTTCTTCTTGAAACATGGACGGACGCTGGATCAAGTGTTCCTTAAATCCTCTTCTAGACAAGCTTGTGTTAGCTCTGTAGGAACAGACGCGGGGCCAGGTATAGGGTGAGGGGTATCATTCATATGTTTTGAGAATCCTTTCTGGTGGAACAAGTCACCTAGAGAGTCATGGAACCTCCTGGGCCATAGGGGGTTCTACTCTTTTATTCCTTGAAGTCATTGTATGATATGCCAATTCTTAAACCAAGTCAGAGAGGGGAGTAGAGGTGGTTGAATTGATGTCTGGAATCAGCCCTTGCTTGGTTTTCAGAGATGACTGGGCCATCAGGAAAGGGCAATGAGAGAAAACTGGGCACATCACAGAGTCCAGACGCCTAAGGGAGGACCCCACCGAAGTTCACACTGAAGCCCCAAGTGCCCCTTTGGATCAGCTGCTTTGGGTGTTGGGTTTCCAGCTCCTATCCAGGAAAAACTTGCCCCTGCGAACATATCCAGGGTGTCCACTAGAGAGAGAAGGGCTGGGGTTTCCAGTCCCTGAACTTGTGTTATGTGGGATGAGGGAAATCTTTTGACATTGTCATTTGTGGAGCTCTGATGATTTTCTTGGGAGTTGGGAGTCAACTTTGGCCTCAGGACTCCCCTGTCTGCGGGGACCCCCACATGCCATGTCAGCCTGGCCGTCGTCGCTGTCCTGGCGTGCGCAGCCCTCCACTTCAGACACACATCTTAGCATCTTCCTTTTCCTCCCTGATTTTTGTCTCCAGGGCTTCTAGTAATACAGTCACAGCTCCATGCTCCTTCTTGCCTGTCCTGGCTCGCTGGATGCCTCTTGTCTCCCAGCAGCCACTGTCCCAGACACTGCTGGGGTACCAGACAGCCCTGTCCCAACTCAATTCTACCTTGCCACCCCCACTCATCTTTCCATCTCAGTCTGTGCCAACCAATTGATTGACACTTGCTGTTTTATTTTGACTTTTTTTTTGGTTGTTGATGATGTTTTACTTTTTGATTATCACAGAGATCTGACTGCTTCTGTCTCCAGAGTGATGGGCTTAAAGGCGTGTGCCACCATGCTTGGCTTGATCTGCTGAATTCAATTAAAGTTGTTTGTTATGACCATGTGTGTATAAGAGCGATTATTTAAACAGCTACACTACAGAAGAAAATGAATCCTCATTCAAGAAACCATTAACAGGCAATAGGTCTTCAGGGAGGGGGTGTGGCCTCCTCTTGCATCCATGACAGATCACTGACAACGCCCCCCATCTTCACATTTAGTTTTGGTCAATATATGGTCCTGTATTTTGTGTGTGTATGGGTCTATGGCATGTGTATGTGTGTATGTATGTATGGCATATGTGTGTATGGCATATGTGTGTGTATGTGTGTATGGCGTATGTGTGTGTGTACACACCTGAAGAAAACCTCCAGTGTTGTTCTTCAGGAGCTGCTTACCTTTTTTGTTTCTTTGTGTTTTTTGCTCTTTTGGTGAGCCCCGTGGACCCACATGTCCCCCTCTCCCCAGGGCTGGGATTTCAAGAGCGTGCTACCGTGCCTTTAGAGCTGGATTCTGGAGATGTAACTCAGGTTTCTTGACTCCACCACCCTCCTAGTCCCTAGCTCTGCATTTAGTTCCTCTCCTTCACAGTTGACAATGTTGCCACAATTAGCATTCTCTCCTGGGGTCCCACCTTTGGACATGTACCAACCGTAGTGGCAAGAAGATGCAGATTTGACGTTGTAGCTGTTTAATAGGAGACTACCAGTCCCTCAACACTCAAGGTTATCTGAAATATTTGGTCAGAGGCCTCTACTCAGAACTTTGAGTGGGGTTGGTGGGGGTGAAGCATGGTCTCAATTCGGTCCTCTTCTACCTGCAGTTCCCAGGAGTTCTTCAAACCAAGATTCTCAAGAACCTATGTTTTTTAGAATGACCCCAGGGATTTATTTAAAATGCAGAGCCCCACCCATACAGTCTAATGTGAGGGGTCCCAGTGCTACCTGGCTTGTATTGAGAAATCCCCTTCACCTAATGGCCTCAAAAACACTCCCTCTGCTGACTGTTCATTGCATGCGGAATTTTCATTCAGGGAGAGACAGTTTGTATTCTGCCCTAGTTCTTCCGTAATCTCACTTTAATCTTATTTTAAATGGCTAGGTTTCTGGAGGAGATTTTGCCCTATGGAAATCTTCATTTCTGATCATTTCAGATAGGTCTCTTATTTTAATTTGCCTTTTCCTTCTTTTAATATGATATCATAATCCATTCACATCTAGATTTTGCGTTATAATGGTGTTTCCTCATGGACTGTTGTCTTGGCTGGCATTAGTAACAGAGATTTTGGAATTGTATTCTAAATGATAGTAAAATTCAAGTAAAGACTCCAAGAGAAAATAAGCCTATAAATATTTCAAAAGATCTCTTTTGGGGAGGTATTATTTTTCTTCTCAACAAAAGGAAATGTTGATTGATATAGCTATCTTAGGAGATGCATTTTCTTATTGAATGTACCATTGTAAGAAATAGGTAAATCTTGCTTGTCAGAACTCCCACAGAGGTCAGTGTGCTGGATAAAGCACATTCAGTCCTGCTTTCCTGTGTAAACATTTCCTCTAGGCCTGCCCACCATGGCGAATGTGATGGTTTTAATAATACCTCAGGCCCATCTAACTTGATTTCTTTCTTCCCATCAAAAAATGCAAAGCAAGGATTTGAAAGACAGAGATCAGCTCTGTTTCTAGTGCAGATGGGATATGAGGGGGGCGCAAAGGGAGTGGGAGCTGAGACAGACCTTCAGAATTGACCTCGTCTACTTCAAGTGTAATCTTGTGTATGGACTGCCGGAGATTTGGTATGAAAATGTGCATTTGTGAGGCTCAAGCAAACCCGACCAAACCATCCATATTCATCTTCCTCTGGGGGACGTTCCTGCTCAGCACGTTCAAATTTTTGGGATCGGTACAAAGATGTGAGCTCAGTTCTCACAAGATTTCAGGTCATTGCTTCAGAGCTGAATTTTCTCAGGACTGAGGCTCTGCCTCCTTGCATGCCGAGATAAGATACCATATTTGACATAAATATCTTCTTCCCCTGGAATAAAATGTAAACTGTCTCATTATCTATTTAGCTCTGTCTTGAGAAAAATGGAACAAGCAGTTTTGGCTTAATGCATCTCCAACCCAAAAGGATGAGAAACAGCCTCTTGTTGATCAGGCAGTTGTCACCAGCTCCTGAGGCATCTTGCAGACCTTTAGGGGGCGCTCTTCATCCATCTCTCTTTTTGGACACACTTGCCCTTGAGCTGGGGCAGGGGCTTCTGTTCAGTGATAAGGCATCCTAAAGATAGTTGTGTCTTAAAGAACAGAAGGATGGGGGAGGGCAACTCTGAGAGCATCATCAGAACTGAGGTGGGGTCCCTGTCTGTTGGCTTGACAATGCTCTCTTTAGACAAAGTGAACTTGACCTGAAAGCAACTCCTCCTGCTCACTGAACTCTGACTTTCCAAATGCACTGAATTCCCTTCCCAACAGTGCTGTGAATTAGATGCCTTCATTTCAGGTCTTTTTCAGGTAAGGAATCTGGACTGCCAGCTGCCTTAGTCCCTGCTGGTGTCAGAGCCAGCTTTGGAATCCTGGTCTGTCTGACATCAGTATCTCTTCACTACACACTACACTGGCTGAAAATATAAATAACAGCTGATGACTGAAGGCCTAGAAAAGTCAACAGAAAATGAGATTCATCTCCAGGGTCAGAGGGATTAAACTAGAAGCTGGAAGGCTTCAGCTTCCTGTACCAGGGCCTCCTCTCTTAATGACTTCCCCTTGCAGGCAAAAGTCTCCAGAAGAATGCTGTTGACAGCCTTCAGTGTGCCATAAATAACACCCCAGGTGCTCTGAAGACCCTTCTCCTCCCCTTCCTCCTAGCTGTGCAAAAGCTTCAAAATTAACCCTCTCAAAACTGATTCCTTCTCATTCGTGTCACCTGTGTGAGCCTAGCATCTCCAGCTTCTGTTGGGTAGCTGCTTTGCAAATGTCCCTCAACATTTTTATAAATGGCTGCTGACTCAGCTATGTGTCAACCACACAATTAGAATCTATTGCATCTCTGTTGTTAGTATCTAAGAATTCTGCCAGCCATCTGTTTGTTTACGGTAGAGAAAAGTTCACTAAACTTAAGGCTCCTTTTAGACTGGGCTGACCTTTGTTTCTGTATCCTTGACCCTAGCTGAATAGGGTCCAGTATAGGTGCACAAATCTCCTAATGAACAAAACGAAATATGGAGTTAGTTCTCCTAACTCTGTGGCAAGTAAATTTCCACTTAGGAGAGTCTTGAATACTGAGATCAATAATTACAAACAAAGTTTGTAATAATTTGTAAAATTATTTGTAATAATTTGTAATAATTTACAATAATTACAACAAAGCAAAACAAAATATGGCATTGTGGAGAAATACCAAGTGCTTAGGCACTCTTACCAGTTTCCTAAAGGGGATCAGGGGGCTGTAGGTTCCTACCAAACCCATCACAGCAAGGGTCGCCCTTCTTAGTAGTAGAGATGGAAATTTTTCTTATACTTTTCTAGTTTAATTGTGTTTTTTTGTTTTGTTTTGTTTTGGTTTTTTTTTTTTTTGGTCTTTTTTTGAGACAGGGTTTCCCTGTAGCCCCAGCTGTCCTGGAACTCACTTTGTAGACCAGGCTGGCTTTGAACTCACAAAGATCGGCCTGCCTCTGCCTCCTAAGTGCTAGGATCAAAGGCGTGCGCCACCATGCCCGGCTAGTTTAATCGTGTTTTGTTTTTTTTAAATTTTTATTTATTTATTTATTTTTTATGTGTATGAATGTACTGTCTGCATGTAGGTTTGTGCACCCGTGTCGTGCAATGCCACGGAGGTCAGAAGAGTTTTAAGAATACATGCAGACAGGGCTGGAGGGATGGCCTAGCGGTTAACATCACTGACCGCTCTTGCAGAGGACCCGGGTTTGATCCCCAGCACCCACATGGCGGCTGAGAACCGTAACTCCAATTCTAGGAGAACTCCACTTCCAGGGGAATCTGACACCCTCTTCTGACCTCTGCGGCATTGTACGACACCGGCGGGGTGCACAGACCTACATGCAGACAGTACATTCATACACATAAAAAATAAATAAATAAAATTTAAAAAATTAATAAAAAAAGAATGTTCAGTCATCTTGAAATTAGAATAGTAGAAAAAGAAAGGAGAAGGAAGAAGAGGAAGAGGAAAAAGGAAGAGGAAGAAGGAGGAGGAGGATGGGAAGGAGGAGGACGAGAATGAGGAGGAGGAGGAAGAGGAGGAGGAAGAAGAACAGGAGGAGGATAAGATTGAGGATGATGAACCCTGTGACTAGGTCTGAAATCTTCCAGGCCACAGTGTGGCTACAGACTCCCTCTGCAGCATCAGAACTTTCCATGTAGGGTCTGATGATCCACCTATAGATTTCAGAGTTGCCAGTTGGAAGGTTAAATGAATGAGTAGTTAGTTCCTTAATGTTGAAGAGCATGGAGAAAAGTTTCCATCAGACACAGCACAGGGGTAGGTTGACACTGAAGGTCTGGGAGCCAGAACTGGGAAGGGTGTGCTGGGGTGCTGGGCCTGGGCAGAGGGACGCAGCAGCAGCATAAGCATTAGAGTAGAGCTATGGGGCAGGAGGTAATGTCACTGAGTTCATCTGATAGAGACAGCAGAGCCTCTGAGTCTTCTGAGCTGGTGAGAAAGACAGCATTATGGCTGGGATTGAGAGGAGACATTGAGAGGAGACGTTGAGAGGCTGCTCAGAGCCTGCACATGTGGGTAGGGCACTTTCCAGACTGTGGGATTCATCCAGCCAGGCCTGCCTTCTACCTCTAAGCCAAATGGCTGGGAGCAACTAAGTCAACGCTGACGTCTGCTCCTTGCTCATCTGCTCTGTGCTCTTCACAGCCTGGAGCTGGAGTGAGTTCAGGACAGATGCTGATGGCACATGTGGACCCAGCCGTCCTAAGCTCAATACTAGGGTACCCAAGGAAACACCATCCACCTGCAGGTCTCTGTCTGGTTGTGGAGAGTCGGGCACTGAATATTCCTGTTTCACGTGTTTTGAGAAAATAAAATTTTTCTAAATATAATCTCGCTCTTGTCTATCCCATTTCATTTTCTCCCAATAATAATGTATACATATGAATACATTCAGTGCAAGACCCCCCTTCTCTGGTTCTGTTAGGGGGCAAGTGGGGCAAAAACCTCAATTAATTTCTATCAAATACCCATCACCCGCTTCACTTAATAATGGATTTTTCCATCTGCCAGAGTCTTCATCGGCGGCCTCCATGGCTTTCATCACTCCGTCTCTCCCTATTCTGCTATGGGGAAGGAGGAGGTGTGCGGTCTCAGCTCCTCTCATTCTTGCTTTTGTTCCTAATTTCTTCTGACTCTGAAGTGGAAATCCATAATCTTTTCCTTGATACTAACTCCTTTGATGCATTTTTATATTTCAAAATACCTCTAGACATTTTGAGCAAAATGAATTCCCTAAGGGTATATGCCTCCATTGCTGGGTTCTAAGAAGGCCTTTTTGATGGTGTCTTAGTTTATTTTGGCTCACAGTTTGAAGGGCTGGTCTATCAGGGCAGCGGGGGTGTAAGGCACATTGCAACCAAGTCAGGAAGCAGAGAGAATGATGGTGACCAGCTTTGTGTTTGGTCCAGGACCCCAGCCCAGGGGATAGTGATGAGTATTTTTAGGGTGGGTTTTCTCACCTCAGTTTACCTAATCAGATAATTCTTCAGAGAAATGCCAGAAGGTTTGCCTCTGCAGTGATTCTATATCTTATTAAGGTTTTAGCCAATGTTAACCATTGCATGTTCTGCATGTCAGCTTGGCCATATAGTTGGTCAGATGTATCTTTATGTTACTAAGAGGGCATTTTTCCCAATGAGATTAACATTTAAATCAGTAGAGCTTGAGCAAAGTCGTGGGCCTCATCCAACCAGCTGAGACCTTCAGAAGACAGAACTCTAAGAAGCAGCTGGCCTCCTGCTCACAGTGCGGCGGCAGTGTTTCCCTGCTCAATTCGGACTTGCCTGCTGCCAAAACTATACAAGTAGATTAATTCATCTCCCCCCAACCCCCTTCATTGGCTCCTTTTCCCTGGAGAATCATGATTGATTACATACTCGTGACTAATAGTCTTCACGTCCATATTCTATTCTTCGAGGAAGATTACATCTTCTATTTATCCATTCAAGAAATACTAGATATTCCCTAGATGCTAGATACCAACTTAACAGCCCTTCCTTAAACCGAGGACACCTCCCTACCTCTCCTCGCTTTTCCCTGCATGATGCTTCTGGTATCACTGAACTCCTTATTCCCTGTCTTGTTCCTTTTTTTTTTTTTTTTCTGTTGGTAGAAGAAAGCACAGCTTGACCTACCATTGGTAAGCAGATACTCCCAGTTTGGAAGAGACTTGACCACTCATTGAAGGTTTTGTGGCCTCATCAGCCTTTCTTCACTGGTCCTGCTTACTAGTGATTAATGCCCCATCCCTTGTCTCCTTCAAAGCCTCTCTATATCTGCTATTTGGCTTTATTGAAACCTTCTCTTGAGCACAAAGATATACCTCATGAATTATTCTGTGGCAAGTTGAAGTCAGGCATTGGGCATCACCAAGTTTCCCAAAGACATTTCTTCTTGGAGGGGATGCTTCAGCTGTGATGCATGGCTGACCAGAGTCATCATTAGTGTTCATTAGGACAGGAAACTGATGATTCCCAATATCATCCCTCTCTCTGATAAGAAACAGAATCTCTCTGGTTTAGCTGGGTATATGGTTCCTGGGGGGTAAGGTGGGGTAGGGCGAAGAGTCTCCCAGGTCCTCTTGGGTAGAGATGTGACCCATTTGGCAAAAAAAAATCTCTTCAGTAGAACATAAGGTGAAGGTTGGGTAGAACTTCTGAGGAGTGTATAGGGCATGTGGAGAGGGGCTACGAGTGGTGAGTGCCATCACACCTCATGCGTTGGCTGGGATTGGGATGAGTCTGGAGCATGCTGTGACTGTGGTTTAAATGTGTTGCAGAAAGATGGAACAATCAAACAGAAGAAGCCTTTGGCCTTGATGAGTTGTAGAGCCACCACATTGCTTTAGAAACACTTGAAATGGTTTAGTTTTGTTCTTTTTAACATTTTATTTTAGCTCCTAGGAGTTTTCGAGTTTCAATAACTTGTGGGTAAAACTAATGTTAACCCAATGTGTCTCTAAAAAAGGAAGAAAGTAACTGGGTGTAATCGTGTACACTTTGAACCCCAGCATTTGGAAGGCACAGACAGGTGGATTTCTATGAGTTCAAGGCCAGCCAGGACTACCATAGTAAAGCTTTGTCTGAAAAGAAAAAAGAAAAGGAAGAAAATGAAGATGAAGAGTGAAATAATTTGCTTAAAATTACATACATGGTAACGTCAGATTACATACAAGGTAACGTCAGATTATATACATGGTAACGTCAGATTCTTCCTGATTCCACGCCCTGTTAGTGAGAACAAGGTCTAAAAGTGAGCTCTCACCTTCCCTCCTGGTCTGAAGATTCTCCTGAGAGATCCTATCTGTTTGAGCTGCCCCTTCCTGGAGAGAAATGCAGAGGCTTGGTCACGGTTGTGAAAATTGTTCCAAGCAAACCCAGCCCCTGACTAATCATGGGCACGGATAAACGTATCCCCAGTTACCCAATGTTTTCCCTGTAATTCTTACAATGTAAGACAAAGTGGATGTCTTGCACACCCTGTTAGTTTGCTAAGCCTGTTTATCCAAACAAACTGCTGCTGTGACTTTATTCCCCTGGCGTGTTGGTACATGTGCCCTCCCCCACCAGGGTTCCGGGCCTGAGCATGTAGGAGACACTGAATGGAGGCAAGGGTTTCTGCCAAAAACAAAACAAACAACCCAAGGAACAAGGAAAGTATGAGTCTCACACAGAAGCATCCTGGCTTCTGTGGGTTTTCTTCCAGGGGCTTCTAGCTTTTACAAATGCTAAAGAATAGTTTATACCAAAGTGATAAATGAAGTTCCCAGAGGGAAAGGTGATGCCTGGGTTTTGCTTATATGAAATCACAGTGTCCTATGTGCAGTCTAAAATCTAGTTTACTATGTCCCTTGAAAGAGCAAAGCACTCAGGTTCTGAAAGCCTGTTTGCTGGTCATAATTCCAACACTGTGTACTTCAGCAAGTCAAATTTTACTCTTAGAGCCTCACTACTATGAGGATTCATTCATTTACTTACTTCTCCATTGATCCATTGTTTATTCATGTATCCATTATCCAGCCATCTACCACTCATCCATTATCCATCCATTCACTACCTATCCACTGTGCATCTATCTTCCATCTATCTATCATCCATCCATCCATCCATCCATACACCCACCCATCCACCATTTATTCATCATTCATTGATCCCTCCACTATTCATCTGTCACCAACCCATCCACCATCCATCCATCATGTATCTTCATCTGTTATCTTTCTATCATCTATCATTCATCCATTCATTACTCATTGATCCATTATCATTCCATCATCTATCCATCACATATCATCATCTGTTTTCTATCATTCATCTATTCATCATCCATCCATCCACTTATCACTTCTTGATTCATCTACCATCCACCTACCTTCCCATCCATCCATTCATCCCCCTACCTATTCATCCATCATCCATTCATCCATCCATCCATCCACCCATCCATTCATCCATCCATTATCCATCCATCCATCCACTTATACTTCATCCACCCATTCATCCATCATCCACCCATCCATTCATCCATTCATCCTTTTATCCATCCATTCATTCATCCATCATCCATCATCCATCCAGTCTTCCATTCTTCCATTCTTCTATTCATCCACCCATCCATCATCCATCTCCACCTATTCATCAATCATCCACCCATCCATTCATCCATTATCCATCCATTCTTCCATTCATCTATTATCTATCCATCATCCATCCATCATCCATCATCCACCCATACATCCCCAACTATTCATCTATCATCCACCCATCCAATCATCCATGCATCCATCCATCCATTCATTCATTCATTCATCCATCATCCATCCATCCATCCATCCATTCATCCATCCATTTATCCATTCATTCATCCACCCATCCATCCATTCATCCATCAATCATCTATCATCCATCCTCCCATCATTCATTGATTCATCTACCATTCATCCATTATATATTATCATCTATTTTCTGTCTGTCATTTCTCCACCCATCATTCAACAATCTACCATGCATCATTTATCTGTCTATCATCCATCACCCATTCAATCATCCGTCTCATTCATTCATCTATCATCTACTAATATAAATGCCCACCACCTTTCCTCATCTGTCATTTATCCATCATTTATTTATCAGTCATTCATTCATCATACATCATCTTCTCATCTATCATGCATTCATCATTCATACACCATTCATTGATCCACCTGTCCATCCACGCATCCATGTATCCATGCATCCATGCATCCATTTCATGGTTTATTATGTGTCAACTTTTGCAAATCTGGGCACACAAAAATGAACAGGCCATACCTTTCCTGCTGGAGAGCTGACTTTCTACCCAACAGCTATAGTAAATGGATGGAATAATACTTGAAAATGTCTAAAAGCATGGAGTTGACACACATAGAGAAAAGGTTATCTTTAAGTCATACCTTTGAAGCCCCCTCCCCTCTTTGCACATGCCCTAAGAAGCCGATGGGGAAATGTCGGCTGTTACTGGGGCTACTGGCAGCAGTCGGGCCAGAGCCTGGTGTCATCTTTTTCTTTTTTTAATTTTTTTTAAATTTATTTTTGTATGTGTATGAGTGTACTGTCTACATGTGGGTTTGTGTACCCATGTCGTGCAATGCCGCGGAGGTCATAAGAGGGTCTCGGATTCCCCTGGAACTGGAGTTCTTCTGGAATTGGAGTTACAGACGGTTCTTAGCTGCCATGTGGGTGCTGGGGATTGAACCCGGGTCCTCTGCAAGAGCGGTTGGTGCTCTTAACCGCTAGGCCATCTCTCCAGCCCCGAGCCTGGTGTCATCTTAAGGGCAGAGGCATTCTCGGGTTGGGTACTGAAAGGACCTCAAAGCCTCCCAAGTTTAAGGACCCTTACCTATGCTTGATAGCTCAAGGGACCTCGAGTCACAGCCTCTCATCCTTAAGGTTGGAGATGCCTCTGTCAGCTAGGAGAGACATTTCAATATTTTATTGAATGCATCTTGTGGCAGGAAATCCTTCTTTCTTTTCCTTGTTGGTGCCAGCATAATCTAACTGTGATTTAATAGCTCCTTTCATTTACTTGCTAAATTATGCCTCTCTATCACCTTCCCTTTGGGTTTTCCCGCCTTTTGGTCCTACAACCTCCCATCCTTTATTAATGTTCCATAATGCACGATGGAACCAGGCATAATGCAGCCGCTTCACAGTGATTTAGGGGTTCCTGGCTGTGAGACGCATATGTTCAGAGTCTCCCCTGTATTTGCCTTTCTTGGAGCAGAGGCGGGCAGTTTGGAGCCAGCACCCCTGTGGGCCCTCCCCTTCCCTCCCCTCTCTTTCCCAGCCTACCCCCTGGCTATTTTCCTGCTTGGAGAGAATTCAAACACTTGGCGCAGAATGATGGATGAGTCACACCCTATGTTTTTGCCAAGTTCCAACTGCTAGAATGAGCATGCTCCTCAAAGCATGGAGACAGTGAGAAGTAATTTAGCTTCCCTCTGAGAAAGGAGCCCTGGGTGGGACAGGGAGATTACAGACAACTCAAATTTTGAGGGGTACAGTTCTTTAAAGAAAGCATGCGACAGGCTGGGAGATGATTCTTTGGAGCAGCCTGGAACATTTGACCCATGGGCTGACTTGCACAGAAGTGGGGCTGGGATGAGGGGACACACTTGGGGACACAGGAGTCTCCAGTCACACCAGGAACTCTACACATTCCTGTGCTACACAGGCAGTGGAGAGAGGTGCACTCAGCACGCCCCACCTGGGTTTCCTTTTTGTCAACTCTTCAGGTGTGCTTCAGAGTGCACGAGCACACATTCTCTCACACACTGGGTGAAGCAGGAACACCTTGCAGCTACCAGGGGCAGAAGGACTCCTGGAGAAGGCCGAGACTAGCTCAGGAGCACACAGTAGACACTGTGTCAAGCTTCCTTGTGACTAGTGTTTGTGAAGATTAATGTTTTATTGTTTGGAGATAGTGAATCAGTTGAGCTCTCAGCACAGTGCCTACATCTAAAATGTTCACCCTCCTCTCACCGTGGGCCTCCAAACTGGTACAGAGTTTACTCGGAGAGGCTGTGTTGCATGCCCAGAGCATCGGTGCTCCAGTCTCCCATGCGGGCTGTTCAGGCATTAAGGGGGAGGACACAGGAGGAGCCACTCTGCTTCCCAGAACCTCAGTCTTCCCTGCAGGATTAAATAGTCTCTGTGATCATTTTCTGCTGTAACTTTGCATCCCAGACTGCTTTAGTTGAGGTTGGGAGGGACTCAGAATGTAGCATGGTTGTCTACCATTCGAGGAAGGAGTACAGGAGTCACAAACTCAGAGCAGGGATTTGTGGTTGTTCTGTTGGGTGGCTGTTGAATAAAGCAGGGGGAGTTCTGCCTCTTGGACAGTCCTGCCTTTTGTCCCTCTCTTCAGGCCTTGATGTCATTGGTACACACTTCACCACCTCATTAACCACCATGGCCAGGCATGCCTGCCAGTATTCTTCACCCTGGACTGCACACATCTGTTTCACCACCTGGATGGTGGCAAGAGCCTTGGAGCACAGGCATTGCCCCTGGGAGACATGCCCTGAGCTTCCCCACGGGGCCCTGCCTCTATTCCCCATCTGGCTAGCTAGAGGAAAATCTCAAGGACAGGGAGGAGAGCTGAGGCCAGGCAGCAGCCAGAGCCGATTCTGCTCCTGCGTGGCTCCACGGGGTGACCTCCCGCCCCCAGCTCTGGTTCTCAGAGGGCGGGCATCAGTGCAGAAACGTCTCCTGCCTGTTTTCAGGGCGGTCCTCTGCTGCAAGCTGACCTTGGGGTGACCTCTGAAGCCCCCACTTGCATCTCTGGGTTTGCAAGGACTCCCACGGTTTCCTTCTGAAGTTTCTGTTCCTGCGTCTCTGAAGGACTGGGGAACTTCAGAGCATCCGGCTGCTCTGTGACTAACGTGACTGTGTAATCTGCCTAAGCCTTGACTAATGCGTTCCTTGCATTATTAAACACAGATTAAATATATATGGCAATTTAAATGTAATGTGTTATTTTCCCAAATCTGGCTTCTTGGTGTTCCTCTGACTTATGCCTTTTCATTGCTCATAATTGTTTTAGGGATCATGAATTACAAGCAGGAGCTGCAGCTCCTCAGCTCCTAGTCTTTGCCATCCCATTGCCTTTGTTCAAGAGCTGCAGCCACAGTCCTTCCGCCCAGAAAATTACTGCTGGGCTTCTTCTCGTGGGAATGAATTTTCCTCTTCCCAGACAGAACATTTTCCCCGCCAGTGATTCAAAGGCTGAACTAGCCAGAGCCTGGCAGACGGGGCGATTTGTGAATGCTCTGCAGGAAAGCCTGTGTCCTGGGCAGGCTGCCGAATAGTCAGGCAGAGCCCCAGCCCCCCTGCTCCCAGCACCTTGACCTACTGCCCACTGTCCGTCAGCCAGGCAGTCACACCCTGTAGATTAGGCTCAACTGCTAGCCAGCGAGCCCCAGGGTCTGCCCAGCTCTGCCTCCCCAGACCTACGATTACAAGCAAGCAGCACACCCAGCTTTTTATGTGTATTCTGGGGACTAAACTTGGGTCTCTTCAAGCTTGCGTGGCAGTGTTTATCAACTGTGCTGTCTCCCCAACCCTCCCCCCCTTTTTTAAGTAAATTGAATTTCTTTCAAAGATTCCTGCTTAATACCTCTTCTGCCTAATATTGGGGAAATTCTACCCATGGAAGTAGTAGGTTGAAGCTGAGACAGTCCAAATCCTCCTCATTACAGGGCAGGATGGAGGCTTGATCTTGGTTAACTTTAAAGTCCCTACAGACTCTACAGCAGGACCAAGAAGGGAGCACTTGGGGGTCTGTGTGGCAGCCCTTTGTCCGCTGCATTAGAATGCACTCCTCTCTGAGTCTTGGTTAAAATTTGTTACCTTCAGGGCGTCGTGGCACACCACCTTTAATCCCAGCACTCGGGAGGCAGAGGCTGGTGGATCTCTGTGAGTTCATCAGTTCCAGGACAGCTGGGGTTACAGGGAAACCCTGTCTCAAAACAACAACAACAACAACAACAACAACAATTTGCTACCTGTCCCATCAGCTGACAGGACAGGAGACTGGGTGCTTGTCTCCTGTGTCTGTACTAGTGTGTTAGGCATTCTGTGCCAGCCTCTAGTCTCGACTTTTCTACCCAGCAAGGTGATCCCTTGCTGGTGTCTTAAAATTTAGCATTCAGGAATATTTACACCATGGGAATCAGACATAAACAAGACAGCAAAGCCATTTGGAGAACTTATTCATAAAATTGAATAGCATGGCTGGGTGTAATGGCCCATACCTATAATCTCAACTCCAGAGGTGTTGGAGAACATTGTGAAATTCAAGGCTATCATGGGCTACATATCTCAATACCCTGCCTCAACACCCACCACCAAAGTTGACAGCTGTGCACTGCTGTAAGCTCCCCAGGGTGATGGTGGCTTCCTATATCTCCCTTTATCCATGAATGAACACAGGGAGTGTGAGCCTGGTAAACCTTCGTGACTAAGCAGAGAAGACACATCAGCTCAGAGACTGAGAGTGTTGATCCCTTGGAATTGGAGTTATGGACTGTTGTTAGCCTCCATGTGGGTGCTGGGAATTAAACCTGGGTCCTCTGCAAAAACAGCAGTGCTTTTAACCTCTGAGCCATCTCTCTAGTCCCTTGATTGTAAAGTTATAATCTCCACTAAGCACCACGGATTTCCAAACTTGTCTCTTTTTCACAAGACTGGTGCTATTTATTCTCATGGGGATAGGCTTAGGCACCATCCTACCACTTCTATACATCTCACTCTCCTGGATGTGTTCCTTAGACCTCCTCCCTGACATAGGAACCAAAGGTGTTGTTTAAGAAGCAACCATACTTTTCATCTTCCCTTACACCCGGAACATTTCTTGATAATCAGTCTCTTCTTCCAGGAGGGCCAGCAGAGCCAGGTGACCCAAGGCTTGGATAGGACAGATGAAAGGCAGTGGTCCTGAGAACTGTCCGTTGGAGGAGCAATACTTGGACCAGCTCCAGCCCATTTGTCAGCTGGATTCCAAAACTCAAAAAGGAAAAGGCCGTGTTCAGTGGTCATAATGCACAGCATTCCTTGTGTCTGCACACCGTCAGCAGCGTGGAGCGTCTTCTAATTCTGTTGGCTCAGGACCCGGAAGCCCTTGTGCTCCTGGCTGTGCAGTCTTGGAGCCTGGGACATGTCAGGCATTCAATACGGAGTCAGTGGGTCAGGGAAGAGTCTTCTTCCTTGACATCCATGGCTCTGGCTTGTGGCTGGAGGGTGGGGAGGGATTTGTCCTTTTCCCAACCTCTGCTTTATTTTGTGTACTCCAGTCACAGAGCCAGTCAGGATGCTCAACAAAGGGGAACAATGTTCAAGGCATGAGGCTGCGAGCACTGGGGAGGTGGAGGCTGGAGGGGTCCAGACTTTGTGCTTTGCAGTTTCAACTTCCAGGGCCGCTCAGCTCAGGCAAGCAGGGAGTTAAGGTCTGAGGAGAATGGAATTTTCCCCGTGGTAGTACAGACTTGTTCTAACCACAGGAACGAGCACAAGATTAGACTTGTTCCCTCTACCATTGTCTGGAACTCCTTTCCCTCCAGCCAGCAGTGGGCTTACATGTGACATTTCTCTAAGCATCCCTGCCCTTCTCTTTATGGCTCTGCTTCCTCCCTCCCATATTCTCACCAACCTCACCTTCAAAGGCTTTTCAATAAGCCAGAGCTGTTGGCTGGGCAGGGAAGACATGTGGGTTTGGGTTATTTATTCATTTGAAAATGTGTGTCTTGTGTCCCTTTCTAAACCATCACCTGCAATCTCCAACTTCCACCCTAGCCTCTTCTCTGTTCCCAAGGGTGATCCACTGGAGTCCACACAGGGCAGGCTGAGTCCCTCTGTGGGGAGCCGCCGGTGTTGGCTAGGACTTCCAACAGCCTCATCGGCAGAGTGAAAGGACAGCACATTTCCTCTCAATTAATTCTTGTTGCCAGTCCCTCAGCACTAAGTACTTCCAAGCCTTGGTTAGAGGTCTTATTTTATAGATGTGCAAGTTGTCTAATCTCTACATAGCCCTGGGGAGGTCTCTACCCAAGCCCAGCACATTACTTCATTAACCTTGAATACAGAGGAGCTCAGCTTTGCTTCCAGATGGATGGACAGACGGAGGGAAGAGGAGAGGGAATGTCACACATCCTCTTCCTATACTACTCATTCTTTATTCCTGCTGTACCTTTCACCTTTTCATCTGGTTTCTGAGTGTCCCAGATTGAGAACAGAAAAGCCACCATGCTTTGGAACCTCCAGCAAGCTGGGGACTCACTTCTCCCTGACAATAGTGAAATAGAAAAGACTCCTTGCAGACATTTTTTAAAAAAATTGTCTTAAGTAGCATTATAAAGATTAAAATATATTTCTTTCCAAAGCATACACCTTAGACGAGGGGCAAAGAAAGTTCAACAAGAAGCCAAACTTTGATTTCAAATATAAGACACCTTTATTTGAATTATAATCATAATGACCTGATGTGTTTAGGATTTAATTATTTGGAATCAGAATAAGAAAGACATCCTGTAATTACCATTGAACTTATCTTGAGGGATAAATCTAATAATTAAACACTTTCAGCTTTCATTCAGGGAGCAATAGAAGGAAAGGCGGATTCCTTTCCACCTTTGTAAGGAAGGTTCTGGAACTATCACTGGGTTACAATGAAAATGCCTCAAAATCATTGTGTGTAAAATACACTTGTTAACAAAATAAAAATCTCAGGTACAGAGTGTTAGAGGAAGTGAGAAATGATAGCAGTTGGGCTTGAGAGAGAGAGAGAGAGAGAGAGAGAGAGACTCATCAGCCACAGGATAAAGAAGCAGGTACTGTGCATTTTAAAAAATGAGAACTGAGTTCTGTTCTCTGATCAATTTTGGGCAAAAAGAAAAACAAAAAGCAGTGAAGCATGCAGCGTCTTCCCCTCTTGGAAGCAGCCCAGGGAGAGGTAGGGCAGGATCTAGTGGTCTCACATTCCTAGGGAGACAGAGCCCTTAAGGGACTTCAGCTATGTATTCCCAGATACAAGCGGAGCAGACTCGTGTGCACTGCTGAGAAGCGGGGGGAGCAGGCTGGTGTGGTGGTGTCTGCCCAGAGCCTGCTCCCTGAGGCTGACTCATAAGCAAATGGCTTCTCTCTCTCCGCACTGGGGGTAGAAATCAGGACAGCAGCACTGTGAGGAGGACGGACCCAGAGAAAGGAAGGAATGAGGGTCAGACTTGCCACCATTCAGTTGCATGGCTCACCTGACCTAGACCACAAGGGTCAAGACAAATCTGGGATATGTACAGCCAGAGAAGCGGGCTACCAGAAGGACTGAGAAGTGTGGTGGAGCTTCTCAGTGATTGCCGGCTGAGTCGGTGGCCTGGAGGGCAGGGCTGCTCCCCTTCCCTGCTTTAATGAAGACCCTTGGTGGTGGGCCTCTCCATCCCTCTGTTTAGGAGGAGAGGGCTGTTCAGCATGAGGTTTCTCTACTCCAGCAAAAGCTCTGGGGTTTAGAATCTTAGCCACTTTCAGCTCTGAATCTTTAGGCGTTCTGGGTCCAGCAAACCTGTGTGGTAAGTAGAGTCCCCCTGGGCCAGCCTGGCTGTCCCACACTGGCCCAGACTCAATAGGCAAGTCCACAGTTACCCTTCCAGGAGAGGCCACAATGACCAACAGCCTCCTGAAGGGCAGGTGCTGGTGAGGGCCTTCGGCAGCCTCTCCCCAGGTTCTGCTTTTCTGCCCCTCACTCCCACTTTCTGCTTGAACTCAGGCTATGGCAGCATCTCTGAGCCAAGAGCTCCGAGGGCCAGGGCTCCATCACCTGGAGTCTCAGCTTCAAACAAGTAACTCAGGAAATTAAATTAAACTGTTCCTACTTGTGATGCGGGAGCTGAGCCCTAGCATTTCAACAGAGCAAGAAGAGGTGGAGGTCCTCATGCTGAAGGCTTCTTCCTCCATTTAAAAAGCCAGTGAATTAGGACCTGACTCCTCACCCCAATTACAGATGGCTGCCAAGGCTCTGGACATGGACACATGATGTCCCTGTTGTTTAGGGCCATTCTACCCCCACAGGGGCTGGTCCTCACGTCTGAAACAGCTGCCTTACAGAAACATTTCAGCAAATGGCACCAACATGGTTTAGCCAAATAGTCAAGATGGCTTAATAACTCTAAACAGTAAGTTAGGCATGGTGGTTCAAGCCTGTAATCTCAGCACTTGGAAGCGGAGGCAGGGGGATTGCGGTAAGTTTGAGGCTGGACCAAACTGAAGAGTGAGTGAGCCCCCCCCCACCACACAGAACCCACAAAAACCCATTTCACCAACCAAAAAAACACCCCTGTAAATCAAAATAATTATTAATAATAATACTAATAAATAACAAAACCCAAACTCCCTAACCAGAGCAGAGACTATGGCATGTGAACTCCATGATTTCATGAAACCTGAAGCAGACACTATTTTCTGGAAAATGACTGATTTAACTCCCAAGATACTGAAAGCAGGCATTGTGGCACACATCTGTAATCCTGTACTTGGAAAACTGAGGTGGGAGGGTCAAGAGTTCAAGGTCAGCCTGTACCACATAGGGAAACCCTATCTGTGTGCTGTGTGCATGTTCAGCTGAGTACATGTGAGTGCATGTGGAGGCAAGAGGTCAGTCTCAGGTATCCTTCTTTACGAGCATTTACTTTGGTTTTTGAAACAGGTTCTCTCGTTGGCCCGGAACTCACTGAGTTGGCTGGGCTGCCTGATCAGTGAGACCCAGAGAGCCCCTGGTGTCTCTGCCTCCCCAGTTCTGGGATTACAAGCATTCGCCATCATGTCTGAATGTTTACATGGGTTCGGGGGATGGACTTGGGTCCTTCCACTTTCCTGTTAAAGGTAAGAACTTTACTGGGTATGCTATCTCCCTACCATCAAGAGACTGTTTCTCAATTTAAAAAACACCAAATAAAAACAGAGATAAAAACAAACTGATACCTCTGAGCAATAAAAACTCAGAAATAAAACATTTTTAAAGTTTCAAAGTGAGAAAGTTATTTTCAAATATTGTCATGTATTGTATAGGATGAGATACTGCTTTAAGGGGCTAGAAAAATGGCTCAGTAGTTAAGAACACTGGCTGTTCTTGCAGAAGACTCAGGTTCCCAGCTCCCACAGGCCAATAACAACTGTCTGTGATGCCAGTTACAGGGCATCTGACGTTCTCTTCTAGTGTCAATGCATGCTGTACTCACATGACACAGGCAGGCAAAACACCCACACTAAGAATAAATTAATAACTTTTTTATAAAGCTACAACTTCATCAAACATGTAAGGAAAAATACAAACATGTTAAGGGCCAGCCAGCATGGTGGCTCAGTGGATAGAAGCACTTCAAGTCACGGTGGAAGAAGAGAACTGACTTCTGAAAGTTGTCCGTTGACTTTTGTCAGTGTTCCATGCTCCTGTGCAAACTGTAGGCACACACATCATGCACACACAATAATAGATGAAGATTATTTCACAAAAGAAAAATGTAAGTACTTTAAGAGAGAATGATAGCAAGATGTTTACATGGAAACTTTTGAAAATAGACAAATAAAAAAACGCACAATTGTATTGATATCAAAGGAACAAAAATTAAAACAATGGTAGCATCTCAGTGTGACCTATTGGCTGGTAAGGATGGTGGGTCTCATTCCTGGGGTCTGAGCACCTGGAGAGGTATGAACTGGTTCACACTTGCTTTGGGACTTGACTCTACATTACTTACGTAAAGACTCACACCCAGCCACGGCCATTGGCTCAGAAATTAGTATTCTGGGAACTCACCCACAAGAAATATCAGGCAAATACCCTGGAACAAAGTTGTCAGTAGCAACCTTACCAGTGTGTACTGAGAAGGACCTCTGGGATGACTGTTACACGTCTGGATAGAGTGCCGCACAGTCTTCCACCAGCTGAGGAACTGAGTCCTGTCTGTGGGTGTCGGGAACGGCCAGCTTCTACTTCCAAGAGGAAAGGCACAGGAGAGAATGCCCAGGCAGCTTTTCTGTTTAAAAAAAAACAGAATGAGCTATTTTCAGATTTCACCTTTTCAGTGTTTCCTAATTTTTATGAAATAAGTTCATATGACATGCTTTAAAACACACACACACACACATACACACACACACACACACACACACACAGCTGGACTGATGGCACACTTCTCTAATCCCAGCGCTAAGGAGGCAGAGGCAAGAAGATCTGTGAGTTCAAGGCTAGACTGGTCTACATATTGGGTTTCTGGCCAACTGGGGCAGCAGGGAGATCCTGTCTCACAAAACAAAACACACAACCCCCCCCCCCAAGATGTGACATATCAGATAAATTAGTGGCCTCTTCCCCAGAAATCCACATTCCATTTCCAGAACCTGCAAGTGTGGCAAACTATACCACACAAGGACTCTGTAGATGTGGCTAAATTTGGGGTCCCCAGATGGGGACCCCACATGGGTTATCTGAGTGGACTCAGTGGAATCACTCCGGTTCTTACATGGAAGAGGGTAAGAGTCATGGTCACTTGAAGCTGAGAAATCAGAGAGACAGAGATTGACTGACCTAAAGGCTCAAGGGGACCCCCTCCCCCCCAGCTCCTGCCTTGATTCTCAGCCTGGTGAGACTTCTGACCTTGGAACTATCAGATGGCTCCTGCTTTGTCGGCCAATCAGATGGCTCCTGCTTTGTCGGCCACCGTCTCTGGTCAGTGTTTTAGCAGCAACGGCAGAGCTACAAAGCAGTGTCCATGGGCCAGATCTGGGTGCCTGTCTGTTTTCAAGTACTCTGGGAGGCAGAGGCAGGAAGATGGTGAATTTGAAGACATATTGGGGTACAGAGTAAGGCCCTTTCTTAAAAATCAAGTAAGCAACAGTGTTAACAGCACCCTCTGTCCATGTGGGGTCTGCTGGGTAGTGGCAGTAGGGGGTGGGTTCAGATCACAGTAGGAGACCATGTAGCTACCTGCATACTGATCAGCTTCGTAAGGAGACTCACTACTTAAACTTACACCCAAGAATGTAATAGTTTCTCTTTAAACTCTGGAAAGCTAGGGCTCTGTGTTTGCCTTGCTTATCTTTCCACACCTCCTCACTTCCAACCCCTCCTTGCTTCCACCCCTGTGTGGCCATATGCTTTAAATGTTAAATGGGCAAAAGCATGGATGAAATTCTAGAAGCTTTTGCACATCTTGGAGGGCACTTTTCCTCAGCTGCTTATTTCCTAAACTGCAAGGGTGTAGACAGCAGACTCAGGGGGCCAGAAGGGATAGGCTTGGGTTATGCAGGGGCAGGGGTGCAGTAACTCCTTGAGGGATTCTTCTTTTTTAAAATTTTTTTTAAATTTTTATTTATTTATTTATTTATTTATTTTTATGTGTATGAGTGTACTGTCTGCATGTAGGTTGGTGCACCCATGTCGTAGAATGCAGTGGAAATCAGAAGAGGGTGTCAGATTCCCCTGGAACTGGAGTCAAAGAGGTTCTTAGCGGCCATGTGCTGGGAATCGAACCCAGGTCCTCTGCAAGAGCAGTCGGTGCTCTTAACCGCTGAGCCATCTCTCCAGCCCCGAGGGATTCTTCTACCATGAACGTGACCCTTCTTACCCTACAGTCACCCACATCTCCAGCCTCTGTTTTGCTTTAGAAGGAGCAGACAGCTGTACTTGGTAAACAGAGGCACACGAGTGGGATAAAAGATGTCCCCGGCCGTGTGGGGCTGGAGGCTGGAGTGTGTACTGTGTCAGGAGTCACTGCCCACACCCTCCTACTTCCACCTCCTGGAGGGCCCAGAGGACAAAGGGCAAGGAGCAGCAGCTTGTGTTGTCAGCCCCCGGATGTGGGAGGACAGCTCCCTTTTCTCAGCAGGACCTAGACAGCCTGTCTCACCTGAAGCTTTTATTTTTGTTATTTGAAAATGAAATCTTGGGGGCTGGAGAGATAGCCTAGCGGTTAAGAGCACTGACTGCTCTTGCAGAGGACCCGGGTTCGATCCCCAGCACCCACATGGCGGCTGAGAACCGTCTGTAACTCCAATTCCAGGAGAATTCCAGTTCCAGGGGAATCCAGAGACCCTCTTCTGACCTCCGCGGCACTGCACGACATGGGTGCACAAACCTACATGCAGACAGTACATTCATACACATACAAAAATAAATAAAATTAAAATAAAAAAAAAAAGAAAATGAAATCTTGGTTCCAAGGCTCTGGTTTGCCTGTGACTTTTTAAAATAGTTTAAACAGACTGAAGTTGCTTCCTTATGTGGAAATAACTAAAGGATTAATCTGTGGAGCTCACTGTTGGTCAGAGATGAGCAGATCCAAGTCTCACATGGGCTTTCTCTTCCCCAAGTCCTTGTTCTGCTTTGCCTATGTCTGAAAGGCACTGGGCCAGGGCCTAAGCAGTTTTCAAGGAGCTTCTTTCTTACGGAAACACTGAAGTCTTCTTTCCAGGAAACAAAGGATTTCACCCCCCAGCACTGGCTGCTCTGAAGCCTGGGAAAGCTTCCTGGGCATCTCTACAACGTGGAGAACGAAGGTTCCCTTCTCTGCAGAGCCTACTGCACACCAAACCTGCATGTACTTCTCCTGCAGCCTCTCTCTGTTCTGAACACTGGGTGGCAGCACGGAACTTCTTAAGTCTCCTGCAGAGGCTGAAGCAAACTGGAGCAATTCCCCCTTAAGAAGGCCATGCACAGAACCATGCAAAGTGTGCAGTAATTCTGGGACGTGGCTAATCTCCGTAAGTCACCCGATTGCAGATACAAGTGACAGCAGCAATAGGGGTGACGTTCTCCCGTTGGCTGTGTCACTGGGATGCTATTTCAAATCTTCCTGAGATTAGAAAAAGGATTACGATTGCCCCCAGGGCCTTGCTGTGTAATTCTTATCGGCCTTGATCTGTGAGTCCCTCCAGGCAGTGCATGTGCCCTCCCATGCATACATGAGCCGTGAACAGGCCCATGATGTGATGTAAGGGCCTTGTAAGCCATACTGGTATGCTTTTGCCATGGGACTGACTGTATTTCCAGGCTGGTCTCTAGCTCTAGATGCTTGGCTTTTTTTTTTTTTTGGTCTTTTGAGACAGGGTCTCCCTGTAGCCCTAGCTGTCCTGGAACTCACTTTGTAGACCAGGCTGGCTTTGAACTCACAAAGATCTGCCTGCCTCTGCCTCCCAAGTGCTAGGATTAAAGGCATGCGCCACCACACCCAGCTGACGCTTGGCTTTTTGCTTTTACTCATTCTCTGGGATTTGGTGGTGTAGTGTCAGTTTGGTGACCATGCAGTCTGCACAGGAGGACTATGGGATGCTCAGAGTTCCCTGTCTTTATTTCAGTGCTCTGCTATGTCAGTATTTAAAAACATTTAATCATTTCAGAATAAGGGGTCTTGCAGCTTGAGTAGCAGGTTCACTTAAAGTTTAGGTACCGAATGAAACCTACAAATCTCAGAAAACTGCTGAAATTTACAAGATCCACAGTCCCCTCTCCCAAGCGGCACAAGCTGATGAGATGGAGTTTTGAGGCTCTGACCCAGTAGCCTGCATGTCCTGTCCTTCTGTGGGCTAGCAGGCTAGAGGGTGCAGCTTTTGTGAGCTGTAACTATGCAGGGGTGGGCTTTGGGGGATGGAGCTACCTTTGAGCCATCCCATGGTCCTGAGCTCTTTACCCATGCTCCTGTAACTCCAGGCAACTCTCTGGCTCAGTAAGCGGGGCATGGGTGGAACTGTTTCTTTGGTCGGTTGTCAGGGTCCTATCTGGGGTGAGTAGATATTTGCTCACGTCTCTCCAGGAAAAGTTGCATAGGGTATCTCCACTGTGTCCTAGGCTCCATGCACCCCACAGCCAACCCTGCTGCAGAGAAGCACGGCCAGTGGTAAATTCCAACTCAACTCTTAACTGTTTTCTTTTCTCAGCCCATTTCAGGGACCAGCTTGGTTTAGCACAGGGCACAGGCTTGTGGTCCTGGCTTGCGCTGCCTGGTGATAGGTTTCTCTGAGAGACCTCCTCATCACTGGGAGAGCACAGCTGCCCCACTTCACAGGCACCTAGAGTACTAAGTGTCAAGATGCACACAGCACAGCCTAGCAGGCTGCAGATTCTGCACACTGTTAACACAGCACAGCCTAGGGCACTGCAGACTTCTGCACACTGCTAACACAGCACAGCCTGGGGCACTGCAGACTTCTGCACACTGCTAACACAGCACAGCCTAGTGCACTGCAGACTTCTGCATACTGCTAACACAGCACAGCCTAGGGCACTGCAGACTTCTGCACACTGCTAACACAGCACAGCCTAGGGCACTGCAGACTTCTGCACACTGCTAACACAGCACAGCCTAGCACGCTGCAGACTTCTGCACACTGCATCATTGGTTCCTGACCATCAGTGTTAATTCCTTCCACACTATTTTGCCTTCCTGAGAAGGCAGCCCCAGCTGGAATTAAAGCTAGGTTTCATTGACAGAGAGGTAGCATTAGAACTAATGTTCAGTCTACAGCCTAACTCCCTGTGTATTGAAGAGTTTCTTTATTTTTCTTTTGAAATAGGGTCTTGTTGCGCAGCTGATGGTAGTCCAGAATTCTCTCTATAGCCCAGACTGGCCTGGAACTCATCATTCTTCTGCCTTAGTGTCCCCAGTTCTGGGGTCACAAACCTGTGCCAGCTACATGTGACCCTTGAAAGGATTTCCTTATTCGCTTTAGGTCTTTGCTCAGAGCAAAAGATACCTGCATGGCCAATCTGTGGTTCTGATGTTGAACAGCCTGGTGTATGGAGCTGCCTGCAGGCTTGAGAACCTCTACAGAGAACATCTGACAGATGGAGGTCTCTTTCCAGGAACTTCCCTGGTTAGTTTCCTGCTCTGCTTTGCTCTGAGGCCTTTTCTTCTCAGGGCCCGTGGACACCTGGCAGAGCCACTGAGTCTCAGCTCCCAGGTTCATCTCACACCGCTGCCCATGAGACATGGCTCTTTTGCCTGGTCATGGCTGGAAAGTCTGGGGTCCTTGCTATGCCTACCTCTGCTCAGGACTCTTCTGAACCTCAGTTCTTCATGTGCAAACCAAGTTCTGTGTGGAAATTACCCCTGTGAGTAAGTTCTATGAAGATGAAATACCCCACCATGGAAATACTCTGTTAAAAGCAGAAATGACTCCACAATGCAAAGGACTGCACTATTGCGTTCCAGCAGTTATGTTCAAGTTCAAACTCCAGGGTTGCCCTGAATCTTATGCTTTTGTAGTGCAGAAATTTCCTGTTGCTGAGACTGTGGTGTTGAGGGACAAAAAGAAGGTCCCTTGAAACACAAAGTGCTCACAGGCCATTCCCCCTCAGCCTGGAGTATCCATTTTCAGGAGCGTCAGGCTTCTCCCTGGCCTCTTCAGGGCTTCCTTAATCACACCCATGTTTGAGTGAACTGTTCATCCTCTGAGTCTTTGTAGCTTTCAGTATCTGTCATGCCCGCATGTCACGAAGGTCAGGTAGATGTGCATTATAGCTGTGACACAGAACAGCGCCCTGCCTTGTCATCTCAAGGGAAGACAGGGTGAGCAGAGTGTGTCCACCACACAAAGGCTGATGCTGTTTCTCATTTAATAAAAAGAGACAGATGAACTGGGTGTGTATCCTGTAAGTTGCTGGAAGGGTAGAGAAGCAACCTCAAAGCCTTCTGCCCCCGGGAAGCCATCAGTTACATCAACAGAACTGGTCTTCATGCTTGTAAGCGGGCCTTGGAAAGAGACACCTGGAGTCATGGCGAAATTGGTCTCTGCGATGAAAGGAAATTTTCCTCTTTTAGCCCTGGGTCCTGAGTCCCCATCGGTATTGTGACCCTCTCACTCCTTGTCCTTGCTGTCCTCCTTCCTGGCAGGAGGAAGCTGACCCTCAGCAGCTATCAAACCACTGGAGGAGCTGACAGTGTCGCTGAAATTTTTTGCCGGGGATGAGGAGGAAAAGAACTTTATTTTCTGCTGAGGCTTTTCTGAAAACCATAAAGCTAACGATCCCTGGAAACAGCCTGATTTCACCCCAAGCTTGAATAACCTTCTTCTGGTGGTAAAAGGACACCACAGTAAGTCGTTTGATCCACCCTCCACCCTCTCAGTTGTTACAAGAAAACAGGTCCAGAAAGGCGACAACCACCCCGGCTTGAGGTGCGTTGGTGTTTACCAAGCACGGTGCATTCGCCATTCCATTCCTGCTTTCCCCAAATACTTCAGTGCTCGTCACTGTCTCCAGTTTACAAGACAGTAGATTAGAGAGGCCCATCAGAGGTAGTGGAGAGATGCTGTGAGGTTCATTAGGGGGAAGAGGAGGAATACTTAGGGGTGCACCAGAGGTTTATGGAGAGACACTAGGGGTTCATCAGAGGGCAGTGGAGGGAAACTGGGGGGGGCATTGTCAGAGGGTAGCTGTGTCTTTGCTCACACAAAGGCTTTCATTTTCATATGGCCCATACACATCCATTATAGGCCTAAAAGAGAGACACAAGGTGCCGCCCACCGCACTGATTAGCCCTGTGAAGCACAGACGCCTTTAATGTGGGGCGGCTCACACGGCGGAGTTTCCACTGCTTTACCGCATCTATTGGCTGACGTATGAATTATCTTCAAAGAGTGTTTTTACCTTTCATCACACTTTCTCTCCAACTACCAAGGAAGAGGGCACATGGGAGCCACATCCTTTCATGGCAAGAAAGTGGCCTATAGATCAAACGTGTTTGTTCCGGAATGACAACGCTGCCAGCCAGGGTCTGGTGGAGGCAACACAGCTCTCAGGAATGCCCATCAGCCATCGCCCATGAGTGATGGGGGGAGAGGGACAGACATGGAACTGGTGGTGGAGTCTTTAGTACTCAGGGTCGTCTTTGGGCAGGCAGGGCTTCAGAGCCTGCTCTGCAACACACTAGTTGTGTGACCAGAGGTGCAAAGTATGGACTCTGAGCCCCACATACCTTACCCTTTGTGTATGGTAGTGGTTGTGGGCACAGGGCATTGAATGTGGTGAACACAGTGGCTTACTGATGCTGTTCATGCACTCTACCACTGAGGTTCCTCCTCAATCCTCTTTTGGCTTTTAATTTTGATATAGGACCCCACTGAGTTTCCTAGGCTGGGCTTCAACTAGAGCTGTAGCCTTGGCAGACTTTGGACTCATGAGCCTCCTGTCTCAGTATCCAGAGTAGAGTACACAGGGTTACAGGAGTGCATGGGCAGTTTTGCCTAGATTCCTAATTCTTTTTTTTTTTTTTTTTTTTTTTTGTGTATGAGTGTACTGTCTGCATGTAGCTTGGTGCACCCGTGTCATGCAATGCCTTGGAGGGCAGAAGAGGGTGTCGGACTCCCCTGGAACCGGAGTTAAATACAGTTCTTAGCTGCCATGTGGGTGCTGGAAATGGAACCCAGGTCCTCTGTAAGAGCAGTTGGCGCTCTTAATCGCTGAGACATCTCTCCAGCCCCAGATTCCTAATCACTAAATGGGGTTAATTCTGGCTTCCTCCTAGCTTCCTGGGAACCACCAATGAGGTTATCAGCCTCCCCATACTCTCTACCTGCTATCCTGTGAAGGTTGGGTTGTGAAGGGGCCATTGCAGGTAGAAGTCTTTATTTCATTGCCGTATTAGATTTGTGCTCCATCCTTAAGAAAATTCAAAAGATAAAAACCCTTCATGCAAGTTGCACCAAGATTCAGACCTAATTCATGGCGCCTTCTTTCCCTGTGTTGGGCCATTTTTCACAAAAATTCTACCGTGGTTTTAATTCATTTTGGTCTTTCCCACAATATCTGATGCAAAAGGCAGAAGATCAGAAAGTGTTTTGTAGCTAAAGTGAAATGAACTCTTTTCTGCCTCTTGATGGTTGTATTTGGCTTCTGTCTGACCAGGGGCCATGGCCTTGTGAGGCAACTTGAGTTCTGGGTCTGCGTGAGCCTCAGAGGATGGTGTCTACCCTACGGGGTGGTGTGGAGGTTAGATGAGTTCCTTTGCTGAAAACTTCCCTCTAGCACCTGGCCACAGCGAATGCTGTCTGTTGCTGTCACTCCTACTGCTGTTTATAACTAGTGGTGTGATGGGCAGGGCTATCCAACTGGACCAAGCTCTTCTAGCAGTGTCAATGGTTTTGCTGCGTCTAATGGAATAAAAAGGGGCAAGACACAGGGAAGAGAGAGGCAGAGTGATGGAGACTTGGGTGGAGTCCACAGATTCTGGTGCTGGGTTTGAACAGCAGCCTGCAAGTGAGTTCACAATGAGTCTCTTACCAAAGTCTCTGGTGACTCACCTGTCCACATAGCTCTGGTGGTAAAAGGACAGCACAGTGTACAAATCTAACCTCATAAACACGGGGGTGATTTCCAGTTCCCCGAAACTGGAGATAAGCTTCAAAGCTGAGCTTCAAAGTAGAAACTCCTATCCCAGAATGTTCTGGAAAGTAAAGGGTCTGGAGGGCAAGGAGGTAAGTGTGCTCAGGTCCCGTCATCCCAACAGTGTTTCATCATGAAGGGGATGGTGGCAAGGCAGAGTGTGGACCTTGCAGTCATTCCTGGCCTGGGGCAAATTCTGTCGAGAACTCAGGAGAATGGGATGCTGAGTGACAGGGAGCAGGTGGTGCCACCACGCGGCCTGTGGGAGGGGTGCATCCCGGGAGGAACAGCAGCAAGTGTGGAATGCACCCCAGGGAGACTCCCAGAAGAGGGGCCTTGTTACAACTTGTGAGGTGTGGGGTGCAGGGATCCACTGCTGACAGAGGAATGCGTCCTCAAAGCCCCTCTTTACTGTCTGTTGACGTGCATGGCATCCAAATTGGACAGAGAGCGTTCTGTTGGTGATGCTTTGACTGGTGCCTCCACTAAAACACCAGAATTACTCAAAATATTAACATAAACATTGGTTTTTTTGGTCAGCTAATACAGACTACTACATAAAATTCACATTTAGAAACATAAGGAAAATCTTCCACCATCTACCAAAGAGAAGCAATTAGGTCTTTACTGCTCTAATTCCACATTGTCACTTTGAAACACAGTTCAGAATGGCACACAAACATTTTAATCCTCATTTTAAAATACAATAGTTAAGCGTAAGCATTTCCACATGGTTCAAAGTGTTCCTAACATGAGCAGGTGGCATAGCAATGTCCCAGTCACCTCTGTGCCTGGCTTCAGTAAACTACAGCAACACTTCAGACCCCTATAAGTGTCAGACACAGAGGATTTTACAAGCACAGGCTTGTTTATTTCTCCAAACATTGTAAGCCTGTGCTGTTGATGATCCTGCTTTATAGAAGGGACACTAAAGAGCCAAAGTGGCTGGAGGCCACTCAGCTGCTGACAGACGGGGCAGGACTTGAACCAGTGCAGTTAGTGCTTCAACGACCTCTAGTGGTAACCCCTTACTATTCACCATAGGCCTTCAGAAAAATTTCCACAAAGTAGGTCTCCCCTTTTCCTTATACCTGGGGTTAGGGCCTTGAGCCCATAGTGGCTGCTGGGAATTGGTTACAGGAGCCCCTGGGTATGTGAGGTCCAGGATTCTGGGTCTGACCCTGACAGGAAAACCTGACTGTGGATAAAAGAGCAGTATCAGAAATCCTTTCCTGACTCTTCCCTAGTCCTTTTCTTTCTGCTATTTTTATTTAAAAGACACACACACACACACACACACACACACAAATCTTAGTAATGAAGAAAGACAGCACAGTTTCTTGAAAGGCCAGTGTTTGGAGAGAGAAGTTGCCAGCAATGGTGAGGACTTATTAATTATAGCAGATTATTTTCTGCCTATTTCCATATTTATGACCTGGCTTAGCAAGCCTTGTGTTTTTCAAACGTCTTTCAAGTGTCAGGAAGGGATTCTGCGCTCTTTTTGTACTGGGTCTTTGGAGGAAGATGCTGTATCTGAATAGTGAAGGGCCTGTTCTCTTCTATGCTTCTCAGCCAGGAGTTACATCCTTTCCCAGTCCCTTTCCTGTAAACTCAACCTTAACTTTGAGCGCCTGAGACAGGAAATGTCAGTGTGAGAGTCTGATATCCTGCATGCTCCCAGAAACCTAAGGCTTAAGAGACTGTTTCAGCATGTTCGACCTGTCCCCGTCCCTCGTTCTCTGGGGTAGTCCTATCTTGACAGACAAACTCTTGGAGCTTTGCGTGAGCTGGACTTTGGTATCGTAGCACTATGGTAATGAATGGAAAAGAAACAGTGAAGCTGGGGTAGGGATCCCTGGAAAAGGATTGAGAGTTACTCATGGGGGAATAGGGTGAAGAACCGTGGGGAGGTGAACCAGGCTGTCACACAGGTGACAGAGGGCCTGCTGTCAGGGCTTAGGTCTGAAATATCATCAAGACGCATGTGATTGGTGACACTGTTGAGAGGTGATTATATCCCAGGGTACTAAGTCCACCAATGGATTAACCTATTGAGAGCTTCATCTAAACCACTGTTAGAAGGTCTGCCTAGACAGATGAAGCCAGTCACTGGGGTGTGCCTTTGAAGGGTCTCCATAGACACTCATGTTTTTTGGTCTTCTTCCAGCTATCATGGGTATGCAGCTCAACCCTATCACCTGTCCCCTGTCCTGTTGTGTGTCCCCATCCCCCTCATCATGTTTCACCTCACCATGTGCCCAGTGGCCGTCTGGCCACAGACTGAGAGAAACCTCCAAAACTGTAAGCCAAACAAACCTCTTCTTCTTTAAATTGTTTCCCTCAGGCATTTTGTCACAGGGACTGAACACTGGCGAATAGTCACAACAGAGCACTTAGGGTGTGTGAGCAGTGACACTGAGACTCAGAGGAATGAGGAGGAGCAGCTTCATGAAGTGTTCACGGAGACCACGAATAGGCCTTCGAGACTCACTGAAAGTGACTCTGCTCAAAAAAAGATTTTCTGGAGCACCGCTGAGACTGGGACTTAAGGAGTCCCCCCTTTGGGGGACCTGGAGAGTCCTTGCTGCTGTCTTCTGTGGGACTGTGGAGTCCTCCCTGCTGGCCTCTGTGGGACTGGGAAGTGCTCCCTGCTGGCCTCCTTGGGACTGTGGAGTCCTCTCTGCTGTCCTCTGTGGGGCTGTGGAGTCCTCTCTGCTAGCTTCTGTGGGACTGGTAAGTGCTCCCTGCTGTCCTCTGTGGGACTGTGGAGTCCTCCCTGCTGGCCTCTGTGGGACCGGGAAGTGCTCCCTGCTGTTCTCTGTGGGACTGTAGAAGTCCTCCCTGCTGGCTTCTGTGGGACTGTGGAGTCCTCCCTGCTGTCTTCTGTGGGACTGGGAAGTGCTCCCTGCTGTCCTCTGTGGGACTGTGGAGTCCTCCCTGCTGGCCACTGTGGGACTGTAGAGTCCTCCCTGCGGTCTTCTGTGGGACTGGGAAGTGCTCCCTGCTGGCCTCCTTGGGACTGTGGAGTCCTCTCTGCTGTCCTCTGTGGGGCTGTGGAGTCCTCCCTGCTGTCTTCTGTGGGACTGGGAAGTGCTCCCTGCTGTCCTCTGTGGGACTGTGGAGTCCTCCCTGCTGTCCTCTGTGGGACTGTGGAGTCCTCCCTGCTGTCTTCTGTGGGACTGGGAAGTGCTCCCTGCTGTCCTCTGTGGGACTGTGGAGTCCTCCCTGCTGTCTTCTGTGGGACTGGGAAGTGCTCCCTGCTGTCCTCTGTGGGACTGTGGAGTCCTCCCTGCTGTCTTCTGTGGGACTGGGAAGTGCTCCCTGCTGTCCTCTGTGGGACTGTGGAGTCCTCCCTGCTGTCTTCTGTGGGACTGGGAAGTGCTCCCTGCTGTCCTCTGTGGGACTGTGGAGTCCTCCCTGCTGTCTTCTGTGGGACTGGGAAGTGCTCCCTGCTGTCCTCTGTGGGACTGTGGAGTCCTCCCTGCTGTCCTCTGTGGGACTGGGAAGTGCTCCCTGCTGTCCTCTGTGGGACTGTGGAAGTCCTCCCTGCTGGCTTCTGTGGGACTGTAGAGTCCTCCCTGCTGTCTTCTGTGGGACTGGGAAGTGCTCCCTGCTGTCCTCTGTGGGACTGTGGAAGTCCTCCCTGCTGGCCTCTGTGGGACTGTAGTCCTCCCTGCTGTCCTCTGTGGGATTGTGGAGTCCTCCCTGCTGTCCTCTGTGGGACTGTGGAGTCCTCCCTGCTGGCTTCTGTGGGACTGTGGAGTCCTCTCTGCTGTCTTCTGTGGGACTGGGAAATGCTCCCTGCTGTCCTCTGTGGGACTGTGGAGTCCTCCCTGCTGGCCACTGTGGGACTGTGGAGTCCTCCCTGCTGTCTTCTGTGAGACTGTGGAGTCCTCCCTGCTGGCCTCTGTGGGACTGTGGAGTCCTCCCTGCTGGTGTCTAGTGTCTGTGACAATGCAGACACTATGCCTTAGAGAAGGAAGTTTGGGGTATTGGTTTGGCTCTGGACAAGAGGAGGGAAGGAGGAATTCCTGCACCCATCTTCCAGAATCAACCCCCAAGGCACACAAATGCTGGGGGAAGAGGTCCCACAAGGGAGCACAACAGAGAGGGTGGATTCCTAGGTGCAGGGGACTCAGGAGCCCCACCTGTGCCAGGGAGCTCTGAGGAAAGTAGTCAGCTCCGGGTGTCACAGCTCCGCACACAAGGGCTTGGCAGAGCATCCAGAGCTGGAGAGCCGCTCCTTGGTCATGCCGGGACAGAGGCACAGAAACCTGCTCCGTGAGAGCCGCCAAGTGAGCCGCTGGGGTCTGGGCAACACAGCTCGTTCTATTTCTGGGCTTCCTTTCCTCACAGCTCAGGGAAAGCTGACGTCGTTTCACTGCGCAGGATGAGGGAGAAACAAGCTAAGTGTCAGCTGCACCTCTCGGCCTTGAAGAAGGTTGGTAGGAGCCGCAGCATCCCAGCTGTGCCACTGACACCCAGTCCTGTGTTTGGATTCCGGCTTCAGCAGGTGGACTGTTTGTGTTTTCCAAGAGTTGTCGATAACTTGGATGAAGTTACTGCTGGACCCAACTGTCTGCCCTTGGCCCTGTCCCCCTGGCTTTCTGGTGACCACTTAAGGATAGGTAGAGTGAGGGTCCTGCTTCTCTAGCTAAACAGGGCACGCTGCTGACCTCTGAGGCTACAAGGCTACGTAGCTTTGCCTTGGGCTACTATTGGCACTTAGTAGTGAATTTGTGGCAGTCTTGGAAGCCAGAGGAAGAGTCAGAGATCTGTACCCTGACTGTTAGGAGCCACATCCAAGAGAAGCTTGCAAGGAGAAGAGGAAAGTGGCCCAAACCATGAGCTCCTCCCCAGAGCAACATGCCAGGAAACCCCAAGGCAGGTGGTTCACACTGGCTGTCAGAGAGAGAGCTGGCTGATGGAGACTTGGTGGCATGGTTTAAAGAAGGGAGCACTCAGGGATACGTGCGCATAGTCTGAGGTCTCCACTACCACCTCCAGAACAGTCTCGCGGCAGGCACCGTAGCACTCTGGTCTCCTCATGGTGATATCCGACCCTGGATTGTGGAGTCCAAACCTGGCTTGCAAAGGCCCTGCTTGTGTCAGACCATGTACCAACCCAACACATCCCCAGTTGGGATGGGCAGCTGTGAAGACCAGACTCATAGGACCTGAGGCAGATTCCCGGTTGTCCTGTGCTGTCATTTGCATTTGAAGGATCAACCTGAAGTTGCATAGCAACCAAAGCTTGTCTAGCTGCTGAGGGGTCTCCAAGGCACTGACAGAAACTGCCCAATGGCTACCAGTCTTAGGCAGGCAGGCTCCACTCCCTCCTGTGGGCTGAAGGCAGGCACTGGGCATTTGAGACTGCTGGATTCCATGTCTTCCAGGAGGCTTAGTCAGAAGCCAGGCATTAAACTGCATCTCTAAGTCGTCGTCGTTCTCAGAGCAGTTCAGGTGGATGTGCTTTTAAGCTGGGGTCATTGGAATGGGGGATAAAGAAGGAGTGTGAGGATTTCTCACCTTAAATCACCTGAAATAACTGGGGAAGAGTTTCAGATTCTAAAATAGAGGGCAGTTGACACTTCATTTGGGTTTTGGGGAAAATGCAGCCTTCTGGGTCTCTGGGAAAAACAAAACAAAACTGACTCAGACTCCCACGAACAAACTTTGTAGGAACATTTGGAGCTGTGAGGGTGAATCAGAAACAAGGAAGAGCATTTGAGGACACGCAAGCCGCTGAGCGGAGCTGCGAAGTGCTCTGGCAGTTTGGGACTTTGGAATATTATTAGCGCCCTCCCACCCCGCCCCCGCCCCCGCCCCCGCCCCCCAGATAATTAACTGAGTTCAGCTGCTGTTGTCTGCCTCTAAGACAAGTGTTCTGAATCCTGTTATGAGACACATTTCCCTGCAAGTGTTGTCTTTCCTTTTTTTTAATCTTTGAGAAGAATATTTTTTTTTTGTGAAGAATAAATCAGATGGAGTTTAGGCCATGTGGTGTGGGATTTGATTTAAAATCATTTCAGACACAGTTTCAGGATGAAAAGGGCCATTGCAGTACGACACCGTTTTGTGCCTGGTGGAAGCATAGGGGGCAGGAAGCAGGCGTCCGGAAGCGACCCCTAAACCAGGTATTTCCACTCCCACTCCGGCTTTGCTGTGCGGGTGGCAGCTCAGTGGCCTCCCTCAGCTTGTCTCAGAGCATAGTCTGCTTCTATATGCTGGGCAGGGAGGAGCTTAGCGAGTCGGGTCAGTTTCAGGGGCTTCCGGAAGCGATGGAGCTCTTTACTTGCTGAGCTGAAGGAGCCTCCCTGCAGAGTGGGATGTCCTCCTCCTCTTAGAACATCCTGCCTCTTAAAGGCTTCTCTCCAAGATGGAAGGGCCTCTCTCCAAGGGAATTGCTACACATAAACTGATGGAATGTGTGACTAGCAGACAAGCCGTCATTAAGGAGGCCATAAAGTCTTAAAATGGCTGACTGGCCTTGCTCAAGCCTTATCACCTGGTCACTCCCACGATGGAGGAGACTGTGGAGCCAACCTGTCTCCTTTAGTGCCTTGAGGTATCTGCCTGCCCAGCCTGGGAAAAATCATCTTAAAAGAAGGCTTTCAGTTACCCAAGGCCACCAGACCCTGGCATCAAGCACAGTGCACCTGGGGGCAGTAGAATAACCCCAACTTTCTTCATTAGGGTGCAGGTGCTTTCTGTCCACAGAGGAGCATCTGCCTAACTGTGTGCTTTACTTTGAATAGGGAACACATTCCTTGCAACATTTTTTGGTCTTTTTGAGACAGGGTCTCCCTCTAGCCCCAGCTGTCCTAGAACTCACTATGTAGACCAGGCTGGCCTTGAACTCACAGAGATCAGCCTGCCTCTGCCTCCCAAGTGCTGGGATTAAAGGCATGTGCCACCATGCCCAGCTGGTTCTTATTTCTTAACCCTAAATTCCTTGTTTTTATCCTCTCCAAAAATTTAACAGCAACAGTGAACACATCTCCACCTTCACAGGGCCCACCTGAAGCCAAGGAATCTTGTCATCTGATTTGAGTCTTTTCAGCTGACATAAGATGGCTTGGATGGGTATCATCTGTAACTTGCCATCTCTTATAGCATGCAATTATGTCCACTCCATGCAGCCTCACTCAGCAAAGCGCATCAGAGACATAAACAGTGTCTCACTCTGAGTGTGTATTTTATTCTACATTCTTTTCTGTTCTCAACATCCCGTGATAATTCACCAGTGTCCTTGGCAATAAGGCACACACATGCCAGCATACCAGCCTGTGGCTACCACCACCCTGCCTGAATCCATGTCCACAGCAGGGCTTATGAAGGCCTGCTACCTCAGGGCTGGGCACCTGGACTTGATGTCATCTTATTGCTAATCCTCCCAGCCACCCCAGAAGTGGGAGTGGGAGTCCTGGACTTCAGGCACTGCAGCTGATGTTGGACAAACACTTTGGGGAAGATGTGGCCAGTGACGGGCTGGGAACTCATGGCTTCTCTATCCAGGCCTAGGTTTCTCAGTAGCTCACAGCTCAGGCAGGGTTTCCTTCCCAACTCTTCAGATTTCTGTTTTCAATCCATCTCTACAGCTTCCACTGTCGTATTTCACAACAGCTTCCATCACAGAGTGACCCTGACAAACTGTTAGATAAAACGTGGAAAGCTCAGCGTGAAGTGCAGGGACTCTCTGACCTTGTCCGCAGCCTCCTTTCCCAGCGGCCCCAGGCTGCTGTTCCCTGCCGGGCACTTCTTCCCTCAACACAGCGGGTCTTTCACGGCTGTTTGCTCCACTACTCCATCTCTGCCCTACGTTTTTTCACGCTTAGGAAAAGCCCATTCTTCTTTTCATATCTACTTCAAAGGGTTCTTCCTTTGAGCTGCCTTCTCTGGCATCTCCAGAGAGTAGGCCCCTCCCCACGGCAGCTGGGGAGCAGACTGGTCACCTGTGGCATCTTTGTTTATTTGCCTTCCTCCATTCTTCATCCTGTTCCTGAGGGCAGAGCCGTGTTTTTACTCACCTGCCTCACTGGAACACAGCCCTCAGCCTGTGTACAGTACGGCTGGAAGAACTCACTGAGTGAATAGTAGACGACGGCTTTCTGAGCTCCACGCTCTCTCCCCATTAACTCACATCTGGTGGGGTGGGAACACCCACCACCTGTAAGAAGGCAGACAGGCTCCTTGGCAGGGAAGAGCCAGACACAAAGGTTGCAGTGGCCAAGACCACCCCCAAGGTGTTACTGGCAGAAATGCAACTTTCAGACTGTCTCCATGTGACTTGTTAATGCAACAATTAGCTAACTGACTGTATAACATACAACATTCTGGCTATGAATAGGCTCCTCTCAGGGATGAAACACAAATGAAAGGTTGTCCAGGCAAATGATGATAAATGCAGGCACGGTATTAAACAGTCCTTTATTTTTAAAGAGCAGAAATAAGAAGTGCTCTGCCACTAAAGCATTCTCCCCCCTCCTCCTCCTTTTCCTTCTACTCTTCCTCCTTCTCCTTCCCCCTCCTCCCCCTTCCTCCTCTCTCTCTCTCTCAGCAATTTAAGAAAGGTGTGATATTGTTCTCAAAGATAAATAAATAATAACCAAACATTGTAATGTTGGTGATTATATCTCACTGACAGGGAATTAGAGGCAGATTTCTGTTGAGTGTGCTGGTCCTGGGCGCTGACTCTCATAACTACTCCATGTGTCTGCTTGTTAGTCACCCCTGTCACTATCTTTAATGTCTTATTAGCAGGCTTCGCTCATCTGGTTTTTATCTGTTTCATTGGAAGCAGTTTTAATCTCATTTCTGCGACGCTGATAAGCCTGTTAGTTTGCACAAATTGGTTTTGGTGACAATGTGCAGATAGCACTAATGTGTGGTTTCCAAACGGAAAAGAGAAATCTAGTTAGGTCCAAAACGACAGGTGGAGGGAGCAAAGGCCCAGAGACAATGGGGCCAGTGAAGAAGACAGAAAAGAAGAGGAAATGAAGCAGGAAAACAGACTAATTGCTCCCTGCCCCCACCACTAACCCCAGCCCCAGCCCCACAGCCCAGGAACGCTAGTGGTGGTAGTGGTGGTCTGACACCAGGTGGCGCTCCTGAGCCAACAGCATCCATCACAGCCCAGAAGAGACCCTGGGCCTCATAGAGAGCCCCAACTATGTGTTGTGCCTCTGAGCCTGGTGTATCCAAGGCTCCTTTCTCAGTCTGCATTCTGGGCAGGATTCTTCCTGCCGCTCTCCTGCTCCAGGCTCCACCTCTTAGAGTGAAGGAGACGATGACTCTCAGTCTCAGACTCAAACACAGGAGGCACAGAGGTTGATGAAAATATACGTTACTGGTTTCCCAGATTTCGAGTCATCTTCTAGGGGATCAATAACTTCTTGCTGGTTGTGCAGTGCTCTCCAGGTTTCCTGCTGGTCATGCAGCTGTGACTCACTTCTGCCTTTGTAAATCACCTCAATAAAACTGTTGGTTCATCAACTGGGGTGGGGGGGTTGGGGGGTTGGGGGATTAGGGGGTGGGGGTGGGTGGTGAGAGGTTTTTTTTTTTTTTGGCTTTTTTGAGACAGGGTCTCCCTGTAGCCCCAGCTGCCCTGGAACTCACTCTATAGACCAGGCTGGCCTTGAACTCACAAAGATCTGCCTGCCTCTGCCTCCCGAGTGCTAGAATTAAGCCTTACTGATTCCTAGTCACTCTCTTCTTCCTGTGCCTGCTTGAAGATGTGAGAGCTTAGAATGCTGCTCATGTTACAGCCGCTTCACCATGCTCGCCACCATGACAGACTCTGATCTCTCTGGAACTGTAAGCTCAAATAAACTCTTCTTCCTATAAGTTCCTTTGGTCATAGTGTTTTATCACAGCAACAGAAAAGTAACTGATATACCAAGCAAAATAAATATCTATTAAAGGAACCAATAAATTAACTGTGGAGTGAAGAAGACAGTGGACACTTAAGACCACTGGCAGACAGGGTCAGAACATGCCACTCAGTCTTTTCATTTCCTTCATCAACTAGTATTTTAATTATGAATTCAACATTTAGCAAAAATATCACATGAATCATTCTAAATATACCTGGTTTCTGTATGCAAAGGGCATATATTAAGGGGCTTAGTATGCAGTGATGAATAATTACAAAGAGCCTTGTCCTGAGCTTTGCAGCCTGGTAACTGCAAGCAGTTGATCTCTTGAAGGCCACCAAGAGTGAGCACCCCGAATTCCCACTGGAGCCCGTGTCATTCCTGGTGATCTCTGAGTAATGGCCAGACATGTAAAGACGTAAGGTAGGGTCAGTACAGTGAAGAAAAGGAGGATGTGCCCAGGACCACCCGTGATTTTCAACCCCCACCCCATTTCTTCCTAGATGGGAGCATCTGGGTTAGTGACACAGTCTTTGGAAGCTCAGACATCCTCATTTGTAAAATAAGTGTCTTCAGTAGGAGCTACTAATATGAGGTGGATAAATCACTCGGTGCCTGGTAGGCTCTATATTTTCCTTACAAGTAGTATTGTTTTAATAGTCAATATTGACAACCTCGGAAAAGAAATTGTTTTTCAAGGAACTTAGAGCCTTGCTCTCCATGGCAGGCAGTCGACCAACTCAACCTTAATCAGAAAATTGAAGGAGTGCTTTCATACTCTCTAATATTGCTTGAAAATTCTTCTCTATCTGGAAAATTATTAACATGCAGTCAAGCCCAGCTGAAGAAGCCTACATACATTCTGAAGGGAAGTTCTCTTAAAATCTGACAGACAAGATAGGCTTCAATAAAGACAAAGATCCAAAGAGTGTTGTAGTATTGCTATGCCAATAACACAGTTACATCTGAATAATCAGCCCCAGTCTTAAGTTTAGTTATGAGTGGGCTTGAACTTGGAGTGCCCATTCCTCTACTTGTTTAGCTAGACCTCACCCATAGTTTTATTCAAAGCCATTTCTCCAACTTCAATTGGGGAACCACAGATTTAATGCACCCTTACCATCAGACAGTCTTGCCCTTTCCTCCCTAAGCCTAAAACATTCATACGAAGCCCAGCTTTCTTCTCAGTCTTCATTGTTTTCAGTAGTGACACAACTGTGAGTGCACTGGGACTTGCTAATTCTTGAGCGCACCACAGAGTTGGCTATCTAGGGCAAAGTGGGGTTCTGAAGATCTAGGTCAGTACCCATATCACAAGAGCACATGGCTCAATGAGTTTGTTTGTAGTAGCTCTTTGGTTAAAAGGCTAATTAAAATTCATTAGTCCAGAGTCTGTCCACTTAGTAAAAGTCATCTCTACACAGTGTACTTAAAAAACTTAATAATATAATATCACTGTTTAGGATACCAAGCTAAAAAGTTAGAAATCCTGGTTCCATTATTTTTATACTCACTGTTAAATTTTATAAAGAAGTTTAAGGGGCTGGAGAGATGGCCTAGTGGTTAAGAGCGCCGACCGCTCTTATAGAGGACCCGGGTTCGATCCCCAGCACCCACATGACGGCCGAGAACCATCTGAAACTCCAATTCCAGGAGAACTCCAGTTCCAGGGGAATCCGACACCCTCTTCTGACCTCCGCGGCATTGCACGACACGGGTGCACAAACCTGCATGCAGACAGTACATTCATACACATACAGAAATAAATAAAATTAAATAAAAAAAATTTAAAAAAAGTTTAAAATGATACTGTTTCTGAATTAAGTAGGGATTTTAAAGAAGTTTTTTGTAGTGTCCTAAGCTGTCAGTCAAGACCTCCTTGCTAGAGCCAACCTCATCCTGGGTATCCTGCCCAACTCTGCCAGCTGTAGAGAATGCAGCTTCTACAAAGGGTCGTTATAGTGACGGGCTCTAACTTTTATAATGCATATGTTTGATTCAGAGGCTACATGCAGAGATATTGATAAACATATCACTGTTCTTTTTTTTGTCTTTTTCAGACAGGGTCTCCCTGTAGTCCCAGCTGGCCTGGAAATTGCTCTGTAGACCAGGCTGGCCTTGAACTCACAGAGATCTGCCTGCCTCTGCCTCCCGAGTGCTGGGATTAAAGGCGTGCACCACCACACCTGGCTTATATCACTGTTCTATGATTGTATTTAAAAATAGATTTACAGGGGCTGGAGAGATGGCCTATCGGTTAAGAGTGCCGACCACTCTTGCAGAGAACCTGGGTTCGATCCCCAGCACACACATGGCGGCTGAGAACCGTCTGTAACTCCAATTCCAGGAGAACTCCAGTTCCAGGGGAATCTGAGACCCTCTTCTGACCTCCGCGGCATTGCACAACACGGGTGCACAGACCTACACGCAAACAGTACATTCATATACATATAAATAAAATAAAATAAAATAAATAGATTTACAGAAATCACCATGGACATAGAACGTGTGTGTGTGTGTGTGTGTGTGTGTGTGTGTGTGTGTGTGTGTGTGTGTGTGTCTATGTATACAAGTGTTCTGAGACAGGGTTTCATGAAGCCCAGGCTGGCTGAAAACTTACTATTCCCCTGTCTCAGCCTCTTGAGTGCTGAGCTGAGATTGTAGGAATGTGCGCCACTGTTCCTGGCCAGAATGATGCTTAAGGTGGGCTCTTACTCCTGTAGTAAAAGCCTGGAGTCTCAATAAAATGGAGTTGCTACTCTGACCCATGTGAAAAAAGAACTTTCCCCTAGTTTCCAAGATTCACTGTTGGGAAATAGATGAGCATGTTTCTCTGGGGTCCCAGGACAGCAGCAGTGTGGGTAGGAGGGCATTAGCTCCTGAGTTTCTTCCTAAGGAAGATGAACGTGTTTCTATGGGTCCACAGTTTCAGCTTAGGAGGAGTCTACAGCTGGGGTTTATTGCATTTTGGGACAGTCCCAAAGCAACAAGACAGCTACCAGGGGAGGAGTCTCACACAGTCCTTGTTGTATTGTGGAGAAATGTCACAACTTGGTTCACAGGGCACCAGAGAGTCATGATCAGCATAGTGAAAGTATGCATGAAAATAATACAAACTTAACTGTTTTAATATGTATTTAGTCATTTAAAATGGGTTTATGTGGGAGAATATAGGAATTATTACTTTCAAGACTAGAAGAATTGATGAAAATAAAAGTAATAAGGCATGTATATTAAATGAAAATATAGTGTCCTTGTGTTGACTATGGAAACATTGAAAATGGCTTTTTTTCAAAGCCAATTAAAATTTTTTTTTATTTATTTTCTATGTGTATGAATGTACTGTCTGCATGCTGGTCTGTGCACCCATGTCGTGCAATGCCGCAGAGGTCAGAAGAGGGTGTCGGATTCCCCTGGAACTGGAGTTCTCCTGGAATTGGAGTTTCAGATGGTTCTCAGCCGCCATGTGGGTGCTGGGGATCGAACCCAGGTCCTTTGCAAGAGCAATTGGCTCTCTTAACCGCTAGGCCATCTCTCCAGCCCCCAAAACCAATTTTTTATCGAAGCATTGTGCATTTCATACATTTCCCAATCAAATCTAGACCCATTTCCACCTTCCTTGCCCCCAACCCCACCAGAGCTCATGCATTCTGCCGTACAGGTTTTTCATCTTTTTCTCAGTCTCTTTTAAAATTTTCAATGTAGAAGTTTACTCTTTTGGGTAGAAGTTCACTGTTTCAGTCAGTTCTTTGACCCAGTCTTTGTCGTTGTTATTGTTCCTTTCAATTTGCATCACTCCAAAATATACATATATGTGTGCCAAGATTATGGCATCATGGGTTTTAGCATCTTCAGCTTATGATTTCTCTTTATTTTATTTTATTTTTTCTTTATTAGGCTGAAAGATGTTATGTTTTCCTTAAGGAATGGTTTGAAGGCTCCTCCTTGGCAAGCCCAGAGAACCATCAGCCCTGCCTTTGTGCTCCACACTGGGGTTTTCCCTTCCCGTGGTCACCAAATGAGGTCCAGTAAGCACCATGTCCTGTCTTGATCTTCCTGTACTGGCCTCTGTGATACAGCCTGGGTAGTCCAACAATGACAGTCTATACTCTGAAGAGGCTGAAACCCCAGTAGTTGCTCAGTCCACAAGCTGGGTGTCTCAGCAGTCCTTGTCTGGCACTGAAGGTTTGGAGGATTCTTGGAGAGATATGAGACTTCAGTCCATGTTGGAAGGTTGAAAAGCTGTGTCTCATGTTTTTGAAGGATGACAAAAACAGTGGCAGCCACAGGGTAGCTGCTCTTGTCAGTAAGAACTGAAGACAGGAGAAACAACAGTGCTTTTTTTTTTTTTTTTTTTTTTTTTTTTTTTACTTTTGTGCTTTTTAACTAAGAATCTCAAGTTTTAACCTGAAGTACAATTTCTCTATCAGGCTTTACTGATTATTTTTCTGGTTTTACATTCTTTTGAATGTTTATGAGGCCACACAGTTAGCCCAGATTAACCAACGTCAGTTGAGGATCTGGTCCTCAGGGGTCACTCTGGTTTTGTGGGGGAGGAGAGCCCCTGGCTTGTTCATTTACCAGTTCCATCACTTGAGGACGAAATCAGGTCTTGTCGAGACCAGGGCCTTTCCCTTTTTGAAGCATGAGCCAGACTTTCCTCTTTATAGACTGGACACTGGCTATGAAGTAGTCCCATTAGTGGATCTCCAGAGACCTCCTGAACAGGAAGACGTGGTGACTTCACATTTGCAGGAACATTTCAAGAGATGTCCCCATGCATAGTCCCCGTACAGGACCTCTGAAGGGCAAGGAACAAATTTCCTTAGTCCCTGCCAAATTGGTATGGGAATTAATATGGTCTTAAGCATCGAAAGGCTAAGGATACACCAGCCTGATACGCTTTTATTATTTTGGTTTACTTTCCTTTGGATGTTTAAGTCCACACAGTTTAGTCCAGACTAACCAAGGATTTTGTTTTTTCAAGTCAGTTGTTTGAGAACTGGTCCCCAGGGTCACTTGGGTTTTTTTGGGAAAGGGAGCTCCCTGGCTCTTTTAGGCTTTTTCAGTTAACCAGTTCCATCCACCTTGAGGACAACGTCAGGTCTTTGCTAACCAGCGCTTCCCTTTTTGAAGGATGACAGACTTTCCTCTTTATAGACTGGATACTGGCTGAAGTCCATTAGTGGATCTCCAGGATATACCTTGCATGAAGACTGGCAACTCACATTTGCAGGACATTTCAAGAGATGCCCCGTGCATAGTCCCCTCGAACTTAGTTACTTGAGGGCAAGGAACATGTTTAGTCCCAATAGGCCCTCCCTCCGCCGAATTGGTATGGGCATTAAGTATGGTCATTAAGCACCCAGAAGTGCTAAGTTACACCAACCAGCCCTGATACATCACACCTCGTACTAAAATTAGGTCATCTGAAAACAAAGTGTATGTTATTTCCTATCATCTTTTTCTGATTCACATTTGTCCATTTTGATTTATTTATAGAATTAATATGACAACATACCCTCTACCCTATACCAAAAATTACAATCTGAAATAAATGTTAGGTTTATTCTAGAACCTGTCTAGGGATTCACAATATAGAGCACAGTTTGTTTTCAGATCACAGGAATAAAGTAACATTACTTACATGTCAGTTGCCTTAAACTGGTAATTGGTGCTGCATCCACAGATGAGGGATACCATCTGTTTGTCATTTGTTTCCTGGGATGGTGTTACTTCACTTAGCTAATATCTTCTAGTGTGCATCATTTACCTGCAAAAGTTCATGATGTCATTTTTCTTTACTTGCTCGCATAGAACTCCATTGTGTAGATGTACCTACACATTTCCCTATCCACTCATCAGTTGAGGGGCACTTGGGTTGGTTCCAGCTCTTCACTATTGTGAAGAGAGCTGCAATAAACATGACTGTGCATGTATCTCTGTGGTAGGATGAGTTGTATGGGTATATACCCAACAGCGGTATGACTGTGTCAGTGGTAAGCTCATTTTGAGTCTTCCAAGGGTTCTCCACACTGCTTTCCATAGTGGTTGTATGAATTTAAATTCCTACCAGCAGTGAATGAATGTTCCCCTTTCCCCACAACCTCTCCAGCATTTGGTATCATTTGTTTTCTTGATTTTAGCCAGTCTTATTGGAGTAAGATGATATCTTAAAGTGGTTTTGATTTGCATTTCCTTAATTATTAGTGATGTTGAACACTTTTTAAGATGTTTCTCAGCCATCTCTAATTCCTCACTTGTGAAGTCTCTGTTCAGGTCTTTACTATCTTTGGAGTGAATCATTTGTTTTCTTTCTTCCTTGGTTTTGAGTAGTTTATATATTCTGCAAGTTAATGCTCTGTCAGATGTATCAGCAGTGAAGGTTTCCTCCCACTCCGTGGGTTTTCTCTTCACTTCCGTGATTGTTTCTTTCCCTGTACAGAAGCTTTTGAATTTAATGAGATTCCAGTTGTCAATTGTCGATCCTATTTCCTGCACAGCTGCTGTCTGTTTTAGAAAGTCTTTTCCTACGCCTATGTCTTGTAGGTTGCTGCCAACTTTTTCTCCTATCACCTTCAGAGTTTTGGGTTTCACCTTGAGGTTTTTGATCCATTTGGAGTTGATTTTTGTACAGGGTTAGAGGTAGGGATGTAAATGTATTCTTCTACAAGTGGTGACCCACTTTTGCCAACACCATTTGCTGAAGATGCTGTCTTTCTTCCTGCATCTTCTTGGCCCCCTTGTCAAATACGAGGTGGCAGAAATTGTATGTGCTTAAGTTGGGATCTTCAGTTTTGTTCCATTGGTCTACAGGTCTGTTTTTGTGCCAGTACCAAGCTGTTTTTATGACTATAGTCCTGTAGTATAGTTTGAAGTCTGGTACAGAGATTCCCCCCTATATTGCTCTTTTCACTCAGGGTTGCTTTTGCTATTCAGGGTCTTTTGTTTTTCCATATGAACTTAATGATTTTTTTCCCCAAGCCTATGAAGAAACTCTTGGGGATTTTACTTGATATTGCATTGAATTGGTATATTAATTTGGATAGAATGGGCATTTTCCATCTTCTGATGTCTTCTTCAATTTCCTTCTTTAGGGGTTTGAAATTTTTTGCTGTAGAGATATTTGGTGTCTTTGCTTAAGCTTGTTCCTTATCTTATTGTTTTTGAGGCTATTGTGAGTGGGAAGGTCTCCTTGTATTTCTTTTTCGTTGGTGTAAAGAAATGCTACTGAAACTGGCGCGCATTGCTTTTTCTTTCCTCAGAAATGATTTTGTTTATAACTTTTTGCAGCTCTGAGTTGGGGCTACACTAATGGAAAGGAAAGTGGCTGAGAATGAGAGGGAGGGGTGGGGCCAAGGCGCAGGCTGAGTGGGCAGCACCATGTGTGTGGCAGTGCAGGGCTGAGCAAAGATCTGCATCTGCATTCATCTGGGTCCCCACGAAGCTTCACGTGGGCCCCTCCAGCTCCTAGCCCAGTGATCCAGCTCCTCCTTGCACCTGGGGCATGCCGCCAGCTCCTCCGCCTGCTTGGACTGCAGTGAAGCTGTCGTCATAGCCGTTTGGATGTTTTGATTGATCTGTTTTGTTGCCATTGGGTCTTCTGGCATGCCTGTTTGTTTTCCATGATAAAGAAAGGCAGGAAATGCTAGTGGTTAGGGAAAAAGACAGTTCAAAGACTTATCTCATTGGAAAAGAGAATTTTTTTCCATGGAGATGTGCCAACAGCCTGGCCATATAGAGAAGAAATAGTGAAGGGGTAAGACAGATTAAAAGATTAATCTCTTGTGAAAGAGATTTCCACAGAGATAGGCCTAGCCTGGCCACTACTCTGAATCCTACACCGGGGGGGGGGGTACTTCTCCTGTTTTCATGGTAAAACACTCCAAGATTTTCCTGTCACGTGGGAGGAATAAAGGCTGAGAGAGACAGCCCATGGAAATACCTTATTCCTTCTTCCTTCTGTTGGTGGAGAGTGCAAGCCGTGCATTCTGGGCACCAGCTGTAGGAGTTTAATAATCATCTGATAGCCCTTTAGTCACGTGCGTGGCTGCTATCCACATGATATTCTTCCCTCTCTTGAACCAGATTTGTCAGTTCCACAGGACTGTGAGCTTCAAGGCTGTCTCCTACCTGCGGGCCGACAGTCTCTAGGCTTAGCTCTGCCAAGGAGCGGGGGGGAACTGCAGGAAAGTTACCCAACGGAGTATAAAGACAATAAAAGATGGACTCAGAGGGCAGGGTCTGGGAGAATAGACTCTCACTTTATTCATACCAGCAGTGTGCTTATATACCAAACGTTACTGTGCTCTGGGCAAGGAAGTAGGGGGCAGGTGGAAGGGAGGGGTGAGCCACCTTGGCTCTAATCAGGGGGCTGCAGATCTCCTGTTTGTGCAACAGGTAAATTAGAGGTGACATTTTTGCTCGATGCCTCAAGAGAAGGGACTATCCAGTTCTGGAACTTTGTAGAGATAGGCAAAGCAAGAAAACATTGTAATATCCTGAACCTTCTGGAGCTAAAGATAACTCATGGAGGCAACTGAATGCCCACAGAGATATCAGATAACTCTTGGAGGTTTTACAAAACAGGTCTTACAAGTTCTTGCCTCAAGCCAGGCAAAGTTTCATTCCTATAGTCTTTGATACATCTGGAGTTGACTTTTGTATAGGGCGAAAGGTAGGGGTTTAACTTTATTCTTCTACAAGTAGTGATCCAGTTTTGCCAACACCACTTGCTGAAGATTCTGTCTTTCCTCCATTGTGTCTTCTTGGCCCACTTGTCAACTATGAGGTGGCTGAAATTGTATGTGCTCAAGTTTGGATCTTCAGTTTTGTTCCATTGGTCAACAGGTCTGTTTTTGTGCCAGTACCAAGCTGTTTTTATGACTATAGCCTTGTAGTATAGCTTGAAGTCTGGTATAGAGATCCCCCTCTATATTGTTCATTTCACTCAGGGTTGCTTTGGCTATTTGGGGTCTTTTGTTTTTCCATATGAAATTATGGACTTTTTTTCCAAGCCCTTGAAAAAACTCTTGGGGATTTTAAATGTGATTGCATTGAATCTATATATTAGTTTGGATAATGGAGATTTTTACTATGTTAATTTTCCCAATCCATGAGCATGGGAGGTCTTTCCATCTTCTAATGTCTTCTTCAATTTCCTTCAGGGGTTTAAAGATTTTTTTGTATAGGGATCTTTGGTGTCTTTTGTTAGGTTTGTTCCTAGGCATCTTATTGTTTTTGAGGCTATAGTGAGTGGGAAGGTCTCCTTGTATTCCTTCTTCAGTTGCTTGTTGTTGGTATAAAGAAATGCTACTGATTTTNTTTCTAGGAGTTTTCTGGTGGAGTTTTTAGCATCCCTTAAGTAAACAATCATATCATCAGCAAAAAGGGATAGCTTGACTTCCTCTTTTCCAATTAGTACTCCTTTAATTTCCTTTTCTTGCCTTATTGCCCTAGCAAGTGTTTCAAGCACTATATTGAAGAGGAGTGGTGACAGGGGGCAACCTTGCCGAGTTCCTACCTTTAAGGGGAATGTTTCTGTCTCTTCTCCATTTAGGATGATATTGGCTGTGGGTTTCACATATATGGCTTTGATTACATTGAGGAATGATCCCTCCAAACCAATTCCCTCTAGGACTTTAAGCATGAAGGGATGCTGGATTTTGTCAAAGGCTTTTTCTGCATCAATTGAGATGATTGTGTGGTTTTTGTCTTATAGTCCATTTATGTATTTTATGATATTTATTGATTTTCATTTGTTGAACCACCCCTGCATCTCTGGTATGAATCCAACTTGGTCATGATGTTTGATATTTTTGATGTGGGTCTGTATGCGGTTTGCAAGTATTTTGTTGAGAATTTTTGCAACTGTGTTCATTAATGAGATGGGTCTATAGTTCTCCTTTTTAGTTGTTTCTTTGCCTGGTTTTGGTATTAGAGTGATGCTGGCTTCATAGAAGGAATTTGGGAGATTTCCCTTTGCTTGAATCCTTCTGAACAATTTGAGTAATAATGGTTGTAAGTCTTTTTGAAATGTTTTATAGAATTCTGCCATGAAACCATCTGGGCCTGGGCTTTTTTTAGTTGGGAGGTTTCTTATTACACCTTCCATTTCTTCATATATTATGGGTCTGTTTAAGCAGTCAATCTCTTCTTGGTAAAGCTTTGGTGATTCCCAGGATTTCAGATATTTGTCCATTTCTTCTAGGTTTTCAAACTTAGTAGAGTATAGGTTTTTGAAGTATTCCCTTATGATTGTCTGGATCTTTTCATTGCCCCTTGTGATGTTTCCCCTTTCATCACAAATTCTATTGATTTGGAGTTGCTCTTTCTTTCTTTTGGTTAACTGGGCTAGAGGTCTGTCTATCTTGTTTACTCTTTCAAAGAACCAACTTTTGGAGTCATTGATTTTTTTTTGTATTGTTTTCTTTGTTTCTATTTCATTGATTTCTGCTCTGATTTTTGTTATTTCTTCCTGTCTGTTGCATTTAGGGTTCATTTGTTGTTGTCTCTCAAGTGTTTTTATCTGCAGTGTTAGATCGTTTACTTGTGCTCTTTCTGTTTTTCTGACATAGGCACTCAGGGCTATAAACTTCCCTCTTAGGACTGCTTTTAAAGTATCCCATAGGTTTTGTTGTGTTGTATTATCATTGTCATTCAATTCCAGGAATGCTTTTATTTCTTTCTTATTTCTTCCTTGACCCATTTATTATTCAGGAGAGTGTTGTTTAGTCTCCATGTGTTTGTCATTGTCTCTGTCTAGGACCTTCTTGAGTTTTTCATTCTCTCTCCTTAGTTCTCTGACTTGTTCTTTATATTGTTTGATTTCTCTGAATAGGTCTGCGATTGTTCTTCTAAGATCTGTGTCCTGGGCCATCCCCAGGGGGATCCTACTGTAGGAGTCTCCCACAGGTTTGGTGGAGCTTGGTGTGGAATTATCCTGCAACTTTCCCCTGTTGTCCCTTCATTGTGTCCTTGGCATGTGGATTTCCCTGTTTGCCTGTATTCCAATGCAAATCCCAAATGCCTTTTCACTGTGTTGAAGGCTTATTTTGCTTGCCTCCTTCTGATGCCAATTTTTTTCTCCTTGTTTATGGAATGTTGACTTGTCTAGGTTTCAGGCTTCCAATTTTGTTTATATGTTGGAAGTCTAACTCATTCTTCCTTTTCTGTTTTAAAGATTCTCCAAAAAATCCACTTGGACACTCCCTCAGCAATTCCAGTTGGGGGTGGGGTGGGATATGCTTGGCTTAGCCTGAGCCCTGGTACTCTGTTCTTTAGGTGGTCCTGGGAAGTCCCTGATCTAAGCTTTGTGCACTCAAGTCTCACAGTGGTGACAGGCCCACATTTAATACCAGCTAGCAGGGCGACTCCACCCTGACAGCCACACAAGACAATGATTTAACTATCCAACCAACCAATGAAACAATTATCCAACAACCCAGAGATAGATGTATCCAACAATCCGCCTGGCTGAAGTGCTCTGCTCCTACCTGTGCTTAATGTTGTTCTGGGAAATCCCTGATCTAAGCTCTGTGTGATCCTCAAATATTTTCATATGTCATCTTTCTGTTTCCATTTCTTTAAAAATATTTCCAAATGAAAATGTAAGTTACTTGAAAAATTTGAAGGCTACCTTAGCCTAGATGTATTCCTGTATGTAACATGTTCATTGAAGAAAAAGAAGGTGCTCCATTTATAAGATGCTTATCAGAAGTTGAGGTATTCCAAACTAGAATAACTAGAATTTTGGAATTAAACCTGTTCTTATCTCTCACTATCTAGTGTCATCATCTTTCTGTTTTCAAGATTTTCACTTAATAATAAACATTTACTCTACATTTCAAAAGCTGAAGTGCAGTGTTCCATTGGATGACTATCCTGATTGAAGGTTTCCAACTCCTTTCAAACAAACGGCCTCATTTTAGAGAGCTCTTTACGGAAGCACTCAGTGTTGATCTACAAAGTATCTCTTTAAAGAGGCAAACATTTAAAATCTTTCTGTGATGGCTTTTAGGTCTGCTCAGACAAAAACCACAGGCTGGGTGGCTTTATTTCTCACAGCTCTGATAAAAGACCAGAGCAGAGTAGGATCCTGGTTGATGCGTGGGCAGCCTTTCCTCTGTGTCCTCCTATGGTGGCAGAAGGCACTGGCTCTTTCTGTGACCCCTTTCATTGGGAACTTGATCCCATGCCTGTGAGCCCCACCATCCTAAACTCCCAAACCCTCAACTTCTAGCAGGATCAACCTCAGGGCTAGCATTTTGGCATGTGGATTTCAGTGCAACGTTAACATACAGTCACAGTAAAGATAGAGCATGCATCACTCACTGAAACATTTTTTTTTTGTTAAATTCAGTATAAATGTTGCGGTTTATATTCATCACTTAACTGCTTTAAGTTTAATTTCTTAGAAAATCACATGTTCAGACAGTCAAATACCATGCACACCACAACCAATTTCAGCTAGAGTTCTGCCCTACAGGTTTCTTAATTTATATTATGCTGTTATTTAATTTTAATTGTTTTATTTTGATAGAGGGTCTCATGGCTCCCAGGCTAGCCTAGGAGCCAAACTAGGCTAAGTAGTCAAACTCCCTAAGTAGACTTAGGATGACCTTGAACTTCTGATCCTCCTGCCTCTACCTCCTGAGTGCTGAGGTTACAGGTGTACATCATCACACCCAGTTTGCATGATACTAGGCATAGACCCCAGTGCTTGGCACATGCTAGGCCGGCACGCTGCTGAACCAGCTCTATATCCATCCCAGGTTTCTTAATTCAATCAGTACATTATCATTACTACAATGGGCATTAGTTACTCTTCTTGTTTTAGTGACCAAATAGCTACCCAAAGCAACTTAAGGAAGGTGGAGTTTGTTCTGGTTCATGGCTGAGGGGACAGTGGATCCTAGCAGGGATGGTGTGGTGGCAGGAGCATGAGGCAGCCGGCCTCACTGGAGCCTCATCCAGAAGCAGGCGGCTCACTTTATCCCTTGGTGTAGTCCAGGACCCTGTCCAGGGGATCACACCACCCACCTAGGGGTGGGGTATGTGTTGCTTTTCTGTTGCTGTGATAAAACACCACGACCAAAGTAACCTGTAAAAGGAAAAGTTTGTTTAGCTTACAGTTGCAAAAGGGACGAGGGTCTGTCATGGCCCAAGGCACGGCAGCAGCTGGGGGGAGCAGAAGCTAGAGCTCACATCCCCAAGTACGCGGGGGAAGCAGAGAGAGACCGGAAGTCCCCAAACCCTTAAGAGCTCTCTAAGTCCACCTCCAGTAGTGTGCTTCCTCCAGCAAGGCGGCCACACCTTCTAAGACATCCCAAACAGCACCACCAACTGGGGACAAAATGTCTAAATGCTTGAAGCCAGTGGGGGACAATCTCATTCAAACCACCCAGTGGGTATTCCCACCTCAGTTAACTCATTCTACAAGCTCCCTCACAGATCCCCTGGAGATTGTTTCCATGGTGATTCTAAAACCCACCGAACTGACAATCAATGTACTTAAAAAATCTGTATCATGTCATTGCTGTGAGTACAAGTAACCATCTTCACATTTGAACCTTTCATTCATATCTATAACACCATGATATCAAATAATTTTAGAGTAAATGTGAACTTTTAAGTTTACTTTGCTTTGGGGGATTTTATTTAAAAGACATTATTGTAAGTGGTGGATTTCCTGCTTAGAGTCTCAGAACCATGTGGGACTCTGGCATCGTGTAGCTCTCCACACAGTTCTCCCAGCTCACAATACTTTGGTAGCTGTTGTTACAAATTCACATATATTCAAGAAAATTTGGAATTGGGAGTGAAATTTAGACACATGCTCATAGATTCACATGAAAATTCACTCCTCCCAGCACTGCAAATGAAACCTCTGATGTCACTGGGTCTTTAAATGGTGATTGGCTGAAGCAGGTATCAGGCAGATGTGCCTACCAATAACCTTCACGACTCTCTGTTTTAAGACATGGATGTTCAGATGTAATATCTCATGGTGTTTACTTTTTGATGATGTGCTTAAAATGGACCCAAAAAACCCACAAACAAACAAACAAACAACAAACAAACAAAAAACCCCCATCACAGAACAGTAAAGGACAAGGGTTTGTAAACAGGAACTGCAGCTTCACATCACACAGTAAGCCACAACACTCCTGAAACTGTTCAGCATACAACTTCTCTTAGCTGTGTAGGAGAGTCAAGGTCATGTGGTCCACACATACTTCACACATTCTAAACTGGAAATTCTGACAAGTCCCATGGCACATGACTGACGGTGGAGAGCTTCAAGAGCAGGGTCCTTACTCTTGTCCAAGTCCATGGCACGTGACTGATGGTGGAGAGCGTCAAGAGCAGGGTCCTTACTCTTGTCCAAGTCCATGGCACGTGACTGATGGTGGAGAGCATCAAGAGCAGGGTCCTTACTCTTGTCCAAGTCCATGGCACGTGACTGATGGTGGAGAGCTTCAAGAGCAGGGTCCTTACTCTTGTCCAAGTCCATGGCACGTGACTGATGGTGGAGAGCGTCAAGAGCAGGGTCCTTACTCTTGTCCAAGTCCATGGCACGTGACTGATGGTGGAGAGCGTCAAGAGCAGGGTCCTTACTCTTGTCCAAGTCCATGGCACGTGACTGATGGTGGAGAGCGTCAAGAGCAGGGTCCTTACTCTTGTCCAAGTCCATGGCACGTGACTGATGGTGGAGAGCGTCAAGAGCAGGGTCCTTACTCTTGTCCAAGTCCATGGCACGTGACTGATGGTGGAGAGCGTCAAGAGCAGGGTCCTTACTCTTGTCCAAGTCCATGGCACGTGACTGATGGTGGAGAGCTTCAAGAGCAGGGTCCTTACTCTTGTCCAAGTCCATGGCACGTGACTGATGGTGGAGAGCGTCAAGAGCAGGGTCCTTACTCTTGTCCAAGTCCATGGCACGTGACTGATGGTGGAGAGCGTCAAGAGCAGGGTCCTTACTCTTGTCCAAGTCCATGGCACGTGACTGATGGTGGAGAGCTTCAAGAGCAGGGTCCTTACTCTTGTCCAAGTCCATGGCACGTGACTGATGGTGGAGAGCTTCAAGAGCAGGGTCCTTACTCTTGTCCAAGTCCATGGCACGTGACTGATGGTGGAGAGCTTCAAGAGCAGGGTCCTTACTCTTGTCCAAGTCCATGGCACGTGACTGATGGTGGAGAGCATCAAGAGCAGGGTCCTTACTCTTGTCCAAGTCCATGGCACGTGACTGATGGTGGAGAGCTTCAAGAGCAGGGTCCTTACTCTTGTCCAAGTCCATGGCACATGACTGATGGTGGAGAGCTTCAAGAGCAGGGTCCTTACTCTTGTCCTGGTCCATGGCACATGACTGATGGTGGAGAGTGCCAAGAACAGGGTCCTTACTCTTGTCCTGGTCTCAGTGCAACTGGCTGTGGGTGCACAGAGTGGCCAGGAGGACAGGGACACTGAGCACCCTGTTGCTGGGAGCAGAGAAGACTGATGGCCTGGTTTCCTATGTGGAGACCACTTCCTTCAATCAGTGGCTGCACGGCATCCTGGAAGGTGTGGGCTGCATGTGTCTTGGCAGAGGAAAGAATAAAGAAGGTTGGGCTGTCTCTTGTCATCTGTCCCATTTTACCATCTGTTAATCAGAATTCTGTCCATTGCATATTATTGGAAGAGCACCTGAAAGAATCTAGAGCTATAAATCAGATATTGGCCAAATCATTTATCCTAATGCTTTGTTACAAAGAGAAACTTCTATGTTAAACAGTGGGGACTCTGAGAGAGTAGACATGAACTGAGGTGTCCCTACCAGTCTAGGACACATGATCCTGATAATAGTTTCCAATTGTACTCCTTTCATAGTTATTCTACACTAGCAAGTAAATAACAGGGTTGGAGACTTAAACAGATTTTGTCTGTACAAATGAAAAATTAGCAGAAAAGTATTAACATTAGATTGGTTATGGGGAAGGAAATCCTTAGTTACTAGCAGAGGTGTGTGTGTGACTGTGTGTGTGTGTGTGTGTGTGTGTGTGTGTGTNTGACTGATGGTGGAGAGCTTCAAGAGCAGGGTCCTTACTCTTGTCCTGGTCCATGGCACATGACTGATGGTGGAGAGTGCCAAGAACAGGGTCCTTACTCTTGTCCTGGTCTCAGTGCAACTGGCTGTGGGTGCACAGAGTGGCCAGGAGGACAGGGACACTGAGCACCCTGTTGCTGGGAGCAGAGAAGACTGATGGCCTGGTTTCCTATGTGGAGACCACTTCCTTCAATCAGTGGCTGCACGGCATCCTGGAAGGTGTGGGCTGCATGTGTCTTGGCAGAGGAAAGAATAAAGAAGGTTGGGCTGTCTCTTGTCATCTGTCCCATTTTACCATCTGTTAATCAGAATTCTGTCCATTGCATATTATTGGAAGAGCACCTGAAAGAATCTAGAGCTATAAATCAGATATTGGCCAAATCATTTATCCTAATGCTTTGTTACAAAGAGAAACTTCTATGTTAAACAGTGGGGACTCTGAGAGAGTAGACATGAACTGAGGTGTCCCTACCAGTCTAGGACACATGATCCTGATAATAGTTTCCAATTGTACACCTTTCATAGTTATTCTACACTAGCAAGTAAATAACAGGGTTGGAGACTTAAACAGATTTTGTCTGTACAAATGAAAAATTAGCAGAAAAGTATTAACATTAGATTGGTTATGGGGAAGGAAATCCTTAGTTACTAGCAGAGGTGTGTGTGTGACTGTGTGTGTGTGTGTGTGTGTGTGTGTGTGTGTGACAAGTTGAATCCCAGTTAGCTGTAATTACCAAGCAAAGGTGGCTCAGGTGGCTCACTGGAACAGTGCCCCCAACTTTGCCATGCTCGTCTGACTGTGCGCTGTGCCTCTCACCTGTTAGTCTCTTGCAGTCAGTTGTGTACCATGCCCTCTCACCTGTTATTCTTTTGTAGTCAGTTGTGTACCCTGCTCTCTCACCTGTTAGTCTCTTGCAGTCAGTTGTGTACCCTGCTCTCTCACCTGTTAGTCTCTTTCAGTCAGTTGTGTACCCTACCCTCTCACCTGTTAGTCTTTTGCAGTCAGTTGTATACCCTGCCCTCTCACTTGTTAGTCTCTTGCAGTCAGTTGTGTACCCTGCTCACTCACCTGTTAGTCTCTTGCAGTCAGTTGTGTACCCTGCTCACTCACCTGTTAGTCTCTTGCAGTCGGTTGTGTACCCTGCTCACTCACCCGTTAGTCTCTTGCAGTCAGTTGTGTACCCTGCCCTCTCATCTGTTAGTCTCTTGCAGTCAGTTGTGTACCCTGCTCTCTCACCTGTTAGTCTCTTGCAGTCAGTTGTGTACCCTGCCCTCTCACCTGTTAGTCTCTTGCAGTCAGTTGTGTACCCTCCTCACTCACCTGTTAGTGTCTTGCAGTCAGTTGTGTACCCTGCTCTCTTACCCACAGCTCCATCTGATGTGCATCCTGGACATCACACATATTCATGGAAGTAGAACCAGTTTAGCCTTTGCTGACAGAACAACCTGTACTTTTGTCTGAATTTCCTGGAACAACCCTAGCTCTCAGTCTCTTGTCTCCTCAGTGCCCTCTGAAGTTTACATTAGTGGCTGAGGTCACATACACTTTCCGAGGGTATTACCTCTTTTTAGATGTCTACTTAACCCACAGGGTAAGGTCATTAGAGGATGTAGAGCTGATAGTATGAAAGTTCTAATAAAGACCTTGCTGTTCAGCTCTGAGTTTCAACACTGAACTGATGCTGGTTATGTGGAATGCTTTAGTTTTACTTTCTGGTCCTGTGATAAACACTGATGAAAACCAACTTAGAGAGGAAGGGTTTACCTGGCTCACACCTCACAGTCCATCATTGAGGGAAGCCAAGGTGGAGGCTCAATGCAGGAACTGAACTGGGGACCGTGGAGGAACACCGCTTACTGTCTGTCTCAGCTACATTTCTTTTTTTTTTTGGTCTTTTCAAGACAGGATCTCCCTGTAGCCCCAGCTGTCCTGGAACTCACTCTGTAGACCAGGCTGTCCTTGAACTCACAAAGATCCACCTGCCTCTGCCTCCCAAGTGCTAGGATTAAAGGCATGCGCCACCATGCCCGGCTTAGCTACATTTCTTATACAACCCAGACCCACCTGCCTAGGGATGGCACCACCCACGGAGGGCTGGACCCTCCTCCGTGAATTAGCAGTCGAGAAACTTCCCCACAGGCACGGCACAGGCCGTCTGACGGAGGAAGCTCCTCCACTGAGGTTTCCTCTAGCTAGATGACTCTAGTTTGGGTCAAGTTGACGAAAACTGACCAGCACACTATGTCATTGTGGGCAGTAGCAGTTCAATGGTTCCACTTTTTTTTTTCATTTTCTTTCCTTTCTTACATTTTCTTTTTTTAAAAAATGAGATATTAGTTTTGTTTTATGTGTATGAGTGTATTGCCCGCATGTAGATAGGTGTACTTATGTCACGCAATGCCAGAGAGGTCCGAAGGTGTCAGATTCCTTGGAACTGGAGATACAGATGGTCGTTAACTGACATGTGTGTGTGCTGGGACTCAGACCTGCATCTCTCCAGCCTCACATTTTCTTTTTTTTTTTTCACACTTAGAGAATAGAGGTGAATAACTAAATCATTCACTGCAACTCTCCACTTCTGCTTATGAAGTCACACCACGCTTGTACATTGCTAGCAGCAATCAGTAGGGTGTGGCAATCCTGCCTCTCCACTCCTTGAATCCATTCATCATTCAGCAAGTGTGAATTGTCTGCCTCATTCATGCCAGGCACTATGTTAGAGCTGTGGCCACCACGTGACCTCCAGGAACGTAGATCCACAGTAGACACACCCAGAGACTCAGACTCCTGCCCAGAACGTGCCCACTGCTCTGACCATAGAACGTAAAAGGCACGAGTGGAGGAAAATGCTTAGATCTGGGGCTTCTGTCAGCATTGCTGCCTGGGTGCGAGCCTGGGCAGAGGCTTGGTTGCCCTTGATGGATGAGGCGGTGGACGGAAGGTCATGTCCACCTTCAGCCACAGTGGTGAACTTAGTCACAGGGCCAGGTGGAGCCATTTCTGAGGCTCTGACATTGTTTTCTCTGATGGGGACTTTCATTCCACCTAACCTCACGCCTCACAGTGGGTAACGCTGTCTCACCTCCAGTATTTCATTTAGTATCCTTCCGTGACATGTGAAGTCTGCGTCTGGTGGCTTTTATGGGCTTCAATAGTGTCCTGAATTTCTTCTAACAGCATAAACATAAATTCAAGTTTCAAGTTTTAAGTGCTAATTTCACCCATAAATTCTAAGTTCCTTGAGGACAGGGACTGGAGGACCATTCCCTTCATGGTTACTGCTCTGCTACCTGGCATAGCCTGTATAATATAATAAGCTCTCAGTATTTATTGAAAGAATGAATGAATAAATAAATGTATAGAGTCAGGCTATGTAAACCGAGACATAATTTTCTCCTGAAGCTGACCAGGGTTCTTTTAGAATGCTATTAGCCAAAGCAATTTTTTTTATAGCTTTCATTTCTCATAAAACTTGATGTTCTCCAAAGGACACTTACAAGTATTTTTAAATTTTGCTTCAGATGGCAGGCAGCGACTTGTCCCCTCACAAGGCCTCATCAAAATGATGTCCTGGAAGTGGGGAAAACGGTGGCCCATCCCATGTGGGGAGGAGCTGATTAGGAGAGAGATGGGCGCTGTGCTAGAAGCGCACCAGCACAGGGAGCAGGTGGGGCAGCCGTCCAGGCTTGGTCATTCCTTAGGTGGCTGCAGTGGACAGAAATTGGCCCTGCTGATGAGACCTGGATATACTTGCAGCTTGGTATGGGCAAAGAAGTCAGGGCTGAGAAGATAAATTGTAAGAAAGCCGATTAATTCACGATCGGCCACTGGGAGCTTTGCTAGTTTGTGCCCTTCCCCTTCGGGTCCTGCTCCAGAGTGGCAGGCAGACCTGGAGACACCAAGACACGCTTCTCCAGAGGGCTCTCTGGGAGCCTTTCAGCTGCAGCACTGGCCCAGAAGACAGTCTTTCTTATTTTGGCACCCATGGAACATGTGGCCTAATGTTGAATGTCCCCATTCTGACTCCAGTAGCCTAGAGTGACTGGTAGGTAAATCCACCCTGTCCAAAGACATCAGCCTTGCCACCAAGCAGGAACCCTGCAAGGAAAACCTGGGCCTGCAAACACACTTGTCTCCTCAGAATGTTCAGTCTGCTTCACAGTTCTTTAAGGTCAGTCATGAGGTACTCCAGAACACCTAGGAGCGGCGGCACAGAGGGCCCCAGAAAGGAGGTTCAAATTACAATGGGCTTTGGAACCAAAAACAAAGATGAAAATATAGAATTACCAAGATAATGAAGAATCACCTCAGAGAAGAGTGATTATTTATGAACAATTGGAAAGTCCACCTTGCCTAAAGTTACATGGGGAGATACACCTGCGCTCACCAAAACAAAAGCCGTGATTGCTACAACCGACCTCTAACTGTGTGAAATGAGCCCAGACTCTGCTCCTACTTCTAAGACACAGTTATGTGGAATTTTCAGGAAGTATATTTTAGGGTTCCTCTTTCTTCTTCTTGCTTCTAGGTGGGACCAGTTGACTGTTCTTAGCCACGGGACATAAGCAGAGGAGGCGTAGCCTCTGTGTGGTTGCTTGTGATTTGACTATGCAGTGTCCCTCACATACTCATGTGTTTCCACACTTGGGCCTCGCCGTTGTGGAATCACTGGGATCCGCCTCAAGTCTTTAGAGCCTGTCTCCATTTCCTGTTCTCACTCTGCTTCTCAATGCAAAGGCAATAGCCTCTCTAGCTCTTTCCGCCATGCCTTCCCTGCCCTGATGGACTGTAAGCCAGAATAAGCCCTCTTTAAGTGGCTTCTTGTCAGCTATTTTGTCTAGCAATGAGAAATGCAATTCAAGGCTGTTGAGAAGCAGGCCGTTACCATTTCCATCCTCCTCTGACGTGGGACCAGTGAGGCCTTGGATAATGACCGTGACCAAAGAAGGAAGGGACAACTGAACAGACACCTGTGCTTAGACACTTACACGAGCATGAGGTCAATGCTAACTGTGTTAAGCCATAGGACTTTGGACGTTTATTAGAGCTGCACACAGTGTTGGACAGCTAACCCAAATGACAAGATCTGATTTGTAAAATGCACAAAAGGATGGAAGAGAGATTGAAATCTCTCAAGATCTGGAAGAGTTAAAGAGACAGAGAAAATGTGGAAAAGTTCAGATGACATAGGAACCAGCCCAGAAGTTCTACATATTGAAAGGCATTTCAAAATGGAATAGCATAGAACATTAAAGACATTGAAAGGCATTTCAAAATGGAATAGCATAGAACATTAAAGATAACTACCAAAGGCTGCAATAGAAGAAAATTCCCAGAACTAAAGAGCAATTTTTAAATTTTATTGCTATTATTATTGGGTTTTATTTTGTTTTGTTTTGTATTTTTTTGAGTCAGGAGCTCCCTGTAGTTCCAGCTGGCCTAGAACTCACTGTGTAGACCACACTGGTCTCAGTCTCACAGAGATCCACCTGCCTCTGAGTCTGATTAACTACAGGGAGACCCTGTCTCAAAAAGACAAAAAAAAAAAAAAAAAAAAAAAAAAAAAAGAGCCATATTAAAACAGGTAATGGGCTAGATTTGGGTTAGCTTTAGTTTGTTGAACCTACAAGATACTTTGAAAGATAAAGAATACCTGAGCCCTGGCTTAACACACTCATAGTGTTTAGACAGCAAAGAGGGAAGAATGAATCACAGGTAGGTGGGAAAGCAGACATGTATATAGCATATATATGGAACAAGGACTTAGACCCAATTAAAGTGGGTTTTCCCCTGACGAGGGGCCTTATAAGTGATGGCTCAATAGGTAAAGGAGCTTAACGCTAACCCTGACAACCTCATCCTGGAACTCAGACGGCGGGAAGGAGAGAACCAATCCCCCCCGCCCCACATTTCCTTCTGACTTCCACATGCAGCATACACTCTATCCCCAGATAAATAAATGCCCCCCCCCAAAATGTTTGCCCGGCGTGGTGGCTTATCCCTTTAATCCCAGGACTCTGGAGGCAGAAGCAGGTGGATCTCTGAGTACACGGCCAGCTTGGTCTACATAATGAGTTCCAGGACAGCTGGGGCTATAGGGAGACCCTGTCTCAAAAAGACCAAAAATAGTAATAATAAAATAAAATAAATATTACGAAAGGAATCCCTGGCCTAGAGGGGTTTTACCCTGCCAAGATGGGGAGGTGAGGGAGAACATAAGTCTGTTTTCTCATGTATTCACTTTTTGATCTTTTTTGTCTGAAATTTTATGTGGCTAAATTTGTTCTTTTACTGTTTTAAGGTATTCAAGCCTCTTTGATAATTTTTCATTTGAAAATTTGATCTTTAAGGCTGGAGCATGCCTTTAATCCTAGCATTCAGGAGTCAGAGACAGGTGGGTCTCTGTGACTGACATACAGGCCAATATTGTCTATATAGTGAGTTCCATGCAGCTAGAGCTACAGGGAGACACTTTCTAAACAAAAATAATAGTAAGCCAGGTGTGGTAGCGCATGCCTTTAATCCTAGAACTTGGGAGGCAGAGCCAGGTGGATCTTTGTGAGTTCAAGGCCAGCCTGATCTACAGAGTGAGTTCTAGGACAGCTGGGCTATAGGGAGACCCTGTCTCAAAAAAAAAAAAAAACAGTAAAGCCAGGTGTTGTGACACACACCATACTGTCTGTAAGTCTAATTCCATGAGATCTGATGTTGCCTTCTGACTTCCTTTGGCATGACACATACGCAGGCAATGTACTTTATATACATTAAAATAAAATAAATAGCTGGGCATGGTGGTGCCTTCCAGCACTTGGGAGGCAGAGACAGGGAGGCAGGGGGGTGTTAAGGGAGGGGATCTAAATACCATTAAAATATATTGTAGGAAAATCTCAAATATTCAATTAAAAAAATTTAAAAAAGAATTAAATAGTCTCTGGGATTATCAGAAACCTAGCTAGATGTCAATGGACTATAAAGAATTACTTCAATATTTTGAAGAAAAATGTATTTATAATGAATTTCTAATGTAGACTTAACCAGTTATCAAAAAATTGAAGAGGAGAGGGATTTTTTAAAAATTTTTTTGTTTTGTTTTGTTTATTTATAAGGGATTCTACAATATAATGACACAATTGTTTGCAGATAACATTGATGTTACTCAGTATGTCATACAATTAGGTAATTGGTGCATTTTGTAAGTATCTATGTCCAAATTTTGAACAACCCAAGGTTCCCATAGTCCAGTTGGAGAAGCTTATATGCACAGCATGTTGATCAGTTAGGAGTCCAGACTATATTCCTGTAGTTTCATGATTCACCCCTATCTCTCTGCAGCCCTTACAATCTACCACACGTCCTCTTCCACAGTTTGTTCCCTGGGCTTTGGGAAAGGGGCACAAGTGGGTGAGAGGAAAACAGTCTAATTTCTTTGGAGTTGTCATTTTGGACTCCAGTCTGTTCAGGTTGTTTCCCTTCATGGATTGACAGCTTTCCCAGTGATACCCTTTTTAGTCATACTAACAAAGCACAAGCTATTGGATGTACAGGCATTTAAGCAGTACCACTTATTATGTCAAGCTAAGCTGTGAGCATAGACACAGATGCTTGGATGGTATGCTAATCCGCAAACTGTGGTTTCTCTATAAAGGGTGACAAGTTCTTATTGTGGCTTATAACATCTCCTAACCACTAGAGGACATAAGCTTGTGGCATCCGCTGTGAGTTATTCCTCCAAGGAGAGAGCTAATAGCCAAATAGATTTGGGATATATATAGACACTTGGCTGCCACTGTTGCACAGTATCTCCAGGCTGTTGAGGTGTAGCTGATATTGACGGAGGAGTCTTGCTTGTCTCAGGGAGACCAATATTTTGCTGTATTGCTTTAGTGGCCTTTGGTAACGCTCTCTAGCATTTCAGAGGCCAGTTGTATGCTAGCAAGTGACGTCTCATAACATTTTTCATGCTCACACCAGGTCTTCGACAACAGGGACTTACTGCCTTTCTCCTTGCATATATCCCACTTATAGGCAAAAGGCCTTTATAATTTGGGGGGGGGGGTTTGAATCCCCTAGCCAACATCTCCTAGGCAGAATAATTCATTGCTGATGTCAGAGCTTTCCTGTAGTAATATATTTTGCTTAATTACACAACTTATAAACACTTTACTATTGAATTTGGCTCTAGATAGAGAAATATCCTTTCACAGTTCCTATGCCTATCAATCAGTTAATACGTTATGCCTGTTTTATAGGAAATTACCACTGTAACAATTGGCTCTAGTTTACAGTTAGGGAGTGGTTTCATTACCATCATGTTTTTCTTTTTCCTATAAAGGGGAGAGGTAGGAAGGTTTCTCAGTATCTGGAAGGTAAACTTCATTAGGGCCCATTATAAACAGTTAACCCCAATATTATTCAGAGAGATGCTCAGTGTCTGTGACTCAGGCAGTCTGAGGTTCCTCTTTCTTTAATGTTCAGATGGGTCAACCTCTCTGCTGGCATTTCCCAGTCCATCCTGCATAGCCATAAGTTGTATGTTTTCAGGCATTTAGATTGGTGATTTTTACCTGTGGGAACATAAAATTCTCCTCCCATTGTTAGTTTCAAGATCAGAAAAATTGAAAATTTATCAATAGGATTGGAACACAGAGTTTTCCATTTGTATCCCAGAAAGGATAGTACCCCACCTCCCACCTCCCTCTTTTTTTTTTTTTTTTTTTTATGATTTGAGCTATAGATGCCTAAGTTGTATTACACATACCCATAAACAGGAGCCAAGACATAAGCTTTCATTAAATTTACCCAAACTGTTTCTCATTGACTGTATGCTACTTATTTGGGAAGGAAATTTAAGCTTAGTTCCTTTAAATTGTCCTACAAGTAAAAGAAAGTGTTATAATGTGATATTGTATAATTCAGAAAAATATAGAGGCCATTTGTGTACCTTAACCCAATACAAATAAGTAAGTCCACTAAACTTACTTTGTCTAAAATTTTTATTATATTTTTATAAGGAAATGTAGAGGTAAGCTATGTTCTTGAGTGCCTAACCCCCCCCCCCCGAGGGATTTTTTTTAAGGCACTCAAGAACATAGTTTACCTCTACATTTCCTTATAAAAATATAATAAAAATTTTAGACAAAGTAAGTTTAGTGGACTTCAGTTGAGCAAACATGCTCCACAAGTTGGGCAGCCTGCCAAGGACAGGGTCAGAGAACTCCTACCTGCAAAGTGGTGGATGGTTGTTTATAGACAGAAGGTGGAGGTGAGGGTCCAAGGAGCTGGTTGATTCCAGCTCTGAGTTTGCCTTACTTAACATAGCCTTATCAGCTGGTCTCTCAAAGTCACAAAGTATACATGTAGGCTTCCTGTTGCTTTAAATAACAAATTCAGGTTATAGTTCCTCTCCTAAAAACTTTAGTATGTGTATTAGTCAGTTTTCTGTTGCTGTGATAAAGCACCATGACCAAGGAACTTATAAAAGGAAGAGTTTATTCGAGCTTTCGATTGACGGTTCCAGGGAATTATAGTCCATTGTGATGGGAGGTGTGGTGGCTGGATCTGGAGCAGCAAACCGAGGGTCACATCTCGCAAAGAGCACATGAAACAGAGAGGAAGCAACTGTAGACCACGAGGCTTGTTAAAACTCACTAAGCCTGGGGCTGGAGAGATGGCCTAGTGGTTAAGAGCACTGACCGCTCTTACAGAGGACCCAGGTTAGATCCCCAGCACCCACATGGCAGCTGAAAACCGTCTGAAACTCCAATTCCAGGAGAACTCCAGTTCCAGGGGAATCCGAGACCCTCTTCTGACCTCCGCGGCATTGCATGACACGGGTGCACAAACCTGCATGCAGACAGTACATTCATACACATACAGAAAAAAAAAAAACTCACTAAGCCTGCCCCCAGCAACGCACTTCCTCTAGCACGGCCACACCCTCCAAGACCTCCCAAAACAGCGCCACCAACTGGAGACAAATGTCTGAATACCTAGAGCCTGTGGGGGACACTCATCCAAACCACCACAGTAAGGAAGCATTCTCAGGTCACACTTATTTATTCTAGTGATGGAGAAAGCAGAGCTGTGATGGTGTACATGGTCTAAGTTTGTTTTGTTTTGGTGACTCCATCTTAATGGTCCCCTGGCCCAGAAAAACAAGTCCAGGAAGAGCCAGCTGGTCATCTTGACTTTGTAACCGCCTGTCTACAGATGCCTTGTGACCCCTGTTAACTGCTTATCTTAACTTTCACAACTGCCTATTTTTGTGACCACCTGGTAACTGCTTATCTTAGCTTCAGGAACTAAAGTTTTAGGTTGTTTTTAGTTGTTTTTTTTTTTTTTTTATTGTCTGAGTGGAATTTCTCAAAAGAGTCCACCAGGTTATGGCTTTTGCCTATATAAGTGAAACCTGTCCCTGAGTCAGTGCTGTACCCTAAGAATCCCCAAACAGGTGCAGTCCCTGGCCGGTTTACATAAAGCTAATTAGGCTGATTGGACTCCTGGAATCTGTGTAGTCTTTCTCCTAGGTCTCAACACTGTAACAAAAACCAAGCAGGGTTAAGTGGGCTGAAGAAAGATCATTGTGTGAGCTGAAAGAGTCAGAGCCTAAGGCTTTGGCCTTATCTTCTTGCACATGTGTCTACCGTTTAGTTCATTCAAGCAGGATTTTCAGGCATTTGTATCTCAAAAGTTCCCATTCCATGCAGACATAGAAGTTATTTTTGTAAATTAACCACCGCTATTGAGATAGGTCCAAGTTACTTCAGCCCCTTTCTCCCAGGGTGATCAGTTTCCACACAACTAAGCCAGTCCTGAAGTTTGGGACTGAGCATGGCTGATTCCATAGACACCCTTTGGGAGTTTCAAGTTCTTGTGGCCCTGGACAAAGGAACTGGACAGAGACACAAAGATAATGTCCTGTAAAGCAAAATAATTTAGTAAGAATACACTTCTGCTGGGCGTGGTGGTGCTCACCTTTAATCCTAGCACTTGGGAGGCAGAGGCAGATGGATCTTTGTGAGTTCAAGGCCAGCCTGGTCTACAGAGTGAGTTCCAGGAGAGCTGGGGCTACACAGAGACCCTGTCTCAAAAAGACAAAATAAAATAAAATAAAATAAAAATAAAAAAATAAAAAAAAAGAATACACTTCTGGTGGCTTTGTGCAGCCAGCTCCTGAGGCATAGGAACCCAGAAGTTGCTCTAGGCAGGTGCCGCAAAGTTTTAATACGAGAGACTTTCTTACTTCCCCCTCCATAGAACAAGGAGAAATATGATGATGATGAGGTCATTCTCTAACTGTAAATTGGAGCCAACTGTTATAGAGGTAATCTCTTATAAAACTGCTAAAACTGCCTTCTTTAATTGACTAATAGACATGGGAACTGTGAAAAGGACTATTCTCTATTCAGAACCAAATTTAACACTAAAGTCTCCTTAAGCTATGCACTTAAGCAAAATATATTAATATAGGAGAGCTCTGATATCAGCAATGGATTATTCTACCAAGGAGATGTTGGCTAGGGGATACAACATCTCCTTGGTAGATTTGGGTAAAGATCCTTTACCCAAAAGGTAAAGGCTTCTTGCCTGTAAACTGGGATACCTGCAAGAAGAGAGGCAATAAGGCCCTGCTGTCAAAGACCTGATGTAAGCATGGGAAAGATGTATTGAAACCACACTTGCAAGTGTACAGTTGGTCTCTGGAATACCAGAGAGTGTTACCAAAGGCTACTAAACCAATAAAGCAAATATAGGTCTCCTTGAGTCAAGCAAGACTCCTCTGTCAGTACCAGCTACACCTCACCTGCCTGGAAATACTGTGCAGCAGTGGCAGCCATATGCCTATATATCCCAAATCTAATTGGCTATTAGCTCTCTCCCTTGGAGGAATAACCCATGGCTGATGCCACAAGCTTACATCCTCTAGTGGTTAGGAGATGTTATAAGCCACAGTAAGACCCTGTCATATTTTACAGAAAAAATGTAATTCATGGATTAACATACCATCCAAACATCTGTGTCTATATCAAAGTAACCTACCATAACAATTAGTACTGTTTAAATACCTATATCTAATTGTTTGTGCTTCATTAGTAGGATTGAAAGGTAATTCCTGGACAAACTGTCAGCCCATGAAAGGAAACAGCCAGAATTGACCAGAGTCCAAAACAACATCTCCAGAGAAAGTAAACTGTTTTGCTTCTCATCCACCTGTGCCCCTTTTATTAGCCTAGGGAACAATCTGCGGAAGAGGGGGTGTGGTAGAATGTAAGGGCTGCGATTGAGGTGAATGGTGAAACTACAGCAATATAGACTGGACACTTATTTGATCAACTTGATTGAACATACAAGCCCCCCCCCCACCCAGCTGGATGGTAGGACCCTTGGGCTGTGTGGGTTTGGGCATAACTGCTTGCAAATTGGTTTTACATGAAGGATGCTTGTACTCATAAATTATTATTTATTGTTAAAAAATGAAAAAAAGTAAAGAAGTAATAGAAAAAAAAATACACTTCTGAGGGCGGAAGCCAGCTGGACTTCCGGGAGGAATCATGGCTCAAAGACTCCTCCCCACAGGGTTGGGGTTCTTATGTAACATAGGTCGGGCTTCCTCCTGCATAGGTGATCCATGCCTTCTTGGCTACATGTAGTTCCAAATACACCTCCATGGGTCACCTGTCTCATGAGCATCTTAAATATTGTTATACCCTGAATCCAAGACCCTCACAGACCACCAGGAGACACGACACTGATGCAAAGGCAGAGAGTCTTTTAATCAGCAGGCTTGAGCTCGGGCTGGCCCCACACCTGGCGCAGGAGGACTGGGGAGAGCCCCAGACTCCTTAGAGGCAATCTTTTTAAAGGAAAAATTTGCAAGCAGGGGGTTTTCCATGCCTTGGAGTTCAGGATTGCTGGGCTTGTATAACAGCAAAAGTGCATACGGAGGTAGGCTGTGGGTTTGGTGGGCTTGTAAGAGCCCTGAGGGCAGGGGTGAAGAGGGACAGGATTCCATGTGTACTTCTTGGAATTCTTGGGTTGGCGAAAACATAGTTCCTGGGATTGTTGGGTTATGTAGAAAACATGCTTATCTGGCCTTTGCACTGACCACCTGCAACAGTTATTTCAAAAACATGTTTATCCTGATCCCTGCACTGTCTTCCTGCAGCTCTATTTTTAACCTTATGGTATGGGTGGCAGTTCCCCATTTTGTCTAGAATGGAGGCCCTGGTATGGTCAGCAAAATATGTTTTTAACTCATTGCCCTTCAATATCAACCTGTGGTTTGTGTTTCAGCATTATGATGAGTTACAAGTCACCTTCAGACAACAGTAGGTGTGGTAACTCCACACCTCCTGCACCGGCCCAGAGAAGTAGGCTGGCTTGCGTCTCCTTGACCAGGGCTTTCTAGCTTTCCTGTGCCAATTTGTTTATTTCATATGCTACTTTTGTAAGGCTTTGCACAAGGCCTTCCAGACAACACTCTCTGCCTACTCTTCCGCCTCACAGAGCAAATAGATAATCTCCATATCCACACACTGGGATCTTCCTTGACAGCCTTCACTTCTGTTTCCTGGACCTAAGTATCTGTTTATCACCTTCCTTAACTATTTCTCCCACAAGGCTTAGGTATCTTTATGCAGAATACCAGAGCTTTGCATTTCTCCATTTCCCAAGATGCTCATGTACAAGTCAGACTCCTGGAGTGACCCTGGCTCTGTTTTTTCCAGAGCTTGTAGAGCCCCAGGCCCTGGATGCTTTGGGACAGATATGGTTCTGTAGATAGCTCTTCTTCTCACTTGGAGAGTCCCACAGTGTATTAGCATATTAAGAGCTCTTCTAATCCCCGCAGGAAAGAGACTTGATTAGCTTTGTTTACCCAGCATTTCCTAAATGTAATTGGCCAGAGAATCCCTTCCCCCATTCCTTTCTCCTGTGGGGAGAAAGAATTTTTCCTCAGCCATCTCTAGGGTCATGGATGAGATCCCTATGATAACAGACAGATTAACTAGAGAAAAGCATGTGATATATTTAATGTAGGTTTCAAGGGACATAAGAAACGAAGGCAGAAAGAAACAAGGAAACAACTTTCACAGTCAGGTGTGTTAGAGGTATCCAATGATGAGATAAAGGCCAAATCAGCCCTAATTAAACGTGAACAAAGACAGGCATTTATTCCAGGAAATACCCTTTGGGGTAAAGGACCATGAGAAAGTGTGAATCTGGGAGAGAGGAAGGGCCTTTTATAGGTCAGGGGAGGGGAGATGTTGATGTGTTGGAATCTGGCCAATTGGGCCAGGTCAGGGGCCTGAAGGTGGGTCTCAGATCTGGAGGTCTCCTGGGAATCTGGAACTCCATCTGGTGATTTTTGAGGGCAAACACAAGCTCCTGACCAGAAAAGAAGGAGGGTCCTTCCGGTCTATGCCATCTTGGCTTTTCGTCCTGAACCCCGACTTAACAGTGTGATGGGGGATAGAGGGTCTGGTGATGGCCAAGGGAAATGGGAAGTCTGCATACAGCTTCTGGTCTGTCTCCCCCTTTCTTCCTTTCTCCTCGGTACAAAGAGGCCAACTGGAATGAGGATCTCCAGTCTTACCTTAAAGGTAGTCAAAGAATTGTTGTAAGGCCCTACTCAGGGGAGACCAGCAAGGGAGGGGGAGAATCTTCCTGAATCTACAGTTTTTGCAAATGCTGGTACTTGGGGGTGGCCGGTCTTGAATGTGGCACCGCAAACATCATTTGATATCAAAAGAAACAGCGTTCTTGGAACACATCTTTAAAAGTGCTGCTCTGGCAACCAGCCGGGCTGGGAGAGGTGTGTGTGCCTGCTGTGTGTGTTATTTTTGATTTCTGACTGCATGTAGATTCATTCTGCCCCAAATCATGTTTAGAAGAGGCACCCATTGGGTCAGTTCCTGAATTGAGGTCCGTGGTGTCACTTAGACCCACTAAGTTTGCTACCATCATGCAAAGAGAAGGGTAGGGGCTGTCCCTGAACTCAGGGCATTCTGGATGCCCGAGCACTCTACTTCTGTACAAAGGTGACATAAAATCACATCAAGGAATTGCAGAGTGAAAATTATAGACATGCCCAGGGAGCAGAAATAAATAGGGTGACTCAGACAATATGCAAGCAGAAGCTCAATAAATATTTTTGATGGTGACATGATGGTAATTCAAAGTAGAGACGCTCAGATGCAAGGGATCCCGAGGGAGAGCCTGCAGCTGGAAAGGGCTTAGGGGCTGTGGTGGTGATTGACTCTGATTCCCTGTGTGGGAACAAAGCCTTGATCCACCGCTGGCCCCCAGTCCAGATCATGGCAGAAGTACATTCCAACACAAAGGTGATGTGCAGAATACTTGTTAATAAAGGAGGTGGGGTGCTCTGGTTTTTCCCATTTCTTTGAAGCTAAATTTTAAGAGAAAAGTTGAATTAACTAAGGCAATAGGGCCGCTGCTGGCTGTGTGGGCATAGCACTTGCTTTTGCATCACTCTGGCCACTGAGCACTGACCACCCTGCTATTCCATTTCCTGCATGCGCGTGTGGTGGTTAGTAGTGCCCTTGGAGTCACAGAGTTGGCTTTGTATACTGCTCTGCTTATAACTTGCTGTGTCTTGCTAATTATTGGCTAGCTGAGCACCTTTTGTGAGCCACAGCATTCCTGGTTATAAGATGGGGCTGACCTTGTCCTCAGAGTGCTAATGTGAGAATTAAATAAATGAGAAGAGTTCCCAGCACAAGGCTAGGCACAGGGTCAATTCTCTGGGAGAGACAGTTTGTACGTACAAGCTTGGAGCTTGTGCCTTTAATCTTTGAATCTCAAGGCATGGAGCATTGAATATAGTACATAGCAATTAAGTACTAATTGATAATCTGGAATTGTGCTGACACAGTTTTAAGGGAAATGTGGGCAATTATCCATTTAACCTGGAAACTTTAGTCTTCTAAATGCAATTTTTTGTTGTGGTCTAATTTGTTTCTCTGTTCTGATTAATTTCTAAACAATGGCCATATCTATCATTCCTTGAGACTGCCGTCATGCAAGTGCCACTTATGGATAAAAATCCCATACCAGCAGATCGATCACTTGGCCTCAGAAGTCTAGAATCTGCTTCCCCCCCTTTGCCTGTGTCCTAGGGTGACAGGGAGAGTCAAGCCCTGGGCCCAGTGCTCCAGGCTGACAGCCATGATTACACCTATGGTATGTTTCTCAGCTGTGTCAAGGAGGGGATCTGGGCTGGCTGGAGTGGCATCAGGAGGGTGTCAGAGGCTAGCCCAAAACCAGGATAGCCACGGGCATTCTCAAAACAAGGAACCGTCCTGGAGATGCACACCCAGAAGACAGACCGTGCTTATGTTTTCTACTTTGAATGGGTCCTGGGGACCTGCAAAGCAGCCAACCACACTTTCTGTTGACAAGCCCCTCCCACACGGGAGTGGCAAGGGACCAAGTGTCCGGAAGGGAGTCTTGGGTTTCTCCTGGACTCTGGCTGCTCATTCAGCAGATGTGGTATCAGCCATTCTCATCCAGGGAGACTTAATGGCCACATGCTGACTTTAAAACACTGTCCTTTGGAAGAAGATATTAGCATTCTGAGCTCTGCTGTGTCATCCTGGTTGCCATAGCAATGCTGGGAAATATATTTTGTGTCCAATGATTATTTCTCCACACTAATGAAATGGACATTTTTCTTTAGTGAATTGAATCAAAACTAATTGAGCGGTAATCAGCTCAGACCCTGAAGTTCAGGAGATGTGGTTTGACTGGTGCTTTGTAGAAACTCAGAAACCATTAACTATCTTCAAATGAGATTTTTTTTTTAAATTAGTGAATCTTAGCAACCTATTATAGATGGGTGTGAGCATTATCACACAAACGCCCCTCATTTGTTTAGTGCTGGGAGGGAAAATTTATTTTCAACTAATTTAAGTGCGTACAGCATTCTGTGGTTTGTTGTATCTGATCCCAGGAAATACCCCAAACTGGAAGGTGCTTTTAGACCGACTTAAAACAGAGTGTAATTTTTTCCTGATATCAGTTGTTCTGGAAATGATGAACCAGGATCTCAGAGCTGAGTCTGCTGGACTCCAAGCCTTACCACAGAGGCAAAAACCACGGGTTGTAGAAACCACAGGCTCAGCCCTGTTGTTCTCAGATATATTTACAAATTCTTCTTGATTAACCCAACAGTTCTTTTTGCTTTTGTTTAGGCCATGGATATAAACAAAAATACAGGTTACAAATTAATCTACTCTGCATATTGTAATAGTCCCCATATAAGAGTGAGACCTCATGCAATAGTAATATAATAAACCCCCAAGGAAGAAGCTTTCGGTCATGTGCCCATGAGCATTCCTTTACTCCACTCTGCTGGGCCAGAAGGCTTCCTTTGGATCTTTAAGAAAGCTGGTTTTTCAGGTGTGGTTCAACAGCTGCTCCTGGACACAGGTAAACAAGTTAGTTGCCAATTTTAGATGGCCTGATTCTCTTGTTGGTAGGGGCTGCTGAAATACGTCCGACATCCTTGGCTCATTCAAGCCTCTCTGTGTCATGTGCCAACTACTGATCTCTGCTCTCTAGGATGGGGTGTGGTCTACGGGAGGAACTTCCTGAGCCTCATTCCTACAGGCTGCCTTCTGGAGATTGCAGCTAGAATCAGGATAAGGCAGGTGGGGTTACAAACCCCACCCCAACATTCAGGAAACAGTAAGCAGGTAAGTCATGTCCCTGGGACTCAGTATAATCCTTCTAACCAGCACTAAACTCACATTAAAAATAGATTGTGCCGGGGCTGGAGAGATGGCCTAGCGGTTAAGAGTGCTGACCACTCTTGCAGAGGACCCGGGTTCGATCCCCAGCACCCACATGGCAGCTGAGAACCGTCTGAAACTCCAATTCCAGGAGAACTCCAGTTCCAGGGGAATCCGAGACCCTCTTCTGACCTCCGCGGCATTGCACGACACGGGTGCACAGACCTACATGCAGACGGTACATTGATACACATACAGAAATAAATAAAATTAATAATAAAAATTAAAAAAAAAAGATTGTGCCATAATTCTTAAGAACAGCCAGACCCAGTGATGCATGTTAGTGTTTCCATGAAGCGGATAAAGCCGCGTAGAGCCAGTTTCTCAGCTGGTTGGCAGGACAAGTGTGGAGAAGAGAGCAGAGACAGGGAGCAGCTCATTGCCACACATACCTTCTTCTCTAATAGCCTGTGGGTCTCAATGTGGGAGAAGAGGCTCCCACATCACCATGGCAACCTAAGTGCATCACAGTGGGATCTGGGGTTGAAAGACAAGAAATGTGAAGTGGAGCAGAATTGGGGGAACTGAAGGAGCATGGGGCATCCCTAGAACTAAACACACTGAGGTGCCGGGTGATAGAAGAGAGGGGATTTATGGTTTATGACATTCCTAAAATATCTTTATTTAATAATGAAAACTTCATTATCCAGGCCTGGCTTGAAGTGTTGCTGTGGGCCCTCTGAGGATCCCAGCAAAGATCTTTCATCTTGACAGAAGTTCTAAATTACAACATTAGTGTTCTAACCGGGAGCCTGTTATTGCCTATTTGGTCTGTCCAGGGAAATGAGGTACACATTGCTGGAGTGTGGGTTATTGAAATCTAATAGCTCGGAATATTAAAAATGGGGGCTGGGCCGGGGGAGGTCTCTCTTTCTCTCTCTCTTGCTCCTTCCCCAGGAGCTGGGGATAAATTAAATGATAAACCTGTGATGTTTACTGAAGTTTCATTATTTTTTTAGGAAAAAAGAGTAATTCTTCTTTACTATGGTCTAAGTCATTATCATGCTTCACATCGTTAAGAATCCAACATAAGGAGACCCCTAAAGCTAATTTCAGACCAACTTTGTGAACCTATTAGTTTTATTTTCATCTCAGATATGCCGGCCTGCTTTTCAGCTATGTGGCCTGACCTGCAAAAAAGTATTTGGTCTCCAGCTGTTTCAAAGACAATTAGGTCTCACCAGCTTCCAGTGTTTGACCAATGGGCAGAACAGATGGCCCTCCAGATCATAGTTCAATTTCCATTCCTTCTGGCAGGGCAGGAGAACGTCTGGTCAGGGCCAGCAGAGTGGGAGGGGTCACAAGGTGGCCATTGCTCTTCCCTTTGTTCCTTGCTTCCGCATCTCAGCTCCCTTCTCACCAGTGTGACCTTGTTGGCCTTCCTTTTGTGAGGACCAGAGACGCTGTTATTGATGTTCTGCTGAGCCCCCTCTTTTATGGCAGTGCTGAAAGTTTGCCTCTGCCTCCTGGATTAGCCCCAGATTATCATCCTGTCCCTCAAGGATCTTTTCATGATGAGCCCACAGACTGCTACTCTTCCGTTAAGATAGAGATTGGAGACCTGGGGAAGGGAAACCCTGGATGGATTATTACAGTGACCACCTAACTTTGGCCAGTGGTGGCATGGCCCCCATTGAGTGGTCAAGTGTGGACAATGTGGCACAACAGCTGTGTTCCACCAGAAATATTGAAAACACCTTTCTCAGCTACAGTGCCAAATAGGGCCAGCCATGGTACCACACAGGGCAGCCTGAGCAAGTCAGGGAATGGACCCAGTGTGCGAGCAAGTGTGCATGTGTGTGCATTCATGGGCTCGTATTCACGTGCACATTTATGTGTATGTGTTCATGTTTGCAGGTGTGAGTGCATGTGTGCTCATGTACGTGCTTACATTATGAATGTCCATGTGTGCCTGTATGTGTTCATGTGTGTGTACGTGTTCACATGTGCACACATGTGTGTTCATCTGCCTGTCTCTATGTGCGTGTTATATTGCATGCTGAGGCAATCTGTGCTCATGCAGCACCTGGGTACAGATTATGGCACCTGACAGAGTGGGGCTGACGCCAAGGAGAGGCCGAGCCCTGCATGGGAAGGGGGAGCTGCCCATGAGAGGAGGCAACACCCACACTCTTGGAGCCTTCAGGACTTTTCACATGCCTCCTTCTCCACCAAATCTCTTAATTCACTAAAATAAAAAGCAGGTTCTCTGCGGGGAATCAACCATTATTTCTGGAATAATCTGAGACCAGCAGTAGCACGATGAATTCTTCAAGGCTTGGGGATGATGCAGGCTCGAGTCACATTCTTCCCAGAGCTCATTCACATCTCACCTTTGCACCCCTGGCCTTTGCACAGGGACTCACTAACCCAGGTAGAGCTGCAAGACAGCCAGGCTTGAGAGATGTCCTCTCTCTCCGTGCCCTCATCAAGGGACACTGTGGCCACCCCTTTTCCCCCAGGAGTTCCCCTCTTTTGCTCTTGGTCAGGTGGTTTCTTTAGCTTCCTCATGGACCAAGATGCAGAAGGTTGGCTGAGAACTGGACTCTGAGTGCAGGACTTGGTCAGCCTTCTCCAAGCACTCAGAAGGCCATGCAACCCTGTGAACCACACAGCATTCCCCGGGCTGTGTCCTGGGAAGTGGAATGATGGGCTGACCCCCTCTGAGGAAAGGAGGGTTGACCCCTGCTGCTTAGGTGGATCCAAGCATAACCGATTTTATGAGGGAAAAACCATCTCCTAAATTTAACATTTCATCTGGTAACATCAGTCAGGTGTTTCAGAGAAGATGGATTTCTGAGAGCAAGCCTATGCTGTGTGGTCACTCACAGGCGGCCGGCCCTTCATATCCACCATTCAACCAACAAGGGATAAGAGTACTGACAAAAAAATCACGTTTGCACTGAGCGTGTGTGGACTCATCCTCACTCCCTGGATTACTCCCACGGTGTTTGTGCGTTAGTCTGATGGCCCTGCTCTGAGGTCTTACCTCTTTTCAGATGGGATATCAATGTTGAGCTGCTGACACAGACCTGGAGTTTTCAACGCTGGTTACGTATGTGAGCCAGTGGGAATTGGCTGCTGCTTGCACAGCTGTGAGCAGGACTCTCCTTACGGTTTGGCCCCTGGACACCTCTGACCCAGTCCTGTTGAGATGCTCCATTCGAGGCTTGATGGGTCAATGAGCTTAAGGAACCAGATCCCAGTCCACATTCTTCCACCTCAGCTGGTTGAATTGAGACCCTCTCCCTTCTGCTCACGCCAGACCCTTCAGGGTTCCCATTCTGCTTCTTCTGGTCTCAAGGTCCTGGCCGTTGCTTGACTACAATTCATGTCTGTGGAGGCAGCGAGACTTCTGGACTCCATGAGGAGCCCAAGCAAATGTGATTTGAAGGCATGTTCTGCAGGGTGCACAGTGGGGATGCATTCTCTGCAGCCAAGGTGAAGTTTAGATGCTTGAGAACATGCATTAAGCAGAGGATGCAACAGAGGTTTTGAAGAAGCATGCACATAGCTGGGGCAGCTGCGCACACGTACTGTAATCGAAGAGTTCAGGCAGGGGGATTATGATTTTGAGGCCAGACTGGGCTACATTGCAAGACCCTGTCGTAAACAAACAAGCAAGCAAGGAGAATGTAGATGGTGCTGGCTGGAGCTATTGCTCAGTTGGTAGAATGCGTGTCCAGAAGCACTAGCCCTGGGTTTTGATCTTCAGACTGCTTAAAACTGGGCGTGGAGATGCCCGCCTGTGACCCTAACACTCAAGATGTTGAGGCAGGAGAATCAAAGTTTAGTGTCATCATTGGTGTAAAGTGGTTGAGGCTAGCTTGGAATATAGAAAACTGCTAGGCCATCTCTCGGCCTGGAGAGATGACCTAGCGGTTAAGAGTGCTGACTGCTCTTACAGAGGACCCGGGTTCAATCCCCAGCACCCACATGGAGGCCGAGAACCGTCTGAAACTCCAATTCCAGGAGAACTCCAGTTCCAGGGGAATCCGACACCCTCTTCTGAACTCCATGGCACTGCACGACATGGGTGCACAAACTTGCATGCAGACAGTACATTCGTACACATACAGAAATAAATAAATGCCGGGCATGGTGGAGCACACCTTTAATCCTAACACTTGGGAGGCAGAGGCACGTGGATCTCTGTGAGTTTGAGGCCAGCCTGGTCTACAGAGTGAGTTCCAGGACAGCCAGAGCTACAGGGAGACCCTGTCTCAAAAAGACCAAAAAAAGAAAAAAAAAACAAAACAAAACCACATCTCAGAAAAGAAAAAAGACAGCTGTGTGGGAGCTGGCCTAGAGGATGAAGTGTTTTTCATGAAAGCAGGAGGACAGTTTTGGTCCCCAGAACCCTGGCAGCTACTGGGTGGGACGTGGTGACCTGCTTATAATTCTAGACAGCAAAGAGCAGAGACGGGATCCGTGGAGCAATCTGGAGAGCTAGACTGACCAGTACTGGTATGCTCTGGGTTCAGTCGATGGAGCCGGCCTCAGGGAGAAAGGTGGAGAGAGAGCCACCTGATGTCAACCTCATGCCTCTACACGCATGTGCACATGTACATGTGAGCATGTGTATCCACACATAAACATGCAAAAAAAGAAGATGAAGGAGCAGGAGGGGTGGTACAGTCCAGTCCAGGTTCTTAGACTTCTTGAGTCAGGGCAAGGCAGCTCTCCACGCTTTTCTCTTCCAGGAGGAATGGCTGTGTTTAAGCTTGGCTTTTACCACTCACTGTATGACCCTGGACATACAGTGTGATCTTCCTATTCTCAGTTTCCACATCTGTAAATGGGGACAAAGTAGTTTCTAGTTCACATGGAACATGAGGGACATGTGGTTTACACAGTAGGCTCTCAGTGACGTATACGTCTCTCACTGATGTTAGTAGCATGATTCTTTGAGATCTCTGCAGAATCCTTTCCAGGACCTGTCTACCCCGTGGACATCAAATCTTCAGAGGTCTTTCTGTGAAATGCGGCCTCTGCACTCCCTCCTGCACATAACTCGTCCCTGCATTGCTTACAGCCCTGAGTTGATGCAATTCCTCCGGAATATTTGTGTTGTTTTGAGTGTGTGTGTGAGTGTGTGTGTGTGTTGTGCATGGGGGTAATGACAAAAGAGATTTCTGCACGTGTGCAGATGCACTTTTTCTATTTCTGATGCATGGCTGACTGAACTGTGGATGTGGATATGACAGGCATTTCAGGACTCACATGGAGGAGGAGGCCTGTCACTCAGCTCCAGAAATCCCGCTGCATAGCAGTCTACTGATTTATTTACACTTGTAGACAATAGGGTCATCGCGCTTCCACTGGTGAATGTGGCACAGACTTTAAGCACCACAACATCTTCAGCATTTAAAATATGACTCATTTCTCTAAACTAATTTACACCCTTCATTTAGAAATACACTTTCCTGTGGAACAGCACACACCTGCAGTGCATATTAAACGTCCAGAAGTGGAGTGACAGGAAGAAGTGGGGAGGAAGCATCAAGGGGGATGGACCAGGTGGTAGCAGCCTTGCTTACATTATTTTATGAATTATTTTAAAGAACTAGACAAAAAGTACAGTCTTGTGCTTAAAAAAAAAAACAACAAGGATATCAAAACTCAAAGAACTAGATTTTTACAGGACCAAAAAGTGGCCCAAGGAGATGGCTCAGTTGGTCAAAAATTCACTGCACAGCGATGAGGACCTAGTGTCTGAACCCCTAGAACCCATATAAAAAATCTGAACATGGTGCTGCATGCCTATAATCCAGAACTGGGAAGGTAGAGACTAGAGACAAGAGGGTTCTTGCGTCTCTCTGCTTAGCTGGCCGAGCTGAATCAGCACCTTCCAGGCTGTCTCAAAAAACAGGGAGGACAGTGATTGAGGAAGACACCCAATGTGGACCTCTGGTTTTCACACACACATTCTCTCTCTCTCTCTCTCTCTCTCTCTCTCTCTCTCTCTCACACACACACACACACACACACACACACACATTCACACACAATCTGGCAGGTGGCACAGCTGATTTCAATCACTCTTCCTTTAGGTTCATCTTATTAGACCATAGAACTCTTAGCTAGAAGGAACTTTCTTCCTTTGCATGGTCCTGTCCTGTCTCCCCTGCTGACTTTGGTCTGGTTAGCCAGGCCTGGTCCCTGGCTTCCACTAGGTGACATTCCCTGTTCTTTGGAGGAAGAAGACAAGCCTCGGTAATCCAGGAGCACATCTTTTGGGCTGTGAGGACATCATGATGAACAGTAGGGAGTCTGACCACAGCGCTGTGGTGCTGCCTAATTAAATTAGCTAAGATAACGATGCACCCTGAGACGGGAACACATCCATTAATGCGGTTATTATTATTAAGGATAGGAATGGTCCATTGAGGACTGATGACAGAATAAGCTGTCCTTATGGCAAGAACTGTAAGGACACAATTGATAGGAAACCTTCCACAAGGAGCCCTGGGTAGAATTGATAGTGCATCCTCCACAATAAAAGACACAGGCACTGTCCGGGGGATGAGAGTCTGGCATCTGGTTAGCCAATGATCTGTGAAGGGGCTGAGGCAATAAAGCGAGCAGGTTTCACATTAATATTATAATATGATGTGTTTATAGGATAGAGACATTCGAAAGTAATCCCAGCAGCAATGTGTGGGAACTGCTTTAATTGAGTTCATGTTCTATAAGAGAGGCACAGACTACATCCATCACTCGAAGAAAGGGGTTGGGAGGAGAGGATTTTGAACTTGGTTTCCCCTATAAGTGGCCTTCCTCCGATTTTTATCAAATGTAACCTACAAAGTGCATTATTAAGTGATTGACTATTTAATCACGGAGGCTGTTCGGGAAGACAGAAAACTTGGCTGCCCGGTACTCAGAAGATGATAAAATAAAATATGCATATCTTCATGCCTTCCTAGAGTCATAAGCCTGTTCTGGTTCACTGGGGATCCATCTCTGCCTTCATGATCTATGGTTTTATGGACAGAGGGGAGCTGCATACAGACAATTATACCCATGGAGCGAGTCTGGGAGGAAGAGGAACAATGCAGGTTCATTCGAAGAGTGATTTGCTGCTGACGCTGAGTTAGGCAGGAAAGGGCCAGAGAAGGAAAGGTTCCTGGCAAAAAGAAGCAGAGGCCGCTCCAAGCGAGACCAATGGCTTAAAAAATGGGTTGAGAGCTACAGACCAGTATGTGCTTGGGATGAGCAGTGACTCGGGCGGAGGCCTTGCGTGCAGCTGGGCACATCTGGGTTTCCCTTTTCGGACACAGGTTGGGCCTACCAGGTTTCCTCTTGGTCCACCCAACAAGTCTAGACATTCTCTGAGCTTGTTTAAAGGTCCTGGGCCCTCTTGGGAGGTACTGGCTCCCGCTGCCAGCTCTGGCATGTCCAGCTGGCTTTGTTTGCGGCAGGAAGGCTTTCACTGGCCCTCGTCCTGCAATTAACGGAGGGCTCATGAAGCTTCTCCCTGGGGTGTTCACTTGCTCACTTGTGCTCCGTCACAGCACAGAACCCTCCCTGCACCCCCATTTCTGTCTTTGATATTGATCACCCTTCCCTTTGTATTAAAGCTTATAGAAAAGTAAACTTTTCCATGCTGTCTCATGGATTTTCATAAATGAACCCTGACTTGGCCTAAGGCTTGGGTTTTCTGCCCCCTCCCAAGGTTCCTCCAAGGTCACAGATGACGCTGCACCTCCTCCCTCCCGTGGAGCTCTTCCTTCTATTCTTGGCTGGATTTGAACCTGCCAATCAGGTCTTCATGGCCTCCTTTGTTGACTTCTCTGCCCACATCTCTTAGATGTCTCTGTCCCTCAGGCTCCACTTCTCTCTTCCTCCAGGAGTTTACTGAATTACTTGAATGCCAGTGATCGGTCTGGTCAGTGTGGCCTTCCTGCCACAGGATTCCATGCCCTGCCTCCTGAGGTAGCCTTCTGACCTTCTCCCTTCCTCCGTTCTCTTTCCTACAGTGCATTCCTGGCCCCAAATCAGGAGATGCCTCTGCAAAATAGAACACTGTGCCTGGCCAGTCCTTAGGTTCTCTAATGACCCCCATTGTGTTTGTACAATGTCCCTGCTTCTGAGTTACCCGCTCAACTACCAGTCAGTTATGGGGTGCTCACACTGTGGCAAACACCAGGCTTAGTTCTGGGAATAAGCTCAGTCTTTGTCTCACAGATTGACTGCTGGTGGCACAGGTGATTGAGTCATAGATCTCAGTAGAGTATGATGAAGTTCTAGGAATAAAGGAGTCCAGTTGGCAGATGACAGAGCTCCTCCCCTTGAGGACAAGAGCGAGGTATGCTTTCTGGTGAGCTAGGGAGGAAAAGGAATGATTTTCCAGACTTGCTTGTCATCCTTGCAAAGGGCACTCTCTCCACGTAGCCCCTGCTTTTCACTTCCAGCCTCAGGGAAAGCCTGCATTGCTGCTGCAAAGGTCACACACACCTTTGGTCCTTCATATGTTATTTCCTACGGATGCTCAGACAGCCGACAAAGAGCAAATGCCTGATGATGTGAGCGTCAGGCCAGGGCTTAGCCTCCTTTTGCTCCCAGAGCTGTGCAGCCTCAGGCAATTCTTTCAACTTGCTCAGCCATGTCTTTGAACCTACAGAACAGTCATGACAGTTGTACCCACTGGTGAGGTAAGGGACCAGGAAATGGTAGCCCCTTTCCCACCTTCAATGGTCAGTTTTCATCAACTTGGCACAAATTAGAGCATTTGGGAAGAAGGGACCTCAACTGAAGAATTTCCTCCATCAGATTGGCCCATGGGCCTGTCTGTGAGGTATTTTCTTATTTGTTAATTGATTAGGAGGGTCCAGCCTACTGTGGGTAGCACCTCCCTAGGGTAGCCTGGGCTGTGTAAGAAAGGTAACTGAGCAAACCAGGGGGGCACAGGGCAGTAAGCAGCATTCTCCATGGTCTCTGCTTCAGTTCCTGCCTCCAGGTTCCTGCTCTGATTTCCACTGATGATGGAATGCAACCAGTCATCCAAACCAACTCTTTCCTCCTCGATTTATTTTTGGTCAATGTTTTATCATAGCAACAGAAACTAAGCTAAGACACCAGCCAGGCTTTGAACATTAAGAAAGCAGAATAACAGGGCGATGCCAATGAGAGATGGAACAGCTCTCGTGCTAGTAAGCGGCGACCCCCCAACTAGCCTCTGTGCTTTATCGATCCCTGTGATACTCTGTCCACATCTGCTGCCTCCAGGCTGAGGATGCATCTCACAATTGATGGCATCTCACATCTGCTTCTGGCCAGGTGGCAGTCGTGGAGTAGCTGTTAGTACTACACACACAGAAACTCTGGGTTATTCTTGGTAGCACGACCGGGCCAATGCACCTCTTGATGGTTCTGTCAATAGACTATTAAGAACTATTTAAGGAAGGAATATAAGTCCTGGTTGTTGTCTAGAAACCTTCCTTTGACACCTTCTGAAAGCATTAGCAGAATGGATGCCTGGATCCTGGAAGAACATTCAGAATGATATGAGTTCAAAGCTATCTCCTGCTGGAGAAATATAACTCAGAGTTGAAATGTAATTCACAACAGTCAGCCTCTGAATGTAAATATTTTGGACACATATTAGCCCATTTATTTTCCTTTCTTATGTATACAAAAGAGTAATGTGTCATGCCCATGTATGTCTAGCAGAAAAAATCTGATTCAGCCAGTGTTGAAAATTCAGAGCCCCAGAATGGAATGCCTGTTTAATTGTCAGTGTTTTTCTTTCTGGGGCATAAAACAAAGATGCCACTTTTTATTGATGGTGCCTTTTCTGAGATGAATGCAGCTCATGCAGAAGTAAGTGGGTGTCTGCATGCTGAACCACAGAGCTGAGACCTGCGGGAAGGGAGCTGGCTGGCCTCTTGTCCACAGAGGCGGAGTGTGCAGACCTGTCCTGTGGAAAGCTTGTTCCCAGAAAAAGGGAAGCAGAGGAGGAGCCGGACTGCGCATGTCTACTTCATTGATCCAGGCTCACAGATTACAAGGGCCACTTCTCTCTGAGGGGATGGAGGGAGTACAGAGCCTCCTTCCTACAGAAAGGGAAGGCATGCTGGGAAAGACACGTCCACCAGTGTCTATGGATAATGAAAAATATCGCTCACTGTCTTCTGGGGTTCAACACTGCTGATGGGAAGCTCAATGTTCCGATTTTTGTTTTCTTATCAATGAGCTGTTTTGTCTTGTCCCCCTTCCTTTGAGTCTCCTTAAGCCTTTGGGTCTCCTTAAGCCACTACTGTAAAATTGCAGCCAGGCCTGTCTAGCTGTCCTGGCTTTATTCTCCATGGGAGCTGCTCAGTCAGGGATTCATCCGCATCCTCCGCATCTCGCTGGCTGTGTGCTCACTCTGGGCAACTCCTGCTGCTTTGCCAATCTCTTTCCCTTGGCTTCTTTGTTCCAGACTTCAGGAACTCTTCTTACTCAGCTCTGGATCTTGGCTGGCGCAGGTGTGTTTTCACTTTTACATCCCTTTTTAGGTTTTCTTATTTATATGGTTTTTGAGACTGTCCAGTCCTTCAAGTGCCAGTAGTTTTCTTGTTGCTTCTTTTAAAAATAGGATCTTGCTCTTTTTTCCCCTCAGGACTTAATAATTTTCATTGCTGTTTCAGTTATGTCCTCATGTAACCCAGATCCTTATACAAGGTGAGAAGGAACACACTCGAACCCCCAGAGGTTCACTGCAGGAACCCTTCTTTTGGCTCCCGAAGCACTCCGTCTGTATACGCCTCATTATGAGGCACTGTGCTCACAGGCCTCCTCTGCAGAGTCAAGGACTGGAGCTCACAGTCCCTCCTAGGAGCCTCCTTTCAGGGTTTTCTTGGCCATGGTGGTAAAGCAGCTCCTCAGGGCCTCGAAGCCCGCAAACAGAGGTCCTTCCTCAGGCTGCCTGGACACAGCTGTCGCGAGCCACTCTGGGAAAGGTGCTGAGAAGACTTTGCATGTGCGCTCATATGGCTCCACTTGCCACATGAGTGGCTCTCCCAGGGCTCTGTCCTGTTCTTGTTTTATAGATGAAATACTGTCCCCAAATTTCTCTGGAGATGTCTAGTCCGGATGGGAAAAGTCAGAGGTATGAAACAAAGTGGATCTGGTGCTCATGAGGTGGATGATCAGTTCTACTGGAGTCTCCCAATGATGGCAGGGTGCAATGGCTTCAGGAGACATGGCTGCCTCTGTCTTGTGACAGAAATTGAGAAGCTGCAGGTTTCTAGTCTAGGGATGTAATTTAGTGATCAACTCCTTGCTCAGCATCCATGAGACCTTTGGTTTGATTCCAGCCCAGGCATACACAGAGACACACACAGAGACACACAGAGATACACACACAGGCACACACACACATACAGACACATACATACATGCATGAACATAAATGCACATATACACGTACAGACACAGACATACTCACAGACACACATGCACAAACACACACAAAGTCCCATACAAAGACACACACATGGACCCCCCCGCCCCCTCCATGCTAAGAAGCTCTGTTGACTTCCTTGGCATTCTGTGTGTTGTACTGTCAGTATTTATATTTATTTGCCACTGTGTGTTTGAATTGATTTGCCATTGTGTGTTTGAATCTCTGCTGTGTCCTTCTTTTGACTTAGCACCTGAATCACAGAATGCATACAATACATGCCCGTTTAATTGAATTTCAATAATGATTCATTATGTCCCTCCTATGTAAGTTCTGGACAGAATGCACCATGTGTAGTTGTAAATAAGAACCACAGTGTCAACAGACAACAGTTCAAGCCATAGCTAAGGGGAGTGTGGGATCTGGGGGTTAGCAGGGGAAGTGAGGCAGTGTGCAGGGATCAGGAGCAATACAAGGCACATCCTCAGTAAGTGCCAGGATGCAGTGCCGCATGCTGTGGTGCCACGTGCTGCGGTGCCTCAGAGGAGGCGTCAGTGGATGTCCCATATTTGCAATACGCTGTGTGGAGGAAGAGTCCTTTGAGTGGGCCACTGACCTCCTCTGTGGCCACCAATGACAAAGCTGCCCAGGTGTAAGTGTGTGTAAGCTTAAGCTTCTCTCTTTTGTCATCCACATGTGTGCCCACAGCGTCACAAATGCTGCCTCCACTCCTGTAACCTTCCAAGGACGGCAGGCAAAGGGCTGGGCCCTGCGTGTTCCTTGCCACTTCAGACTTAGTTCCCAAAGTGAAATGAGCAGGTGCCATCTGCAGCATCTCCCCGGCAGTCTGCTGACCCAGGAAGCAGTGGCTCTGGGAGAAGGTGATCATTCTTTCTCCTTCCTACTCTGAGAATATTTCTTTTTAATAATATAATGTTTTGTCAGTTCTTTGAGAATTTCATACAATGTCTTTTGATCATGTTCATTGTTAGGTCCAAAGAACAGAGAAAAATAAAGTTTATTTTAGTTCAGCAATGGTGACACAGCTTCTCCATGGACAAGCAAGCTGTGCAAAGAAGGGTTTTAAGGTACATTTCATATTACTGGAACAAAGAAGGCACACACAGCTGTGAAGCCTGGGTTGGGGTGTCCTTGGCTCTTTTTCTGGGGTTGCAGAACAAAGAAGCTGTTCTTAGCTCGATAACCAGGGAAAAGGACAGCAGAGTGACACCCTGGCAAGAGGAGTGGGCTGTCTGGCCTACGCAGCCCTGGCAAGAGGAGTGGGCTGTCTGGTGCTCCATCAGGCCTGAGATGGGGATGTGGGAAACTGTTAAGAGCAGGGCTGGGGCATGGATGGCATGGAACTTGTGCCTCCCAACTTCGTATCTTCTTTTGCTTTTTAAAAAAGATTTTTACTAAGGTATTTTTATACATTTTAATGTTTTGCCTATATGTATGTAGGTATAGCCATGCATGCAATGCGTGTGGAGTCCAGAAGAGGACATAGGATCCCCAGAACTAGAGTTCAGGTGGTTGTTAGATACCATGTGGGTGCTGGGAACTGAACCCAGGTCTCCTGTAAGAGCAGCCAGTGCTCTAACCACTGATCCATCTCTTCAGCCCCTCTTTCTTTGCTTTAACAACCCACCTAGTCCACTTCGTGCTACTCAGATTCTCCTGGGCAAGCCCATCCACCGGAGGAGCATGGTCAACCTACCGAGGGCCATACTCTTAAGGTAAACTGACTCTCCCTCCCCAGAAGCCATCATTTCCATAGCTCCACAGTTAGGATGGGCCCTGGAACTCGGCCCATCTGTAGTGAGCACAGCTCCTAAGTAGCACACAGGCTGGATGACTGCCTCTCTTCGGTCTGCTCCTCAGAAGCTGCATATCCCCCCCCCCCCCCCCCCCCGCTCTGTTTTCTGCAGCCTGGAAGGTAACAGCCGCTTGGGCACGGCTCACACTGGCTGCTTCTGCACAGATTTCTTGTATTATTTCCTGCACAGCCATTAAATGTTGCTCTTGACATTTTCCCTCTGGCCACATGACAATAACGCATTCAGATGTCTGCCAAACACCTGCTGGGGCTGCACTGCAGAGGAGCTTGAAGTCCCTCCCTTTTCTTATCCTGGGGACCTGGGCGATGCTGCCTTCCTCCCGGCATGGCTTTGACATTCAGGCCTCTAGACCCGGCACAGCCTTCAGTGGTCTGCATCTGTCCTCCTTGGAGTGGTGGTTCTTCTCTCTGCCCCGTCCTACACTGGGATGCCAATATCTGAAAGTCACAGGGCTGGGAGAAAGGGGTGTGGTCAGTTCCAGAACCCAGGTCTGCAGTTCTGACTGAGGTTCCGGTTCCCAGCACAGGCTGCCTTTTGTCCTTCCCTCTAGCCCATGGTGACATCTCTCTCCACAGAGCCTGTGGCACACACTAGTGACCCCTCAGGGAGCAGCTCTTCTGGAGGACTCTGGATTCCTGCTTAACGTTGCTTCTGGTTCAGGACCGGTAGTGTCCTCTCATGGCCTGGTGGGTTGTTAGACTATCAAGGACTTCTGTGATAGTTTATAACCAATCATTCTCTGAATTTGTGAGTAACTCACTCCTACCATCTTCCTAGCTGGTTCATGACTTGGGGCCCTGCTCGGTCCTCCTGAAATCTAACTATTGATTAGCACCTGGTGAGGTCAGGAGCCCCCTCAGGCCTGCACTACAGTTGACGGTTGTCTTGCTGGCTGATAGCTCTGCCACTTGAGCAGATCGAGAATGTGAAGGTCTGTCATGTTGTTGTCCACGTATCATGCACACGCATGCAGGGATCACCACCCTCATGACTAAGGAGACAGCACCGATCCTCATACCCAGCGTGAGGTCCTCAATGTGGACATCAGTGGTTCTCAGCATTTCCCTTCACAGTCTAGTGCTCCTCTCGCCCTGTCCTCAGGCCTCTCTTCAACCTCAGCTTCCCTAGTCTTTGCAGCAACTTCATGGTGCGTTCTCCTGTGCCGACACAGCCGCATGGCGTTCCAGCATCCTCTTGCTGGGCAGCTCTGGACCCTGCTGCCTCTTTGAAGGGCTGATCATCCCTCCTGTTCCATATATCTGGCTATCACCTCTGCTTCCTGTAAAGGTGAGGAGCCATCTTCTCTTGTTCTTGGAGGGTCTCCACAGCACTGCTCCTGGGCCATGAGGATTAGGGGCCTGTTAATGTTCACCCACAAATTTTTGCTTTCTTGAGAAGCGGTGTGCACTTCCAGCCCTTGCTCCAAGCAGGTATGTTGCTGCAGGCTGTGAAGTGGGCTGGGCCTTGATGTTAAACCAGCTTGTCCCACTAGGAAGTACTTCCTTTTTAGAGTTGGCTGTGGTCTGGGCAGGGTGGAGACCACATCTCTCCAGCACAGTGGGCTGTCAGATTGTTCTTCCTCCAACCCACCCCAGTCTCAGAAAAGCCTTGTTACCTCTGAATTATCAACACTGAGAACAGACAGGTGCCTATCCCCACCTGAATCAGTCAGTCATCCCTGGGGAGATAATGTCACCAGACTCTGATGGCTCCCATTTAAATGTAGCCAGGACCCTACACATCCCAGATACTTTTATTTCTTACTGTGGCTTTCTTCAGAGTGAGAAGGTCCCCCTTTTCTTTACAGTTTCCCACATCTTCTGGGGTTGGTCTAGGTACCTTATAGACATTAAATATACCTTGTTGAGTGAATGGACGAAGGATTTTGTTCTCTAGTAAGAAAAATTGCTGTGGCTTACACCAGAGTTTATCTGACTGTGTCATGAGATTCGGGGTCTTGTGAACTTCATCATGGTCAGCAAAGATACTATATTCAAGGGTTTTTGCAAAGGGGGAGCCTATGGATTTTCCTCTCAGATTTTCATATGAGCTCTGCCCTTGGGCATTCATGGTCCCCACACCTAGGTCCTGAGGGTCTTGGAAGGGTTGTCATCTCTGATGTGTCTTTGTGTTCTGAGTGTAGGATCATGGAAGTGGTGACAAGGTAAAAGGATTGGAATGGACCCTTCTCCTTTAAGGGGAATGCAGCTCAGTGGGCAGAGTAGCAGGCACGATTCCCCGCACTGCATAAACCTGGTTTATTAGTTCCTTTTCTGTTCCTGGGATAAAAAACCATGACCAAGGCCACTTATCAAAGGAAGAATTTATATGGTTTATGGTTCCAGAGGGAGAGTCCAGGGGAGAGTCCTGGGAGAGTCCTGGGAGGCCTGATGGCCAGAGGCCTGAACAGAAAGCTGGGCTGTAGGGAAAAAGGAAGCCACCTGTGGTTTCTTGGTGCTAAATTACCTGCTTGTCTGGAACTGGCCTTAGGGAGGATTTGACTGTGCATTAGCAAGCCTGTGACACCTTGAGATCAAAGGCACTCAGGAGTTCTTGTGCTCAAGATGCTTGTATTCCTGACGTTATAGAAAATGAGGCAGGGGTCCGAAAGCAGGCCCTGAGATACGATGTCACTCTGGGTATAAAAACAGAATGCTGTGAATAAAAAGATGAGTCCTTCATACCATCAGACAGGGACTACCACCCCTTATTTGCACATGTAATCTTATTCCTTGAGGCTTGTGTGTTAGTAACCAGTGGGTTGGACGGCAACCAAGCAGGTCACCAACTCAGGAAGCTGGTGTGGGGCTGGAAGGAGACTCGTCAGGTCACCAACTGCGATGTGTGGTGAGTGCCCTGCAGGCAGCAGTCTGGAGGATCCGGGAGTGCCATTAAGGCATTGCCTGGTGTAGTTGTTAGATTAAGTAAGAGGGCAGTGGAAAGGTTGTCAGCCTTTGGCCCCGTGGTTTAGGACAGCCTCTGGTAGCTGTCTTGCATCTTCCCTTTTCCCTGTAATCCAGTGGACAGGGTTTTGAGTGTCCACTTCTATGTGTGGCAAAGTGATACCACACTGGGCTCTCATTTTGTCAGACTTAGGAAGTAGAGCAAAACTGGAAATCTGGAAAGGCTTAAGAACTCTCAAAACCCACCCCCAGTGACCAGGCTTCCTCTAGAATGTTCTATGACCCTGCCCAAAGATCACCATGAACTGGGGATCAAGTGTCTAATACTTGGAGCCTACAGGAGACACTCATTCAAATCACCGCACCTGGCCTATGGCCAGACAGGTAATTCCATCACTTCAGAAGTAGGAGTTGGAGAATCAGAAGTTTAAGATCATCCTCAGCTCTGTAGTGAATTTGAGATCAGCCGGGGCTACATGAGATCCTGTCTCAATAGACAAACAGGCTTCAGGAGCTATGTAGTGAATTTGAGGTCAGCCTGGGCCACACGAGATCCTGTCTCAATAGACAAACGGGCTTCAGGAGCTATGTAGTGAATTTGAGGTCAGCCTGGGCTATATGAGATCCTGTCTCAATAGACAAACAGGCTTCAGGAGCTATGTAGTGAATTTGAGGTCAGCCTGGGCTACACGAGATCCTGTCTCAATAGACAAACAGGCTTCAGGAGCTCTGCTTTCTTGCTGGTTCCCCCTCCTACTTGACCTGACCTTGCTGATGTAGAATCTTCTTTGAGACCACTGCCCCTTGTCCACTTAGTGGACCATTGACTGAGTCTGTTTTCAGGTCTGACGCAACCTGTGAGCAGTGTCTTCTGGTGTTTGCATCAAATAGGATGCTCATGTTTGGTGTTTAACTCCTCTAAGATCCCTGGGCTGCAATGGAGGGGCTCACTGACACATGCCTGAGTCTTTTCCTCCAAAATATCACTCAGACATGTCCAGCTAAACTGGACACTGCTCAGAATACCTGTGCGGAAAGTATTTGAGCTCACCCTTCTGACATCCCAAGGCCCCCAAATCAAGCCAGCTCACTATGGTGTGTTCTTGTACAGGGCAAGCACTCCATGTGTGTTCATCTGTGAATCCTCTCACCAGCTGGGTGTAATTAGAGTGCAGTTTCTGTGACAACTAGCTTCTGCAGCCCCCAAGTCACCATGATCCGGCATCACCCTGCCTTTCAAAGCAGAAGGTGGCAGTTCACTTTTAGAGCAACTAAATCCAGTGTAAGCATTCCCCACACACTTCAGGGGCACAAGCCAGATTCTTCAGGCATGCACCAGACTTTTCACTGCTTGTGGGAGGAATAAATGGAAAGAAAAGAAGAAACAGGAGAGGTGGGAATTATAATCAAATATCTCAGCAGGAGGGAGCCCTGAGTGACAGGTGCCCTCCTTTCTTTTAGAAGATGCTGTCAGGGTCATAAAACCTACATCCTGGGAAGGCAGCTTGTCCCTTTACGACTATTAAAGGGATGGAGATGAGGTGGATTTTCACAGGAGCCTGAGGATCACTCTGCCAGGTGGAAGGTGGCTGCCCAAGGGAGAAGAGAAATTGGCTCCTGGCCTATCATCTTGAAGCATCCGGCATTAATCCACAGGCTGCTTTAAGCAGGCAGCTGTGGTCAATTGGCTGTGGCTTTTTTCTGTAACTCCAGGTGCTCTCCATAGTGGCTGCTGATCCCCCAAAGGCCAGTGTGGAAGGTGAGGACTTGAGACCCAGGTCCAGTGACAGGGAGTGACTTGGGAGGTGCCTGGCAGGTGTGGAGCAGATACCACCTCATCTCCCAAATGGCGTCCTCTCTCTCTCCCAGCCTGTCTTGGGAGGGGGTTCAGACCTGCTCTTGCTCAGCAGAGGGACTATAGCTCAGGGGCAAACGTCACTCTTCAAAGGCAGGAGCTAATTTTCTCCATGGATTAAGGAGAAGATTCACGAGGTCAGCGGTGCAGCCCTCTCAGAAGCTGTCCTGGAAGCATCAATCACATGGAGTCCAAGAGTGCGGTCTTGTCCATTGGCAAGTATCTATTTCAGGCTGACCCTGTCCTCCCTTCCTCACTTGCTACAGGAGGGAATGTTCCTCAGTGTATTAGGGAACTTATTAAACTACTGCATAGCAATTCTTTAAAGTTAACTTTCTTATTTTGGTCTTTCTGAGACAGGGTCTCCCTGGAGCCCCAGCTGGCCTGGAACTTGCTGTGTAGACCAGGTTGAACTCACAGAGATCCACCTGCCTCTATCTCTGAGTGCAGGGATTAAAGGCATGTACCACCACACCAGCTTAAAGTTAACTTTTCAACATGTTCATGGCCTTTGAGCTCAGAGAGGACGCTGGGATTACTTTCTGACAGGTGAAAAGCCACGCACAGGCCTTTGGATGAGAGTGGCCTCCTGGGCCACTGCATTGGTCTCTTCGTTGGCCCTGTGTCAGTGTGTAATTTCTTTTTCTTTTTTTATTATTTTTTGGTCTTTTTGAGTGTGCAATTTCTAAGTCAGCATTATGACCTTTTTTTAGGACCCTCCAGGGCTCCGAGCGTCATCTGGTGGCTCTCAGGTCCTCTCCCTGCCCCTGCTTTGTCTATTATTTGTCTTTTCCTTTCTCAACCTCACCTCCTGTCACAGTTTGCAGTGCCGGTTCAGGTTCCAGCCAACCACAGGAACCAGTTGTTCTCTGTGAGTGTGCCTTCTTCTCCCATTCTTTGACCCCCTTCTCCCGGGGCCCTGGTCCTTGCAGTGACCAATGGATGCACATCAAACAGCTCAAGGCTGCCTGCCTTCTCTGAGTGACCCCTCTACCTCCTCCTTCCACCTTTCCGGATCCGGGCAGATTGTTCTGTTTACCCTGCTGTTTTCCCAAAGCAATTGTAATGCATTTCTTCTGGAACACTAACTTGGAATTTTACAAATGATGTTGTAATTCTCGGCTTACATGTCTGTCTTTTCTACCCTTCTCCGGCATCCAGTATAACACCTGGCAGAGATGTTCTAGAATCACAGACTGGAAGAATAGAGCTAGGAGAGTCCAGTTACGTATTGAGCAGGCCTGGGAAGGCCCCATGCCTGCACTCCTCTCCTTCCTCCTTCCTCCTTTCCTTTCTGTCCTGTCAGTTCTGGTTGCCCTCAATTGCAGAATTCTGATGTTGACCCCCGTGACAAGCAGATCAGCTCCTAATCTGCAGGAGCCCCAGTTATTCTGGGATGTCGGCAAGCTCTTGACAGATCCAGAGGGGGGGAAGCTGTCAGCTTCCCCTCAATGCTGGGAACAGCCAGGCTGAGGCTCAATTTGCACCTTGCAGTCCCCTCGGGCTGCCGAGGCTCTGGCGCTGCTTTAGGGCTCTTCCACGGTTCCTCTTAGAGGGTAAGTAGGATAGAGGGACTGAATTAGCCCGGTTCTTGCATCTCCACAAACAGCTGGGAAGTGGAGATGTGGGGAATGGGACCCTGGCAGAGCTAGAGGGAACGTGAGGGATGGATAGAATGGTTTTTCATTGCAGGTTAAATTGGAGCACTAATAGTGAAATTGAGTTGGGAACCATTTAAAAAGCACAGAGATGAGTCCGTGTAAACAGCACCATCCACGAGGCAGCATCAGATCCACACAGGGAGCAGTGTGAGCGCTTGGCTTGACTCAGTGATAATGAAGGAGGCAGCTAAAGCGAAGAGATCTCCCGTCTGCTGCCGTTCTATCGCTTAATCAAAACTGACTCCAACTACTGCAGCTGCAAAAAAATGTTCCCACCCTTCCATTAATTTCCATACAATAACCCTCTAATGGGGAGCTGCCGGGGAGGAGCTTCATCAATCTGGCCTAATGACACACTGGAGACCTGGGGAAAATGCAAACTTGGAGCAATTTCGTGGCAGGTGCAACCTTGGAAACCATTACCATTTTTCTAAGTTAATTTGCTCCCTTGATATGTTTGAAATCCATATTTGTACTTTAAAGGTCTAAAATGCAAGATGATTAAAAAATATAACCGGATTTTTGTAAACCTTCAGCAGCTGCGGTGATGAATGAGCCGTCCCCCTCCCTCCTCTCCCTTGCGAACAAGGGACCATTTTGCTTTCCTTTTTCCTCTGCTGTCATCTGAGGCGGCTGTTGACTCTGTTTTGTTTACTATTGTTAGACTTCCTCTTCGCCCCTTTGTACGCTGGTGAAATGTCTAGGAAATCTCAGCTAGGCTGTCCAGGTGGGTCCCCAGCCTTTGTGGAGAGGGCCAAGGAGGACTGCCCAGATTCCAGCACCTTCCTGTCTCTAACTTCTCTCTCCAAGATTTTCTTCCCAGCCAAGTGAAAAAAGGTTCCAGGAAACAGAATCAGCGTCTGGCTCCTGGTCTCTATTGGATGCCTTGATTTCCTGAAGCCCTCGGGCCTTACATCTCACCACTGCCCCCAAGGGGTGCACTGACCCTTTACAAGGCATCCTTGGCAAGTCTCTTTCCTCTTAGGAAGAAAAGGAAAGTGCTTTCTGCTCCACTAAGACACATCTGAGGTAAAAGGATCCGGTGAAGATCTCTGCCCCACGTTGCCATCTTGCTGGAAGTTGTGTAGACTGGCCCTGTACAGAACAAACACGTGACCTTTTCGCTCCAATGCTTTAATCTGGGAACTTCAATCTGGAACCGCCCTGTATAGAGTTCCGGATGATTCTTCCTGTTCCCCAGGCAGAAGCCCTTAGGGAACCCTGGACATTTGTCACTGTCAGGGCATTTGAACCTCCAGAACCTCATAAGTTCTTGCCTCAGAAATGCAATGGTCTTTCCTTCCTTTTAATCTAACGTTTATGGTTTAATTTTTTAAAACCCTGGGGAATGTATTTACCGCTCTATTTGAGGGCTGGATATGACTTACCCCAGGACACGGCTCCAAAGCTCAGAGTTCAAGGATTTGCTGCTCCTTAACTCTGTGCTCTGGGATGTATTGCCTTCTGGTCGTCTAGGGCCAGAAGTTAGCAAGGATCTTTTCTGAATCAGTAGGAAATCAGCCCTTTGGGGACCTTTAATTCCTTGCTCAGAAGGCAGAAAGAATATTGTCATGCATTTGGGAGCCCCCCACGCCACCCCAACTCCTTGCTCCCTGCATTGGTGCTATCTCCACACCTTCCCAGGATGGTCATAGGTGTTTATCCACTGCTTACCTCCGACTCCAGGGAGAAAAGTTGACCAACAGCCCAGGCTGCTGAGACCTGAACTCCATTACTGGAGCCGTTCAAGGACCATACCTCCCACAGGTAGACCCAGTCAGCACCTGAGGTTGGCACGTCCAGTTCTGGGAGATGCCAGGTACTTCTGATTTTGCCCAAGGCCCTGCTGCCCTGTCCTGGGACTCTGTGGTGCTCCAGGACACTGTGAACTGATTTTGGCTATCTCAGACCTTCACTGAGATCTAACAGCTCTCCATCTCCCTGGCTGGCTCCCTTCCTGTTTTCTCACATAGGTATTTCCACTAATAAAACTTCACATCCTAGGCACCAGAGAACTTGATTTCCTGGTTCAGTTGGTTAAGTGCTACTGGCTTCTGTGAGTCTAGATAGCTTTATCCATTTTGCATTCAAAGTCAAGGCCTGAAGGGTAAAACAGAAGAACCTGTTGGATTCCTGGATTTTTCTCTTGGTTTGGAGCTTCCCATCTCTGTGTAGAATTTACTTTGCCACAGAAATGTGCAGCCTCTCTGCTTCTCACTGTGTGATGTGTGTACAGCACTCCAGGTAACAGGAGTTGACATTTATTGTTAAACCTGGCTTCTGAATCACTCCGAGGGAGATCATAAATGTCTCAGATGTGATTCCACACAGAGCCCTAAGATGGCAATATCATCTATATGTGCAATGATGAGTCCCCCTTTCCTTTCAGAGAGTACAAATGCTGGAAAGAGGCTCCAGCCTTCTTCAGTGAAGTGGAGTGAAGGTAAATTCATATAAGCACTGTGGAGTCATGAAAGCATTATCTCAGACTAGCTTCTGCAACCAGAAACAATCCCCGAGACCGAGAGTCAACTAGCCTGGACATATTCCAGCTGTCAGATTCTGTCTTCTGCTGGGCACAAGTTCTTTTTTTTAAACATACATTTATTTATTTATATTTATTTATTATTTAATTTTATGTGTGTGAATGTTATGTCTGCATGTATGTAAGTCTACCTATGTTGTGTAATGCCCACAGAAGCCGGAAGAGACCATTGGATCCTCTAGAACTGGAGTTATGGATGGTTGTTAGCCACCGTGTGGGTGCTGGGATTTGAGTCTGGAAACCAGTGCTCTTAACTGCTGTGCTATCTCTCCAGCCCTGATCGATTGATACACAAGTAAGTTCTTTAGCCTGTAGTTCTGGGGACTGAAGCTAGGGCCTCATACTTTCTGGGCAAGCATTATACCACTGCTGTAATCCCCAACCCCTATACTCAAGTTCTAATGCTATCATTTAACCTTCACATACCACAGTTAATCTAATTTTGGTTAGATTCCTATGTTCCTATGTTACAGGAAAGATCACTTTCAGATCCAGGGTCTGTTTCTTTTAGTGCACTACCACTTCTTACCATATACATGAAACAAGAGATTTGTAGACAGAGCCGTGTGTCCCAACTTCTCTGTTTGTCCTTCAACATTTTTCCTTGGGGAAGAAAGCTGAGGTTTTTCATTGAATAGGTAATATTTTATTTTGTAGCAAATGCCAGAAGTTGAGCAGAGTATTCAGAGAGATTTATCCACTTATGACTCTTTTATAAACCTGGATAGAGGCCTCTGATATGGTTTCCTTCTTTACAGGGTAAAAGAATTCTAAAACTTTTTTTTCTTATAGAAGTACTGCATGTTTGATTTCCCGGCTCTAAAATACTAATAGAAAACAACATTTTTGGTTCATTGTCTGGTTTTGGCTATAGAGGAAGGCGGGATCTTTAAGAAATGGGGCTGATGGGAGGGTCTGAGGTCCTGAAGGGTATGTGCCCTGGGGGAATGCCCCTCCTCCTCCTCTGTCTCAGTTTTGAAGTGTGACCTTTGGTCTGACATACACTGTCACTGTTGTCTTCCATCATCCTCCCCAGAAACAACGCATGGGCCATGTAGTCTCAGGCTTGAGCTTCCAAACCTGTGAGCGAAACAAACCTTTTCATTCTATCCAGTCACCTCAGGTATGCATCTGTAGTCATATAAAGCTGACTAGTACATTTACTCTTTGTGATGGCAGCTGCTCTTTTCTAAGTTTATTTATCCAGACGGTAGATTTGGGATTCCATGCACCCTTTTGTTCATTCTGTCAAAAAATTGTTTGAATCTGATTCAACAAATGTTTATTGAGTACCTGCCATTCACTAAATGCCAGGGATACAGGAATGAAAAAAATTGGACAAAGGTTCTAGCCTGGCTGAACTTATCTTCTCAGAGGGCGCAGAGCATAGACAGACTCATACAGGATCAGGTGAATCCCACATTTCTGGTTGATTGACTGTGGGAGTGTCAGAGACAGGGGGCAAGTTTGAAAGAACTTAGTTGAGCTGAACCTATAGAAAAGAAGAACACCAGAGGACCAGGAGAGACGTGGGCTTGGGGGCAGACCCACAGGGGGTCAGGAACTCTGCTGTGGACACGCCAAGTGTGCTGTGCCTGTGGGAATGGGAGAAGTTTCATGGAGAAGTTGGATGCATAATTCCAGAGTTCAAGTACAGTTTGAGATAGAGGCTGTGTGCTTGGGATGGTGCAAGGCTTTGATTAGAATTTCACCAGTATCTCGATGGAGCAGGTAAATATTCTAAAGACTAAGCTCAGGGCTCTCCAACATTCCAGGAGCAAACCGAGAGTGGATTCATCAGAGGAGTTACTAAGTACAGCAGGTAAAAAGAGGATGAAGTTCTAGCTGGGAGCTTTTTAAAGTTTATTTATTTATTTATTTGTATGAATGGACTGTTTGCATGTAGGTTTATGCACCTGTGACATGCAATGCTGTGGAAGTCAGAAGAGGGTGTTGGATTCCTCTGGAACTGGAGTTAAAGATGGTTCTCAGACGCCATGTGGGTGCTGGGTATTGAACCCAGGTCCTCTGCAAGAGCAGTCGGCACTCTCAACTGCTAGGCCATCTCTCCAGCCCCTAGCTGGGAGCTTTTTAAGACAAGACATATGTTTTATTCACTTTGGATTCCAAAATCTAGCACAGGGCTGGCTATATAGGACTTTGTTTAATAACAATAACAAAATTAAATGGAGGTACCATGCAGTGTCTAATGATGAACCAAGGATTTCAATTAATCCAATTTGGAGCATGTGAGATCCCATTAGAGAAAATGATCTGTAATCCCATGGGGTGGATACAGAAGCCATTGCAAGGTATGATGGTCCAATCAAATGGGACTCTGTACAAATGTCTTGGGATTGTCAGGAAGGGATACTTATGTCCTACCCGGCCTACCACCAGAGGAGACGAGTCTTCACTGAAGAGCAGAGATGATGGATTCTCACCAGACAAAGCTGAGTGTTCTTGGCTTCCAGTTGCTGTAGTAAACACCAAAAGCAACTTAGGCTTCCAGGTCACAGTCCATCATTAAGGGATTTCAGGGCAGGAACTCAAGCAGGAATCTGGAGGCAGGAACTCAAGCAGAGACCATGGAGGAATGCTGCTTACTGGCTTCTTCCGCTGGCCTGCTCAGTTCTTACACAGCCCAAGCCACCCTGCCCAGGGAAGGCACCTCCCACAGTGGGCTGGGTCCTCTTATATCAATTAGGATCAAGAAAACACCCCCACAGATAGGCCCAAAGGCCAGTCTGATGAAGGAAATTCCCCAGCTGAGGTTCCCTCGTCCCCAGTGTGCGTGAAGCTAACAAAAACTAACCAGCGTATTGAGGGAGGGTAGCTGTCAAATTACCAAAGTTGTGATTTGCAGAGGAGCCATGGAGGGCTGAGTACACCATGCTGGACAATGCCACTTGACTCTGTAGACACTGAGAATACACTCCTGAGCTTAAGAGAAAGAATTTCAGGAAGCCCTTTAAGTATCAGATCAATAGGAGAAAACCCTAGGTAAGGCTGGAAATGTTTCTTATAAAGGGGAAAGTGAGAGCAGTACATTCTAAAGGGTTTTAAAAGTCATGCTCAGGGTTTTATTTTTTTATGGTTCAGTGTTTTTTTTTTTATTTAATTTTTAAATTTTATTTATTTTTTATGTGTATGAATGTACTGTCTGCATGTATGTTGGTGCACCCGTTTCGTGCAATGCCGTGGAGGTCAGAAGAGGGCGTCGATTCCCCTGGAATTGGAGTTAAAGACGGTTCTCAGCCGCCATGTGGGTGCTGGGGATCGAGCCCAGGTCCTCTGCAAGAGCAGTCGGCACTCTTAACCGCTAGGCCATCTCTCCAGCCCATGCTCAGGTATTTTTAAAGATTTATTTTTTGTTGTTGTTTTTATGTGTATAAATGTCTGTTTGTATGTATATACACCATGTGTGTTCAGTACCCATAGAGGCCAGGAAAGGGCATCAGATCCCCTGGAACAACAGACGGTTCTGAGCCCCTGTGTGGGTGCTGGGAACTGAACCTGAGTCCTTTGCAAGGGCAGCACGTACTCTTAACTGCTGAGGCATCTCTCCAGCCCCACCATCGTGATCTTATCTTTTTAAGACCTGAGTCATGCTTCCTATCCATTGTTAGGATTCTGTGCTGACATTTTCCTTGATGAGACCATCACATGGGCAGGATCTCACACCTTTGTTCTCTCAGAGATTTTCCCATCTGTAAGTCAAAACCAAACTCACCCTGGCTTTTGAGTACATATGTTGAATTAATGATACATTTCTGTGTGGTGCTGACACACTTATTTCTTCTCACCAGGCTTCCAGGAAGCAGTCATAAAGGAATAAAAAAAGCAGAACTATTGACATGAGATGCGCTCCCAGCTTGTTTGCTTATCCGTTCCTGGACTATGGTGTTCGGCAGGTAAGTAAGTCTAGTATTACCAAAGAAGTAAGTGAAAGAATTTGATAAACTCTTTTGCTGGCTGAAGAGCTGATGGAGGAGGTGGGCCAGGCAGAGAAGGGAGCTTCCAAGTGAACCTGCAGAGCCAGGAAGGTCAGTTCCTCCGCTTGTCCTGTGGCCTCTCCAGGGTTGCAGTGTATCTCCTGTTGTTAATCCCTTGGTTAACTCTGCATGCTCCTTAGATCTAGAAACAGGCATGCAGTGTCCTGGGTCTGCTGTGCTGGGGAGATACTGTTATCCTTACCCATGGAGAATGCATTAGATCTGGTCAAAGTTACATATTCAGTCTCCACTGCAAACGGAGTGGTGCCCTTCAAAGTAGGGGTGGGGCAGAACCCCTGGGCTGTGTGGAATCTGAAGAAAGTGACCCATTTTGTCAGTCATCTGTGTCCTTCAGCCAGGAGAATTTGTTGACCATCTCTCTGGATTTTTTTCTGTACTTATATTCTCTTTTCTATTTTCCTACAAGGTCTTAAACATATCATTCTCCTCGGAGAAGTTATCTAGTAAAACCCAGACATAATTCTACATTTGTAGAAGAAACTAGAAAGACACTCTGTGAGTGCGCAGCTGAGTGGCATGGGGACAGTGATGCAGAGCCAATTGGTCACCTCGAATGTAGTTGGCTTGAGGCACTAAGCCCTGAGGAATGAATTAGTAATTTCCTAGAGAGCTGGTAGCTTAGAGAAGAGCCTTAGGAGGAAGAGAGGGTTTAAATCCATGGTGGTTTTGGGTGGCTGTGTGCAGACTCCCACCCTCTGTTGGATAACCCGTGTGTCATAGGAGAATGTGTGTGCTGTGGTCAGTGCAGTGTGTAGCACATTGAATAAGTGGGTCTCTTAAGCTGAAATAAGGACCCGAAAGGACCAAATCTATCATTCATCTAACAAACCTACAGGACAAAAGTCTGAACGTGAAGGGAATGAGCACTCACAACCCCAGAGTCAGAGGCCTGTAGGACAGGTGAAACTCACTTGGGCTCTCCCTGGCCTCTAGAAGCTACCCCCTCAAGGCTGCACATGCCCCACTCCATGCTTTTATCCAAGCAACACGACAGTAAGTTTGGATTCACACTTGTGCTGCCTAAAAAAAGGAACTCAGAATCTGGCATTCCAGTACTCTGGCCACTCAGCACAGAGCATCCCCAGGGTACACACATGAGTTGCAGTCTTCGACCTAACCTGCTCAGCTAGTTTTCTTATACAGTCCACCTGGCTAGGATGGCACTGCTCACAGTGGGCTGGCCCTCCTATGTCAATTAGCAATAAATAAAACCCTCCACACATGGCCAATCTGATTGAGACAGTTCCTCAGCTGAGGTTCCCTCTTCCCAGGTAACACTAGGTTGTGACACGTCCATAGCAGAAGCTGACTATGGCAGTCCCTCTCCTTCCCTCTTAAGGGAAATCCTCTCTGTCCACATTTCTCTCTGTATATTCTTCTACCACTTACTGTGCCCTGCTCTGGGGCCAGCAGGGCAGGCCTTCTCTGGTGCCTGGGGATTCTTCTCAGCACAGTACCCATCAGGACAGGGTATTATGGTTGGATGTAAAATTGTCCCCCTTAGGCTCATGTATTTGTCCACGTGATCCCCAGATGATGGTGCTGTTTTGGGGTGTTATGGAATCTTGGGTCATGATGCCTAGCTGGCATTGGGGGCGGGAATTGATGGCTATAGCCTGACCTGCGTCTGGACCCACTCCTCCAAGATGTCAGGTTCTGATGTCTTCTGGGCACAGTGGACTGTGCCCTCAGACACCAGAGCCCAAATCAATTTTTCTTTCCTTAACTTGTTTCTGCCAGATGTTTTGCCACAGAGACAAAAACCATAACACAGGAAGCAGCTGTACCTGGCTTCCTCCACTATGGGGGAATCCACAGACCCCTGGACCCAGATGTCTAGTGTCTGACTTTCCCACAGTGCAACTTGTGGCTGGTGTCTACTTGCCTAAAGGGGTTAGTTTCTTCTGGAACTCTGGGAGTTTTGTTCATAGCTAGAACAAGCAGAGAGCCTGCCTCTGACCCTTGGAAGAGACATATTCTGAGACTCAGAGTCCAGCAAACAGCTAAAATTAAAATGTATTCATTCTAGCACATTTTCCAAACTGTCAGTTTTCCTTTCTTATGTGAATAAATGTGATTTTGCAGAGGGTCTGAGATTAACTTGCAGCAAACAAGGAATAGTTCATGTTCACTGATTTATATGTAATTATGGTGAGTATAGGATAAACTGAGGTCATCACTAGGCTCTTGCCAGTCCTTTTTTTTTTTTTTATAAAAAAGAGTTTTTTTTCAGCTTATGGTTTCAGGACAATTAAGAGTCCATCACGGCGGGGAGGCATGGTGGCAGGAGGTGCCAGCATAGAAACAGAGAGCAGAGCTTCACATCTTCAAGCAGGGACAGGAAGCAGAGAGGGCAACTGGAGATTGGCAAGGCTTTTTGAACTCTCTAAGCTGATCCCCAGTGCTAATCTTCATCCAGCATGACCACACCATCTAAGGCCTCCCACAACAGCACCACCATCTGGGAACAAAAATGTCCAAATACTTGGAGCCTATGGGGGGCATTCTCATTCAAACCACTACATTCTGCTCCCTGGTCTCCAAAGGCTCATGACCATATAAAATGCAAAATGCATTCAGTCCAACTTTAAAAGTCCCCATAGTCTCAATACTATTTAAAAGTCTATAGTCCACGGGGCTGGAGAGATGGCCTAGGGATTAAGAGTGCCGACTGCTCTTGTAGAGGACCCGGATTCGATCCCCAGCACCCACATGGCGGCTGAGAACTGTCTGTAACTCCAATTCCAGGAGAACTCCAGTTCCAGGGGAATCCGACGCCTTCTTCTGACCTCCGCAGCATTGCACGACATGGGTGCACAAGCCTACACGCAGACAATACATTCATACACATAAATAAGTAAATAAAAAAAAGTCTATAGTCCAAAGTCTATTCGGAGACTCTGGACAATATCTTAACTGTAAGCCCCTGTAAAATCAAAAGACAAATTACATACTCTCAACATACTTTAGAACCAAATACACATTCCCATTCCAAAAGGCAGGAATAGAGGCATAGTGAGAAAATACCAGACCAAAACAAGAGTGAAAACCAGCAGGGCAAACATCAAGTCCAGTAGCTCCACATAAGACTTCTGGGACTTTACTTCCAAGGGGCTCAGTGCTTCCAGCTTTGCTGCAACATACATCTTCCTTAGGCTGGTACTACTCTCTGTCTGCAGCTCTCCTTGGCAAATATCTCACACTCTGGCATCTCGAATGTGTTCTTGAGGTCTCCACTGTTGACCAGGCTTTAACTTCACAGCTTCATGCAGTGGCCTATCAGGGCCTTCTTTATATAGGACACCCTGCTGCACTCTGCCTGGCCTCAGCAGCTCTCTGAAACCACGGAGGAAAAACTGATGATCCTGTTCTGTTATTCTAGCATGTTTCATGCCTCTAAAGCCTGCACTACATGAATGGCACTGACAAATTTTGCTGCAAGTTTGGGATGGACCCCGGCTTGCTTCAGTACATTTGCAGCTTTTCTCTGCTGTGGTTTTCTTTGAGTAGAAGACTCTTACAGCATTTTCCCTTCATAAGTTGGAGACTTAGCTGGGTATAGTCTTGCCTTGAAGTACTCTTTCCATTGTTTACTTGTAAACCTTTAGGCCTCTCCTTAATCACTTTATTCTCCTTATCAAAGGGATCCTCTCCTTCACATGCCTTGGCTCCAACATTAATCTCCCTACTGCACTTTTCCAATCCAAACTGTACATTCTGCATTTCTTTCTGCCCCATCTGCTCTTCTTCACTGTAGATCTGTATAATAGCCTCACCACTATTTCTAAGTTAGGCTGTCTTGAAATATCCTCCACCAAAGAAATTAGTCCATTGCTTTTCAACTTAGCCTCAGGCAAGCATTTGGGCTGTGGACAAACTTTAGCCAGACTCTTTGCCAAAATATCCCAATTGCTGCTTAAGTCCTTATTTTCCTCTGGAACTACATTTTGCTTTCTTCCAGGCTTCTACTAGAATGGACCATTAAGTTCAGCTCACAGCAGTCAACAGCTTTTCTAGCCCAAACTTCCAAAGTTTTCCACATTTCTCCAAACACCCACATGGTCAGTGTGGTGGTTTGAATGTGTGTCCCCCATAGGCTCTAGGTATTTAGACGTTTGTCTCCAGTTGGTGGCACTGTTTTTGGAGGTCTTGGGGTGTGTGGCCATGCTGGGGGAAGTGTGTCACTGGGGGCAGGCTTAGTGAGTTTAACAAGCCTCTGCGGTCTACAGTTGCCCTCTCTGCTTCCTGTGTTCTTTGTGAGATGTGACCCTCGGTTTGCTGCTCCAGATCCAGCCGCCACGCCTCCCGCCACAATGGACTCTAATTCCCTGGAACCGCCAATCGTAAGCTCAAATAAACTCTTCCTTTTATAAGTTCCTTGGTCATGGTGCTTTATCACAGCAACAGAAAAGTGACTAATACAGTCAGTGAAAGGCTTCTTCACTGACACAGTAAATAAGGCCAAATCAGAGTGTAAAAGCAGGCTTATTGGGAGCAGGTCCTGGGCTGGTTCACTGGTCTCACAGAACAAGGCCAGGGAACTCATGCACTCAGGCCTGGGCAGGGGGATTTTATAGTTCACCGAGTAATGATAACTTGCCAGCCAGGAGCTGGACCTGTGTCCAAGGATGGTTATAAAACTGTACCCTTGGGGCGGATACTTGAGTGGTCTGTGTGATTTCTCTAGAATGGAGACCTGAGGAACTGAGTTTGGTTCTTTGTTTGGCTGTTTGCTGCGTGGGGGGTGGGAAGTGGTGAATGGCGGTAGGGAAGTGCAAGAGGCAAGTGGGAATTTTTCCAGCCCATGTGGAGGTGAGCCAGGAGCTCCACCCTAACAGTCAGGTTCTTCCCAGCCCACTCTCTGGTACCAATTACTGTGTTAGTCACTTTTCTGTGGCTGTGATAGAACCACCACAACCAGGGAATTTATGAAAGGAAGAGTTTATTTGAACTTAGGGTTCCAGAGGAATTAAGAGTCTGTCATGGCTGGAAGGCATAGTGGCAGGAGGTGCAGGAGAAGGAGCAGAAAGCAGAGGCTCACATCTTCAAGCAGGCACAGGAAGCGGAGAGGCCAGTCCGTTGTTAAGCTTATCGGAACTAGCTGCAGGTGGTAGCACTTGGGGATTCCATTTTCTAAGGAGGCCAGCTTCCTCACTCTCTACTACCACATCCAGTCTTCCATCACTTGGACTCACAATGCTTAGCTCACTGAGTTACTTTCTGGATCTGTGGGTTGTTATTAAGAGTTACAAAGGGGTCAAATTCCGAGATATCAGAGCAGGTACAACATCTGATTCACTTCTGGTATATTCCACTTTTCTCTGGATTTTGATGTGTTAGTGACATGCAATAAAACATTTCCATTTTAGGAATACAGTTTAGTGAATTTTGTGGGTGCATTTGTGTATATATGTTTGTGTTTGTGTTTGTGTGTGTGTGTGTGTTTGTGAATGTGTGTGTGTTTCCAATGTCTCTGTGGGTATGAAGTTCATTGGCAGGTCCTGGACAAAGAGGTGCAGTGGTTACTGGGCCTGCAGATTGTCTTGGAAACGTTTCACATAGGTGAACTGCTGATGGAGAGATCAAAAGAGGTGGCCCAGTTGCAACCCCAGGACAGGCTCTGTCTGGACTAGCAGGCCACACCACTCTGGACTCCACAGGTTTATATGACAGTCTGTCGTTCCATGTGGCTGCTACAGAAAAATATCAGTCTTGTCCCCTGGTGTCCTTGAGTAACTACGAAGACATCATGCTTCAGAATCTCAGGGCTCTGCTCCCCTCATGCAGGGAAGTGAGGAGTGCGTCCTCGGCACCTGCTGTTTATGCCCATCACCTTCTCGTCCTGGGCTCAATGGCCTACACCGTCTCTGTCTCTGTCTCTGTCTCTCTCTGTCTCTCTCTCTCACCACCCTCTCTATTGCTCCAAGGATATTATCCTGATGTGCAAAAGTGTTCCTCTCCTCCTTAAACAGGACTGAGAGTTACCATGGGGCTCAAATATTCTGAGAAATATCACATGGACTCTCTAAATTATGGGTAGGAATGCACGTAAAAAGTGCAGATTCTCGGGGCTGAGAGATGGCTCAGTGGTTAAGAGCACCGACTGCTCTTGCAGAGGACCCACATTCAATTCCCAGCACCCACATGGCAGATAAGGACCGTCTTAACTCCAGTTCCAGGGGAATCCGAGGCCCTCTTCTGACCTCAGAGGCATTGCACGACACAGGTTCACCAACCTACATGCAGACAGTACATTCATACACATAAAAAGAAAAAGCACAGATTCTCACAGTAATGTTCCTAGTAATCTCGCCACAGAGGAGCCCACCTTGTTCTAACTAGAGTCTGTCCACAGACACTTGCTGTTTGTCAATACTGGCAGGCCACCACAGTCCCGTTTTCCTTTCCCCTTTCCCCTTTCCCCTTCCCTTTCCTTTCCTTTCCTTTCCTGAATTCTGAGATTTTTACCTTTAACTTGTCCTCATAGGGGGCCTAGGTTCATTCTCTGTTGGTTTGGGGCTTGTGGGAATCTTTTGGTTTTTGTAGACCACCTTAGACTCTGGTGACCCACTGATCAGTCAGTTCACAGGGACCCTACACTTGAGATGGCTGAGCGTACTTATCACCTCAGGGAAAGCAGGGCCAGCTCCCCAGGCCCAGAACAGGAAGTGGGCTATACACATAATTAATGTATATGCTGGGGAGGGCTCAGAAGAGCAGAGAAGGACTAGCTCCACATTTTCTTTGGCAGTCTCAGACTACAAACTTTGGAGAACTTTCTGAGCCTGAGAAAGAGTGGAACTTTTTGGTAGATGTCATGGTTGACATTTTTATTTTTTAAAGAAGAGAAAATAAATCACATTCCCTGGACCCTTTAAATGCTATGCTGCCTGGAGCAAGGGCTCTGGGCTGGATGACTTCTGAAGGTCTTCCTTAACTCATGGATTTGTATAGCCACCCAGAGAATGTACTCCCTGGGTAAAACTCCGAAGTTCATGTTTCTAAGTGAGAACTCCAAGCCCTGTTTTCTGGACAGTGTCTAGGTTCTAGGAAGTACTGCTCTTTCTCACTGTGAACCATTGCCAGAAGCTTCTAGAAACAACACAAGCAAATGTCCATGCCTCCCTCTAGGCCTCTGGGGAGTTTCCAGGCCCTGCTGAAACTAATTACCTGCTGGGCGTGCGTGGGGTCCCCTGGGAGAAAGAACTGAGACAGTTCATTCTAACTCCGGGATCAGCAAGTATTGAATTCAGGGGTCTGTCCCCCACTCCCCAGGCCACAGGGCTGAGAACAGATGCTGGCGTTAACACAGGCCAACCACTTAGCAACTGAGAGCCAGCATGAGCTGCTTAAACCCTTCCTAATCCAATGGCAGTTTGCCCTTCTGAAGAGTGATTTTTCAGAATGTCAGTGACCTATAATTCTTCTGCAAAGTTTGACAACATCTCCTCTTTCATGGAAGTGGGGTGATCTGCCTATGTGGCTATGTGGTGTTGTCTCTTCTGCCGCTGAGGATGTAGTAGATGTTGCCATCAGCTTCCTTTTTTTTTTTTTTTTTTTGTCTGGAGGATGAGGAGCCTGGACCAAGAAAGAAGGCTGTTTCCACTGAGGGGCTGCGAGACTTTCCTATGCTGCGGCTTTTCCTGTGGCCACATCCGCTTCAGCTTCCTCTCACCTCCATGGGCTCTCCACACCCTCCTTCCTGGAGGCCTGCTGGATGCTGTCTGCCAAGCCCAGATTCCTCTGTGAAGCACGGGGCTCCTGCCTACCACTCATGCTGTACCTGGTGGTCCTGAGTCTGACTAAGGATCCTGCCAAGTGTCCAGGCGCATGCCTCCTCCTTCCTGCCCGGTGATCCTACCAAGCACTCAGCGACGGGCTGCATGACACTCACAGACCTGAGCTAGTCTACCCCTGAAACACAGTCATCTCCAACTTTCCAGCTGTAGATCATCCCGAGCTTTATTTTCACCATCGCTGAGCTGGAAAGTGTTTGAACATATCCCACCATGCCCCTCCTTGATGCTGAGCATCTCTAATACAATCCCTTCCATTTTCATCTTTTCCATTTGCTGTCCTAATGCCCAAATGAAAATGAGGCTTTGCCTTTTGATTCTCAGTCCTTCGTCAGTTCTCCAGTGCCTGCAAAGCTGTAGGACAAGCCTCAGCAGCTCCTCACGGCGAGACATGACGGTTGCCGCTGTCGCCTGACGGCTGTCCTCTCAGAAACGTTTGCTAATGCCCTGGACTAGCTGACTAGATAGCTTTTAGAGCAGCGAGGGTGGGTGGCCTCAACCTGACCTGTTCTGGGTGGCTCACAAGAGCTCCCAGAGCTGGCCCTCACTGTGCTATTGGTGAGATTTAGTTCTCGGGCCACTGTAAGAATGCAATCCTAATAACGTCTTCATTGATGAGAAGTGCTAATAAATTACTGCCCTGCCATCGTCAAGGACATTTCCCTCTGCCTGAAGATCAATGGATGAGTTCAGTTTCAGCATGGCATTCCAGCGGGGCTTCCGGGCAGCACATCAGCCTGTGAGGAAAGTATTCACTCAGTTAGTAGTGTCTGCTGCTTCCCAGTCCTCCAGGCACCCAGGAAGGGCATGAGAATGTGGTTGTCTTCCAGTAGGAGTCCACACATATCACACATGACCACACCACACATGACACAAACACACATGCCACATATACATGCATACCACATATACACATATGCCACATACACACCAAAACCACACACACGTAGCACATGACACATAGGTACATGAATACCACACACAGCACACATGATGCACATGATGTGCAAGCACATACCACAGGACATAGAAACACATGTACACCACATATACAGGCATTCCACACATGTAACTTATGACACACATATCTCATAATATATACTCACATTTGTCACACAAACACATACCCACACATATGCCATGACACAAAACAGCATGACACAAAAACACATACATACCACATACACACTACACACACATACATGCACACCAATACATACACACAAATACATCACACATACCACACATACCAGACACATACCACACACACACACACACATACACACACACGGAATTCTCCCCAAAGCCTGCTACCTACTGACGTATCTACAGGGCCATCACGGTGATCCAGGCTGACAGCAGCTTGTTTTATTTCTGAGCTGTTTCCAAGGTTTGTCCTGCTTCCCTTTGAATTTTGGAGACACTGTTTTTATTTGCCTAGCTCTTCACTGAAGGAAAGTCGAGATCTAGTTGTCGGATGCAGCTCATTGTTCCTAGATTAAATCGACTTTATCTTTTTGTCTCTCTCCTTCAGAACCATCTACTTACATGTCTTCACGGTGTCTGTTTTCACTTGTCTCATCTTCCCTCCTTTCCCTGTCCTCTCTCACCTTCTTTCTTCCTTCCCCCCTTCTTTCCCTCTCCCTCCTCCTCTCTTCCTCTTCCCACTTTTCTCCTTATTTTCCTCTCTCCTCCTCTGTCCTTCCTTCCTCTCTCTCTCTCCCTCCCTCCCTTCCTCCCTCTCCCTCCCTCCGCCCCCTTGTGTAATTCCCTCTGGCCTGGGCTATAATCCCTGATCCCTGAAGCCCCAGCAGTGTCCCCCTTTGGCCTGGCTGTGAGTGTCGGCTGCTGCCTGTCCCCAGGTGCTGAGTCCTCCTCTTTCTTCATCTGCTTAGATGTCAAGTTCCTCTGTGCGTCAGTTTTCTTTGAGTTTATGGACTCCTGTCTTTGGGATTACTCTTGTGGAGAGTAGCTGCCTATATATTTGGGATGGGAAAGTTTGGCTAACCTTAAATTACTTAGCTTGTCCTGCTAAGGTAGAGATGATTTGGATTTAGTGGGACCTGAAGCTAAGACAAGGAAAAGACTAAAAAATTACAAAGAAATGTATTATAACATGAATGTTTATGGCCTTTAAAGGATCCAGGAAGGGAAAGAGCCTCAAAACTAAGCTTCACTGATTTCAGGAGAAATGCATTGGTTTACAACGGGACCCTCCCCAGACCCTGAGGTTCTTTCCCATCCTCTTCTCTGTCTTTTCCTTCACATGCCCTAGGCAGATGTTTCATTGTTTTGCTGTGCTTGTATGCTTAGGGACAGGCACACTGCTATCATCAGGCTTTCATCCCACCAGCCACCCGGTGGTTGTCAGCGCAGGCCTCCTATCACATCTGGTCTGACTCTTGACTTCCTGTCCCAATGCTGGTGGTTAGACTAGCAAACTTCCTTTCTCTCTGTCCCCAAGCCTGCCTCAGCCAAGACTGAATGGACTGCCTACACCCTCCTTCCATGGTGCTCTCAGCCCCATGAGCCCAAATTCTACCCAATTTCCAAGGCCTGGGTGGAGCTTAGCTGTGCTAAACAGTCCATCTGGTTAGAATGAGAGGCAGATGTTGAGGTGACACAGGTTGTTTTCATCTACAGTAAGTGCTGACCAATCCCTGTCTTGACTTTATCCCATTTGTGTCCTTAGTCAAACATCAGCTCTTTCTGTCCTCATAGAAAAAAATACCATCTTTTTCCTTTCTTTGCAAGCCAGGAGGCTGCAAAGGTCAGATCCCTGCTGCTGTGTCAGGCCTGAGAGCGAAGCTGGAAGGGACTGCTAAGGATTCAGGATGGTCCTGGCGAGGAGGTCACAGAAGACTAAATGCCAAGCCAGCTGGGTAGAACTGAGTCTTTAGAAAGATTGAACTCATGGAAGGATTCTGAGCACAGAATACTGCTTGTGGAAGCCAATCGAGAGTGTTGGCATAGAGGGAGGTAGGGCAGAGAAGAAGCACCCCCCCCCCGCCTCTGCCCGCCCCAGACATCTTCAGGAATGGGCCAGTGATGGGGCTCAGTGGTTAAAGGTGCCTGCTGTTGAGCTTGATGATTTGAATCTGATCCTGGGAAACGCACATGATGCAAAGAGAGCTGATTCCCACAAGCAGTCCTCTGACCTCCACATATCTTCATGCATGCATGCATGCAACCCCCCCCCCAATAAATATAAGAAAATATTTAGGAAAGACCATAACTGAGTGGAGGAGCCAGTCCCTGCAGGGCCTCCCAGGGACCCAGCTTTCCTGCCCATCTCCCCTCTGCCTCATCCCACTTCCAGCCTGGTGAGAAAGAGGATGGGGAAGGACCACTGCACTTCTGGAAGATAGGTTGTAATTCTTGGTCAGTTGGGTCACCACAGATAGCTGCAGCCAGTCAGAGGAGAGGGAAGGCAAGCCCTACTTGGCTGGCATAGCTCTAGTCTTACAAACTCGGGTCTTCTTCATCGCTGGGGCTCCCCATCCGTCCCTGGCCCAGCTACTGTGTCCCTGCTTGCTTTCTCTCTCAAGGTGCTATTTTAAGAGGGTGGCCTTACTTCTCCCTGGTGTTTATGACAACAGTTGAGACGAGGCTCCCTGGCTGTGAAGCACTGTAATTCACAGAGCTCGAGGCTTCTAGTGCATGGAGCGCAAATATATAAAGCCTGGCCTGGAAACCAAGGCCTCCTGGATTCTAATCAGAATCAGATAGCCTGGGTCTCGCCTCTCAGAGCTTTATGACCTGTGCTTGCCTGAGATGAGGAAGTTCCTCATTGTCCACCAACAGGTAAAAATCCGTGAGAGCGATTCAATTTCACAGGCCATAAAGTTATATGCCCACTTCCTGCACCTTCTTTATGGTGGTGGAAAACTTCCGAGCTCCCGTCTATATTTTGTCAGCGGATGGAAACTGTTTTCTTCTGCATGTTCCCCCGCCTCCTGCCACCCACCCTCTCTTGTCCCCCTGGCCTTGCTGGCCACTCATTCTGTCCCTCACTTGAGTCCTTAAATCAAGGCTCACTACTGCCAGATGAAAGCAATTTCATCTGAGACTGGGAGGCATTCCCTCCAAGTGGGACTTGAGGGCAGGCCCAGCAGTCCAGTGCAGAGGTGGCAGCGACTGTGTAATCTGTGTTTTCCCCAAGGCTCCCAAAGTTGTCGTCCTCAGTCTTATCAAGCCTGGCTCCACTGTTCGTTGCTCCCTTAGTCCCATAAACCTGGTGTGGAGGGAGCTACAGTGCTGACCTTGCTCAGAGACCCTCCCCAGGAGGTACCTTCCTCTCTCAACTTGTTACCTGACCTAGGACTCACCTGGCCCAGCACAAAGATAACCTGGGAGCAGATTCTCTCTATTGGTGGGTGTTTCCTGACCAATTCATTATGAAAAAAAAAAACAAACTCAAACATTCAGAAAGGCTGAAAGAATTGAACTTATGGGGCTAGAGAGATTGCTCAGTGGTTAATAGCACCTACTGCTTTTGCAGATGTCCTGGGTTCAAGTCCTAGCACCCACATGGTGGCTAACAACCATCCATAACTCCAGTTCCAGGGGATCCAATGCCCTCTTCTGCCCTCTGTGGGCATTGCACAAAATGAGTATACCTACACACATGCAGGCAATATGCTCATAACACAAAAATTAAATAAGAACAGAATTTTTAAAAAAAGAATTGCACTTAAATACCTAGACCCTCTTACTGGATTCTGTAATGAGCATCTTGTGCCCCAGCATCTGTCTGCCCTCCTAGACGTCTGCTTATTGATTCATCCAGATATTTCATTTTCCACTCACCTCAACATAAGCTGTGGACACCATTATGTTAGGTGTGGGGGGTCTGTTGGTATTTATTGGTGGAGGACTCTAGGGAGGAAGGATTGTGAAGGTGAGGAGACGGAGATTACGGGCTGTATAAGTGGACTGTGAACATAGTGTTGATCTTTTGTTGCAGAAGAGGGGAGGAATCAGCTGCACACAGGAAAGTGGAAGCCTGTGACAGAAGACAAAGGTGCAGAAGCCAGTGACTGCTGGTGACAGTGATACGGAGAGCTGCTGTCTGAGCTGCTCCCTGAGTTTCATAGTAAGTGAATTTTGCCTTGGGAGCGGGACAAAATTTCCAACAATTTCTGAAATGGCCCCAGACAAACTTCTGCCATTTTGTACTACATGTTTACAAGAAGCAAAATTCCAACAAATATAAAATCAAAATATTAATGAAGACATTGGCCAGTACTTAATTATTTATATAAAGTAAGCACCATCTCATTAGTATGCAAATTTGCTTTCATCTCTAATAACTGAAAAAATTGTAAGTATACCAAAGAATCATGTCAAAATACATTTGATTTATTATCAGTAAACATTTTATGTCCATACTTGTTTTATATACCTACTAACCAGGATTATTGTGGGAAGTGCTAGGTTCTAGTTGGTAAACTCACACTAACTGTAACATTGGAAAATGTACCACAGAAGTATAACAGTCCATCAGGGAGTGTCTGCAAACTGCACACAGGACATGACACCTTGACCCCATCCATGGGACAGTAAGAAACCGAACATCTGGAAGTTAAGTGCACTGACCAGACAGCTTCCCTGGTAACTTAGAATGAGTTCATCTCCTGCAGTACATGCTGGAGATGGCTGAGGACCCAATTCAGGGTCTGAGAGGAGATGGGGGATCTCATTGGAGGGCTAATGTGTTTCAGTTATTCAATTCTCAGGTAAAGTGCTATGTATGGTACAGTCAGGATCCTGGCTGGAGAAATTTAGATCCTGAGGTATCATTACAGAACACAATAATGTCATGGAGCCATGTCTCTGTGGACTTCCCTGAAGCCCTAACTTTGCAGAACTTGTCTGCCCCTCTCTACTAAGACAGTTGTCACATCAGGATGCTCCTGCCTTTTTTCCCAGGTACCAATCCAGTTACTGATTAAATTCTAGCACAACACCCAGAAGTATTGAACTTCATAAGGAAAAAGACTAAATCTTGTAGCAGATGCACAAACCAGTCTTTCTTCATGGGCAGAAGCCAGAAAACAAACATCAGATGTTCACTGACTCAGGGCCCTTCTGCAGGATCCTACATAGCTGGTGGGTTAGAGCAGTACTGACAGGCATCAGCTTACAGTGTTTTAAGCCGATGGATAGATCCACTCAGATTCTCATGAGTAAGCTAAACTAGCAGCCATGGAGCACACACAGTCAGAACAAGGTGGGAATGGAGAGGCGGGAGGCTACTGCAGCTGATCAATGGTGTCGTGACTGTGCATGTGTTCTAGATCTGAGCCAATTTATGGACCAGAAGGTGTTAGTGAAGTTGGCAAAGTCCAGCATAAGGATCTGATGCTGGCTTAGTGTGTGTATGCAGAAGAGTCCTCTAGGATGATTTTTCCCAAAGGGCCTTTGTGCATGTACTTGTACATAATAGGGAGAAGGTGCCTACCTGAACATTGCTAAGTTTGGACGGAGATCTTGAGCTGACTTGATATTCAGAGACTCAAAGTCTCATCCTTGCCTCCACAGCAAAGTGGTGGCATACAGAGTCCAAGAAAGAAATAAACACAGGTTTAAAAATGGCTAACTGAGCCTGCTTCTTGTGTCCTCCAAGGTTTATCTGGGACTGAAATACTTTGAAGTTGGAGTCACCTGCATATTGCATCTTTGGCCTGCAGGGTAAGAGCTACTGTTGTATAAAACACTAAGCAGAAGATTCTGAAACAGCCCCTCACCCACAGCCAGGAACAATGCCACCTTCTAAGCAGCACTGGCGGCGCTGCCCCTCAGCCATCTGCAGGATATGTGCCCCAGGCCTTCACTCCCAGCTCTGCTTAACCTGCTGGAGACTCTGAAGACAACTGTAGAGCACTATGCACTTGGCCAGGTTGCAGCTCTAACTACAGATTATGCTGAATACCAGCGGTATAGTCTCTAACTCAGAAAATTCATTTTCTTACTACTCGAAGGAGGACCAGGAGTTGTTCACATTCATACTGATCAGGACCAGGAGTTGTTCATATTCACATCACCGATCAGGACCAGGAGTTGTTCACATTCACGTCGCTGATCAGGAACAGGAGTTGTTCACATTCACACTGATCAGGACCAGGAGTTGTTCACATTCACACTGATCAGGACCAGGAGTTGTTCACATTCACATCATCAATCAGGACCAGGAGTTGTTCACATTCGCGTTGCTGATCAGGACCAGGAGTTGTTCACATTCACGTCGCTGATCAGGACCAGGAGTTGTTCACATTCGCGTTGCTGATCAGGACCAGGAGTTGTTCACATCCACGCTGATCAGGACCAGGAGTTGTTCACATTCATGTTGCTGATCAGGATCAGGAGTTGTTCATATTCACGTCGCTGATCAGGACCAGGAGTTGTTCACATTCACGCTGATCTGGCAGTGTCAGCAACAGCAAACACCATACTGAGGTCTTATAGACAAGGCACTTCATGGGACAGAGATAAACTCTCCAAAGACTAAGCAACAGGCTACTTCATGAAGGGCTTTAGGGAGTCCCCTGGGATATAAGATACACGTTAAGGAAGCACAGTGCTTTGCAGGTCTCTTCATTTCTGGGAATTGCATTTCATACCAGAGTACACCCCGTCTTGCCGTGTCCTGGGGGGGTAAGGAAGGATGCCATGCCTGAATAGGCTGGAGCAGGTAGGGGCTTCGCAGTAGGTCTAAGTGAACAATGCTGCTCCTTGTACCCAATAATCTAGCAAACACAGTAGTGCTAGAGGCATCAGCATAGGAAAAGATGCACTTTGGAGTTCATTGAAAACACCAGAATCATAAAACAGGCTCTTGAATCATACAGTAGGTCTAGCCAAACACAAAAGAGTGTTATAAACCTTGTGATAAATAGTTCCCAACATGCTATTGGGCCTTTATAGCTGCGGAACCGTGGAACACAGACCACCAAATGACCATGCATCCTAAACTGTCCCATTATCCCTTAAGTTCTATCAGTCTCCTAAGTCATAAGGTTGGGAAGATGTAACAAAAATCATCACAAGAAAGAAAGTGATGCAAGAAGACTGAGACCAAACCAGGTCAAAGGACAAGCCAGATGCTCGAGCAGAAGGCTCAGACCCCCATGGGCCCACCAGGGCTGCACAGGCATGCTCCAGTCAGCTCCTCACCCAGCCTGGCTGGGCTGCTCAGGCTCATTCCTGTAACAGGGGAAGAGTGTCAAGTGCAGAGTTCTTCCATCCGGGCACATTTTGACCTAGATGAGAAAAGAGAGGGTAAGGACTCTCTGCTGAATACTAATTAAAACTATTTTCAGCTTATCCCTCACTCATGAATATTCAAGCTCTTGTCACATAAAATATACTCACCCTTTCCCAAGATCCCCCAGAGTCCCATCAAATTATGAAATAGGCCCAGATTTTAGAATCTCACCATTTTATCAGGTTAGCTCTGTGCTTTTGGAGTTAGAAACCTGTGTATTAAAAATAACAAGTCCATTTCTCTCCACATACCTAGCATTAAATGGTTGAACATGGACAGTACTACTTGAATAGTTGCTTTTATTTAAAAAAGGGAGAAATAAGGGGACAGAAAAGCCAGTGTTCTTTAGCATTCTGATGTCACTGGGCCCTCCCACCTCGTGGTAAGGATGATCTCGAAGCAGGCCAAGCCTGCGGCCTGGGAGCCGCACTCCACCTTATGCTGTCTACAGCTCTTGGTTTTTTGTTTGGTGGTGGTGGGGTGGTTCCAAGCTCTTCCACGTCTTTAGAACCTTGGTGGAAGCTGAATTGCTTTTTTGTTCTACTTCCTGCTTAAAACTCAAAGATCTTCAGATCTTCCCAGATCTCCACACATCTCCAAGTCAGGCTTTTAAGTTCATGTGTGTAACACTGTTGCAGTATTACAGGTTTCAAAACTCTGCAGCCTGTGTCTGTATTTTGATGTAGTCAAATGCCTGTACCAAAGGTACACATGAACTGTAACAATTCCTTATTCGACACAGCTCTTCCCCACCCAGCATCTCAGCTTTGCTGGTACTTGCGAACATCAGGGCTCTGTAGGACTACGTGACTGGATTTCCAGGAACCCTTTGGTCCAGAGGCAGACATCTCACAGAGAACACCCTCATCCTCTGTGGACTGTCACAGCCTGGAGTCAGCTGGATTGAGGCAGAGACTTTTCCCTGAAATTGTGTCACAGCAGTCACATTCGTATTTGGCAAGGAAGAGTTTCATTTCCTAGCCCGCAGGCGGCAGGATCTTTAGACTGCTTTCCCTGAATGCTGCTTGCTCTGAGCAGTCCTTCCCATAGGCGTTCCTTGCTGGCAGTACCTTGCTCTACACAGTCTGCCAAAGACAGATCCTGTGTCCACATTTTGCCTCACAGTTCCCCACAACCTGACTGGTTCAATAGGTCCTTCTCTGCCCTCCCGACTATTATAAGACACATTTGACCAAACATACCACCATCTCATAGCACAAGGTGCTGTTTTATCAGCTTTATTTAATAGTTTTCTTGGGCCAGGTCCATCAATTTCAGGTTTTTGTTAACATAAGCATCCATTTCTAGGTATAAATTTCTGAGTCAACTCTCACTATAAAACGAACCTCTTCCTAAGTGTGGCCTAGCCTAGTCAACATTTATGCCTGGCCCACACTGGCCCAGGGCAGTTGGTGTGTTCTTCAGTCTGTCTGCACAGGTGGCTGAAGTGGCTGTGGCTGTCTCCCTTTCCATCATGGGGGCTTTGTACCACCTTCCACTTTACTTTGGAACTAGTGAGCTACTCAGGGCTTTGACAAACCCCCAAACAAACAGGAAAACCACACATGTTTTAAGCCCTGTCACATGTGTTAATTACATGTTGGGTTAGTTAAGGCAAGCACTGAGTCCCCACAACAGCTGGAGTAGGAAAGCCTGACCTTGCACAGTTAAGTGGAGAATTTTCTGAATGATTATCTGAACAACTTGGGGATGTGTTTTTAGACAGCTAAGTAGAAATGGCTGCATATATGAGTTTAGATTTTTGGAGAGAGGCCATAGTGTAACTATAAAGAGGCTCAGGAACCTACCCCCAGGAGTACTGTGGCTTTTGGAGGTTTATAGAGGCACTGCAGAGGGGACAGAGAGGAGGTGAAGGGTGAGGTAAGGACGATAGCAGTTAAGTGTGGGACTGGGAAGTATGCAACAGGATTAAAGTGGAGAAGTTCTTAGGGAGAATGTTATGTCTTTTTTTAATTATATTTTTACTTATTTACATTGTGTAGATATATGTGCATGTGTGTATGTGGTGGTGGGGAGGTCAGAGGACAACTTTTTGGGGGGAGGGTATGCATCATAATCCAAACAGAATGTCCACCAAACAGTGGCTGAACATCAGTTATCTGACCTAAGAAAACCCCAGACAGGAGTACGATAAGTGGGAAAATATCCCAGAGGTGGTGGAAGCTGAAGGAACAGGGAAGATACTCAGGCTCTGTCACCACAGGAAACAAAAGATAGAGCTGCAGCCATCTTAGTTAATAAACATCATTCATTGGGGGAACAAAATTCCAGCCATGGTACATTCGTCATAATTCCCTGTGTCAATCAGTGATCAATAGACATATTTGTAATATAGAAGAGAGGATCAATATGGACAAAGAATTGATAAAAGATAATAAAGCAATAGAAACATAGAAGAATGTGACCCATAACAAGGACTTAAACACATTCATAGACCCCCAACTCTTAGATGCTGCTGTAGGAAGATCCAGTTTGAATTGGGGGCTAGTTCTCAGCTAGCAGCCCTCAGGGCACCACGTGGATGGGAATCAGGGGATTTCTCTGACCCCACCCCAAGGAGGAGAGGACAACGTGGCCTAGTGTGTGATGCTGGGTGGGGTGGCAGTGTGCAGTGGTGTGGAATGGGGGGGCTGTGATTGGCCCTGGAAACTAATATCATTTGGCTTATAAAAGCAGGCTGTAATGGGTAATAAATCGAATTCTCCATTAACATCATTACAGAATTCCTAGCCGTTATTTTTTTTAATTTTTTGCACATGTACAAGCCAGACCAGGCCTGCATTTGGTTCGGGTGGCCAGTGGGTTGGAAAGAGGTCCCCATGTAGACCACCAGTCTGGAAAGCTGGTGTGAATTGTGAGTGGACATAGGCTGAAGATAGGCCATCAGCCTGAAATTCCTGTCCAGGGGTCAGCAGTCTCTGGGCAGGTGGGAAATCACGGCCAAGGGTGGGAAAACGTGCCTTGTTGTCCCAGGCTGAGGGCCTGAGGTGGAGGGACCTCTCAGGCCGGGGTATGGAAGTGGCCGACTGGTCTCTGTGTTGAGAGGCCAGTTCCCTACAGTGGCTGTAGGTGGATACTGTGTTCCCCTTCCCTTAGCAGGGCCGTGTGGTACCTGTCCATTACAAATAAAGCTTCCTACATGCTGCAATTATGAGCCAGTGATCTTACAGCAACTTACAGATGTGTCCCCAGATTGAGGAGAAGATATGTTCTTAAGGAACAGATGGGAGAATTATCAGAGAAATTCAACCTATGAAGTTTTAATTCTAGAGTTGAACTGTAGTGTAACTGGAATGAAAAATTCATTGATAGCCTAATAGAATATTGGAGATGGCAGAAGAGTTGGCCAGCAGAAATCTAGAATGGAAATTACATACATCCAAGAAGTGGAGACACAAATACTGAAGAAAAAGGAACAAGTTTATCAATTACTTATATGGAAATATTAAGCAATCTAATATATGCACAATTGGAGTCCTAGAAAGAGACAGAGAATTGTGTAGAATGACATACTGAGGAAATGTTGGGTGTAAATAGCAAGCTAGGACAAAGACTTTAAAGTGGCCTCACATTATCCGTGGTGTTGTCTGGGATGTGAAATGTCCCCTGCGTTCCTGTGTTGGTGTTCTTGGCCCCCAGCTGTTTGGAGGGTTCTGTAGATGGTGATAAAAGGCTGTACATCCCAGAAATCCAGGAGTGAGGATTTAGAAGGATTTTACAATAAGGAAGTGAGCAATGGCTGAGGAGCATGTACTGCTTTATTCAAAGGTCACATAATGCATGCTTGCTTCAAAATGCTGTATGATACCTCAAAGATATGCACAAATCTAAAATAATATTTTTATTTATTCCCTGAAAGTTTCATATATTTATACAATGTATTTTGATCATATTCATCTACCACTGCCCCCTTTTCACAACCCCTAGAGTCCCCATGATGTCTCTGTCCCAGCTTCATGTTCTCCTCTCTTGTACTAGATACCTCCCTGAGTCCAGTTAGTGTTGCCCATTTGAGCACCCATCTGGTGGGGTCAGGACAATGTGCCAGCAGCCTTGTCCCTGAAGGAGAGTGAGGTGCCCTTCCTCAGCAGTGTCAACTCTTCGTATATCCTCCACTAAGAGAGGGTCAAGCACAGGTGGAGAGAGAGAGAGAGAGAGAGAGAGAGAGAGAGAGAGAGAGAGAGATCTTTTAAAAATAAAGTAATAAAGCAGATACCAAAGTCGAGGCACATTAACTTATCAAAGTGTACTGTTATGTAAAGTGAACATACAAAACTCAGACTTGAGGGCTCATTGTTTCCTGCCTTGATAAACCAGCTAGTGAAATTAAAGTTAAGATATTTTAACTTCCAAGCTAAAACAGAAAGACAGTTAAGGAGATAAGACAGAAATTGCTCAAAGGTATTTGTAAAACATAATTGTCAAATGATTAATATCTAGAAAAGTGCATCTTACAAACAATGTAATTACATATAAAATTGAGTAATATATCAAAAGTAAAAGATAAGTAATTCAACAGAAAAGTGGACAAGCATCAAGTTATAGGGAAAAAGATTGGACTCCTTCATGGGGAAATATTACAGAAACCCTGATTAATGTTTCATATTTGATAGATGAGAAAAAGCAAGAAACGTCCACTCATACCAAGTTTAGCAAGAATATAAAGCAGTCAGAAGTGCTATGTATAGTATTTAAAAGTAAAGATTAGTTTCAATGTCATTTTAAAAGCTTTTTTCCTAGTTTACTTAAAAATATTTACAGTATTTATCCGGGTGTGGTGGCGCATGCCTTTAATCCTAGCACTTAGGAGGCAGAGGCAGGCGGATCTTTGTGAGTTCAAGGCCAGCCTGGTCTTCAGAGTGAGTTCCTGGGGCTACAGGGAGACCCTGTCTTGAAAAGACCAAAAAAATATATTTACAGTATTTGATCTATTACTCTGTTTCTTGATATGAACCTAGAGGAACTTTGGGACACACCACCCTGACACTTGTCTAAGAATATTCCTGTTAGCACTCTGTGATCAAAGAAACTAAAAACAACACTAATATCTACCAACAATGGAAAGGATAAATATGTTGTTGACTAAATGGAATACTGTATACAGGTGGAAAAAAAATGAAACACTGCAATACATACCAACATAGATGAATCTCAGGACTATGAAGCATAAAGTAGATAGAAGTACAATTTAATTATAGTTGTGTAAAGTAAAAATATGCAAGACTAACAATTGTTTACAAATAAGAATATCATGGAGTAGTGAAGATATTGATGAGATTCAGCCAACTGTGTTGAAGAGGGCAGGTGAACAGGAGATTGGAGATGGCCCATAGGTGGGTTCATGGGTAGACAAACCACAGCCCTTGATTTTAGGATTGTCAAGGATTGTATGTAGCATGTAAGAACACACCCACATTCTCTCCATAGCTAGTGAAATGACAATCATACGTTCTCTCTTGGTGGCCTTTGCTGACCACATGAAGCCATCACATTCCGGAAGTGGGAATCGGTGTCTGAGTCCCAGTTTGTTCTCTCTCCTGGTCTCCGGTCTCCTTCCCACTCCTCGCCCTGTGACCAAGCATTTGGGGGTCATATAAACATGCTAGGAGAGCTCAAGCTCAGCCTGACCTTTGTCTCTGGTGGTGGTTGGGCTGCTCTTCTTTCCGGGTTCTCCCAGGTGTTGCTGTTGGCTCTGTTCAGGAGATGGCTTGGCCAGCATGGCAGAACACACCCTGAGGTTGAGGCTGTCCGCCTCTGGGCCCTTCATAGCATGATGAAGATCTTTAATGTACAGCTGACAGTCTACATATGTGGTCAATAAAGGGGTGTTCAAGAAATCATTACGTTACTCAGAATGTTCTAAGGTCAAATAATGCAGGTCATCATTAAATATCTCTAGTTCATAGACAAGGAAATGCAGGGTCTCAGGATTCAAAGGTGAGTCTCTGGGTAAAAATAGGAGGGACAAGCAGCCTGCCTCAGTGGACAGCAGTGTTCCCCTTAAAGAGGGTTGGCATAGACCAACCAAGCTCATATCTTCCTAATGGTTCAGAAGTTCTCTGTGTCTCTGTGTCTCTGTCTCTGTCCCCACCCCCTTGCACTGGATAGTATGGTGCAAAAGATGTGAACCTATGAGGAGTAATAAAAGGATGGCCACCTCAATCTTTTTTTTTTCCTTTCCCTGTATAAGGAGTTTGAGCCTCAAACAGAAAGAAATAGAAAACAGCAAAGGAAGCCTTAAATCCCAAGAAAGAGATGGGGCCTGTCAGAGAGCAAAGTTCAGTGAGCCTCTGGATTTCTGAAAAGACCCCTGGGTGCTGTTCTATATCTGGGACCAAAGCCACTCCCTCCCTATGCTTGGGAAGTGGGAGAACTGCATTACTGATGTGAACAAGGAAAAATAGATGTTGTGAGCCATGGAAAGCTGAATATCAATCAGGCAAATTACAGACACGGGGTGACCGCCGCAGGCTTGCGCTGCGTTGGCAGACGTGAGCTGCCCAGACAAAGGGAGATTAGTTTATTTCTGGCATTTTAAGAGAAGCACTGATAAGTTTGAGTGTACTCAAAGAAGATTAAATAGATGGCTGGAGCACAGGGGATAATGGCCCAGATGGATAGGCAGCAGCTGCAGTCACAGAACAGACAGGCTGAGCCTCCAGGAAGGGCCCGGGAGCTTCTTCCAGCATTTCAAGGACTGTTATGTTCAAAAGCACTGAGACTGATTCGGCACAGCTTCAGAGGGCACAACCACGAGCAAGGTTTAAAAGTTATAAGGAAGCAAATTTCATTTAATATAAAAAATCCAGCCGTGGCTTAGGTTTACACAGTGTGAGTCACATGCACACCCTCAGGGGCATGACTGAATAATCAATGGTAAAGTGAGCTGCCAGGCATGCTAAGCAGAAACTGGTGAATCGCCTTGAACCACATGAGGCTGAAGACCTCTTCCAGCTGAAGCTCTTTCAAGCCAGCTCCTTAGTGCAGAGGGAGAGGGCCCAGAAGCCCCTGCTCATCCAGGTCCACCCTGGCTTGCACTGTCAGGGAGAAAAGGTGGGGGGAAGGTCTGTTCAGCACACACAGGATGACTGTCAGGCCTCCAGGATTCTGAGGCTGTCAAGGACCTAAAGGTCACCTTTCTTTAGAGAGTTCTGCAAGGTGTAGGAAGATGAATCATGACCTTAAGGGCCTTTCTAATACCAGGTGTCCAGGAAAGCAGAATTTCATGCTTGGCTTTGTTGCTTTCTTTTAAAAAAATTTTTTTTTAATTTTATTTATTTCTGTATGTGTATGAATGTACTGTCTGCATGCAGGTCTGTGCACCTGTGTTATGCAATGCCGCGGAGGTCAGAAGAGGGTGTTGGATTCCCCTGGAACTGGAGTTCTCCTGGAATTGGAGTTTCAGATGGTTCTCAGCCGTCATGTGGGTGCTGGGGATCGAACCCAGGTAAGCGGTCGGCGCTCTTAACCGCTAGGCCATCTCTCCAGCCCCATGGCTTTGTTGCTTTCTAAACTTACTTCGAAGAAGTTGTTTTTACATCTGAGTTTTAATTGTCTTTCCTATCATCTAAGATTATTGGTTGCTGTGGTCTTTAAGAGTTTTAGGGAAACTTTTGTTTTAGGATGATCAGGTTTTATGATGACTTGGTGGAAGCTTCATCTGCATGCTGGTATACCAGGCATGTGGCTCAGTGGCAGAGAGTTTGCTTAGCATTCACAAGGCCCTGGGTTCAATCCCCAGCACTGGTAAATTTAAAAAAATGAGAGAGAAGATAGTCAATGTTGAATTCTGGTTCTGGCTAAAGCGTGCTGGCAATGTAATTCCTGAGACTTTAAAACTCTTGAATACTAAGCAAAAATTATAAATAATGTCGGAAAATTCTATCACTCATGTATTGAAAAAATCTACTGGACCTTGGGCTAGTGGTAGGAGAACAAACCACATACAGCAAAAGCATCTACAAGCAACTGTTGGTGTTTGGTAGCAGCAGTGAAGCAAGCCAGGAAGGAGCTCAGGGTATTTCAGACGGTGGGAGGGGGAGACACGAGGTGACAGAAGGTTCCAGCAGAAGACTTGGGGCTTTTCAGGAATAAGGTCCCACAGCTGTGGAACCTCATTGCCTGGCTGGCAATGAGAACCTCAGTGGACCAACCTGGGAATGATTAGAGCTAGAAGCTCCCATGTGTGTGGAGTGAAGGTGGATGCTGCACATCTTACCACCGCCATGCAATGCGGGAACCCTTGATGGACCCCAAGGCACCCGCCTGGTACCAGTAAGCCTTTCTGGAAGTCTGAGTGCCCATTTTTGGAATTGTAGCACTGCATCCCCAGGAAGACCTCTCTGTAAGAGCAGCAGGCTGGGTGGGGCAGGCACCCAGAAGGGTGGACCTGGTGGGGGGAGGGGCAAAGTCAAAGGGAAGAATCTAAACACGAGTGCTGCAAGATACCCAGGCCCAAAGACAGAACAGCCTTCGTGTCTAAGCGAAAGACAGGTAGGGTGGGAAGGATGAATTGTGAGTTCTTTATGGTGACAAGAACAAGGAAGCCTGGCTATAAGCTGTGTTAAGGTCTAGATTTGAAATATGCCCCCAAAGGCTCATGTGTTGAAGGTGTGAATCCCACTACTGAGAGGAGACTGGATCATGAGGACTTGGCCCTAATTACTTTGGGGATCCAATACTGGATTTCTAAGTTGATGGTCTTATTGGGAGTGGGGAAGACTTGGAAGGTGGGGCCTACATGGCAGGAAGGCGGGGCCTACATGGCAGGAGCTGGCCCCTGGAGGGCATGTTCTCCAGACCATCTTGTCTCCAGACTCTGTTTCCTGACTGCACATGGTGAGCAGCTCTGCCTCTCTACCACCCGGCCAGACTGTATGTAGCCAGAGACCCATGAGGCAGTGAGTCCAAGTGTCCTTTTAAGTTGTTTTCTTAAATATTCATCTCAGTGACAGGACACTGACACACTGAGATTTCTGCCCTCCTTTACCCTGTTCCACTGGCCCTGGAGCTTTCTCTTAATAGCCTGAGAAATACCGCCTCTTCTGACATGGACCTAAATAAAAGAGCACTTACAGCTAGACTAGGGCTAAAATAACACAGCCGTTAAGGGAAAAGACAGTGAAACAATACCTAAACAACACGTGAACACGAAGCCAACAATAACTGCCATACGCAGCAGGAAAACGAGGGGAAGAAGTTCAGGAAGCATCACATGGAGAATGGCATTAATCAGATCGAGAAGAGAGGGCTGAACACACAATGCTGTGAACTAAACAGCATGGAACTCAAGGAGTTATTCTAAGAAGGAAGGTAAGACAACATCTAAGTGGGCACAGACTGGCCAGAAGACAGCTTAGAAGCACAGATGCCGGGCGTGGTGGTGCACGCCTTTAATCCTAGCACTTGGGAGGCAGAGGCAGGCGGATCTTTTTGAGTTCAAGGCCAGCCTGGTCTACAGAGCGAGTTCCAGGACAGCTGGGGCTACAGGGAGACCCTGTCTCGAAAAGACAAAAAAAAAAAAAAAAAAAAAAAACGAAAAGAAAGCCACAGACATGAGCGAGCAGTCAGTGCTGGTCTTAAGACCACAGGGCCAATCTCTCCAGCCCCTAAAAGCTTACGCTCATTTGTTATTTATTTTTTTTATGTTTGATTTTTTTTTATTAATTTTATTTAGTTCTGTATGTGTATGAATGTATTGCCTGCATGCAAGTCTGTGCACCTGTGTCGTGCAACGCCGCGGAGGTCGAGGTCAGAAGAGGGTCTCGGATTCCCCTGGAGCTGGAGTTCTCCTGGAATTGGAGTTTCAGACGGCTCTCGGCCGCCATGTGGGTGCTGGGGATAGAACCCGGGTCCTCTGTAAGAGCAGTCGGTGCTCTTAACCGCTAGGCCATCTCTCCAGCCCTAAAGCTACCTATTTTAAATGGAAGAATCAACCCTAACCACCCACTCCAAGGAAAACTTAGTAAGATGAATGGATTTTAAAGATGACAAAAAAATCTTTGGGTAATTTAGAGAAACAGATCAAAGATGGCTCAGTGGTTAAGAGCACTGGCTGCTCTTGCAGAGGACCTGGATTTGGTTCCCAGCACCAATATGATGGCTAACAACCATCTGTAACTCCAGTTCCAGTGGATCGACACCCTCTTCTGACCTCCCGCAGGCATTGCACAACATGGATGCACTACCTACATGCAGGATTATACACATAAAGAAAATAATTCTAAAAAGGGCTGGAGAAAACAGATCAAGTCATTTTAAAGAAAAGGAAGTCAGATGGGCTCACACTCCTGAGAAAGCAGAAGGCATTATGGACTCGGGAGAGTGCAATCAAGGCTTTTATGATCAGTGTATGACCAGTGTCATTACCCGAAGGTACCAAGGATGTTACCTGAGAAATATGCTAGACATTAGCTTTCATACAATCAACAAGTGGTTCTAGAAGTTCCTGTACAGTTACTCAGAGATCATGAGCATGTCACTCAAGGGCTGGGGTGTTGCTGAATGGTAGGACATTTCCCCAACATGCTCAGGGGTCAAGTGTCAGCAAAAACAAAAACTAGAAAGGAGTCAAGGGTAGAAAAGAGTGTAATCAGGACACATGCTCTGACCACCTCAAGTAACAAAACCAACACAAATCAGAAGGGAAGGGGAGTGTAAAAAGATCATTCCAGGTGGCCTAGTGCGTACTACTTGCTTGAGATCATAGGAGAAGAAGGGAATCTCAGATCCTGGGAGGTCTGAAGCTTTATCATTAAATTAACAGTCATGCTGAAAGGCAGAGATTGCAGATGAGAGTGTTGAATAGTGTCTAGATGTTAAAAACGGAAACGGGAAGAACACAGGACTTCTCAAAAGCAGCACAGTAAACCACAAAACAAAGGGCATTGTGGGTGCCCTATGTATGTTCATGGACATGAACAAATATGTTCACATTTGATTCAGTCATGAGACTGGCATTTTGCATGTCTTAGACTGTCAGCTCTTTACAGATTGAGCAAAAAAGTGACTGTTAACAATATGACAGAATGAGGGACGTTTCATGCTAATAAGTGTAAATGGTTTTTAATCATCTATAAAAAGTCTGTCTTAACGATGTCACATCCAAATCCATTCTGCTGTATAAAGCACACTTAAGGGGTAGGATGAACTGGGCTGCTGAGAAGCGGGGCCTCGGGATGCAGGTTTATCATCCCAGCTACTCAGGGTGCTGAGGTGGAGGACTGCAGTTCAGTTGCCCTGGCTGGAGCAGCTTAGGGAGACCCTTTTCTTTTCTTTCTTTCTATTTGATTGCTTGCTTGTGTAGCTAAAATTCTTCCTGGGAGGCATGAACGATGTCCAGCCACCCCTCCCCCCCTTGGTCCTATGACAAACCAAGGTACGATTTCACTAAATTGCAGTCTGGGAAACCAGTGAGTTTATTTGGCTTACTTACAGAGTGGTGTGTGACAGGTTACTTACAGGAGTGTGGGTTCTCCCTGCCCCCAAGACCTCATTGGAAAATCTCCATCCAGGCCTGGGTCAGGACTTTCCTACAGCCATGCAAAATGGGGAGAGGGCCTCCCTATAGCTTCCTCTGTGGACTTAGTCCCTCCCTGAAGCAACTCGGTCCCACTGGTTGGTTGGGAGGAGTGGCTGACCCCCCTTTCCTTTCTTGTGAAGCATCCACAGTCAACAAGTTTGTGATGATCCCAGGCAAGTGGGTACATCCAAGCTTGGGAAGAAGGTGCCTGCCCAGAGCTGGTCAGAGGATAGCTCTATATAACAGCTTGCTTGCTTCTTTTTATTTTATGTGTATGATGTTTTGCCTGCACATTTGTAAATGCACCTGTGTTGTGTAAGGCCTGCAGAGAACAAAAGAGGATGTCATATCCCTTGGAACTGGAGTTATGGATGTTATTAACTGCCATGTGGGTGCTGGACACTGAATCCAGGTCCTTTGCAAGAGCAGCCAGTGCTCTTAACCACCGAGCCATCTCTCCAGCCCCAAGACCCTTTATTTTTATTTTTATTCTTTTTGGTCTTTTTTGAGACAGGGTCTCACCTTAGTCCCAGCTGGCCTGGAACTCATTCTGTAGACCAGGCTGGCCTTGAACTCACAGAGATCCTCCTTCCTCTGCCTCCCACCAAGACCCTTTTAAAAAACCCTTCTTAAAAAAATAAAGTGACAAGAGGCCTGGGAATGTAGCTCAGTGATCGAGTGTTTGTCCAGTGTAAGCAAAGCCCTGTTGGAGAAAAGAAAATGGCCAAGCATGGAAACACCGCTAAGGATGAGCCGGTAGAGGAGGTGGACAACAAGCTAGAGAGCACCATTGAGTATCAGAACGATATAGACATGTCAGCAAACACTGAGCAGGCGAGGGCCTCAGCACCTCCAAGGGCTGCAGCGCATGGGAGACACAGTGCACTAATGTTTGCACAACTCATGTAACCAGAGAACAGAGGCTGGGAAGAGGGAGCTGCAGATGTTAGCATAGCACGTCATCAATCTCTTTCAAGATGAGGGGATTTGAAGTATTAATATTAGAAGACTAAAAGCTCAGCGAGGTTCTTCTGTGGCTCTGTATTGAACTTTGAACTACCACAGTAAAGAATATTTTCTTGGGCTGGAGAGGGCTCAGTGGTTAAGAGCACTGGCTGTTCTTGCAGAGGACCTGTGTTTGGTTCCTAGCACCCACATGGTAGCTAACCACCATCTTAACTCCAATTCCAGAGGATCTTGTTGCCCTTTACTAACCTCCTCAGACACTGCACAGTACAGATGCAGATATATAGATGCAAGCAATGCACTCATACACATAAAATAAAAATAACAAATAAAACTTTTTTTTTGGTCTTTTCAAGACAGGGTCTCTCTGTAGCCCCAGCTGTCCTGGAACTCACTCTGTAGACCAGGCTGGCCTTGAACTGACAAAGATCCACCTGCCTCTGCCTCCCAAGGGCTAGAGATTAAAGGCGTGCGCCACCACGCCCGGCTAACAAATAAAACATTTTTAAAAAGAATATTTTCTTTTCAAGTGCATTGTGAGTCATTTACAGACTTTTTGCCATACACTAAAATACAGAGAAAAGTTAGTTTTAGAAATTTTAGAAAATAAAAGCAAAAAAAAAAAACAAAAAAACCCAAACCAAAAAAGTCTCTTGATTAAAAAAAATATGTTGTTAAGCCTGATATGATTAGCACAGGGTCGAACCCACTCTTGGGGACTTCTTCAGTCAAAGGGGACACAAAATGAAACTTTGGGATTTCTAGAACTGTGTATGTGTAAAGAGACCACATATTTCGAGAACTCAATTAATGGAGAAGATAGGTAAATAACAGGATTAATAGGATTGCAGTGTCCAAAATCAGCTGATAGAGATTCATAATCTTGAGAAATGTAAGGGTGGGCTGGGGCTAGGGAGATCCTGTCAAAAAAGAGGAATAGCTAGTTGAAACTTTTAGTCTTATTTTACTTTGTCTTTGAGTGGCGTCTTACTTTTGAGTGGGGCCTCACTGTGTAGCCCAGGCTAACTTCACCCTCCTGCTTCAGTCTTTCACGTTCTGGGATTAAGGGTGTGTTCTATGCCTGTCCTGCTTGAAAGTGCTGGGGCTTTTAAGATTCACTTTTGTTGTATATGTGTGAATGTTTGCCTGCATGTAAATATGTACACCATGTGTACATACATACCTGGTGCCTGCAGAGGCCAGAAGAGGGCATCAGATCCCCTGAAACTGGACCACCATGTGGGTACTGGGAACCAAACCCAGGTCCTCTGCAAAAGCAACCAGTACTTGTAAGCTGATCCATCTGTCCAAGCACCCCTAGCTGAAAGTCTTAAGGAAGAAGACATCTATTTAAACAGCAACAGAAATATCTACTAATAAACTTTTTAAAATGTGCAGTGTATGTCCAGAAAGCTACTAAGTAGATAAAAATGAATTGAAGGCGGTTCCTTCAGAAATGAGAAGAAAAGGATAAAGAGGGTGGTCAAATCTTTAGAATTATTTAACACAGATGACTTGTAAGTAAAATTTCATTACATTTTTGTATGTTTGAAAATTTTATAATAAATTAATCTAAAATGGTTAATCCTTGTATTAAAAATAAAGGTATTTAAGGTCCAGTGCCATGACAATGAAGCATGCCTAGATCGTTATGTGAGTTAATTAAAGTGATTTGATTAAATTTGCAGCCAGACTTAGTAAAAGTAAATCTCTTTGAAATCTCTACTTATTAGAAAATTAATTCAACATGAGTGTCTTGGGTCCAGGAAGGGGCTGGCTCTTCTACCCTCACCCTGGCTGAGATACAGAAGGTTCACACTTCCCTCAGCGTCTGAGAACCAAGCATGGCAGACTGAGGGTATTATGGGAAAATTCTTCGAATAGCTAAGAGACCAAGCCTTCACCCAGGAGAGAGTTGGAAAGCATATTTATTTCTTACCCATGCATGAGGGTCCCGGAAGCAAAAAAGGTTTTTTAGATTCCCAGGGCCCCGGACTGAAGTACAGATGAGGATTATACAGTCAGTTTTATAACATCATTTTAGGTTAGCATGTGGGCCTGTTCTACATTCTCTTCGATCGCTGTGACAAAACAGTCTGACCAATTCCAACTTGGGGAGGAAAGGGTTTATTTGGCTCATTTGGCTCATATCTCCCAGATCACAGTTAATCACTCAGGGAGCCCAACGTAGGAACTCAGGGCAGGAACCTGGAGGCAGGAGCTGAAGCACAGGCCATGGAGGAATGCTGTTTACTGGCTTGCTCCCCTGGCCCATGCCTAGCCTGCTTTCTTTTTTTTTTTATTTTAATTTTATTTTTGTGTGTGTATGAATGTACTGTCTGCACATAGGTTTGTGTACCCATGTTGTGCAATGCTGCAGAGGTCAGAAGAGGGTGTTGGATTCCCCTGGAACTGGAGTTAAAGACGGTTCTCAGCTGCCATGTGGGTGGTGGGGATTGAACCCGGGTCCTCTGCAAGAGCAGTGGTGCTCTTAACTGCTAGGCCATCTCTCCAGCTCCCCAGCCTGCTTTTTTATACAATATACAACTACCTGCCCAGGGGTCGCACCACCTATAGTGGGCTGGGCCCTCCCACTTAACTCAACAATCAAGCGAATACTCCACAGACATGGCCACAGGCTAGTCCAATGGAGACAATTCCCCAGTTGAGGTTCCCTCAACCCAGGTGTGTCAAGTTGACACTAAACCTGTCCATCACAGGGCCATATGTTTCTTTTCATGATAGGTCATGTTATCACAAGGAAGTCCTTACTGAGTCCACTCAGCCAACATAGCTTACAAAGTAGATATCCCATACATGGGTTGGGACATCTGCTACCCTTTGAACCATAGTTAGACCAGGATAATTGGGTCAAATGGTCATCACAGTTTACAAAAACAGACATTATCTGCTTGAGTTTAGATTTCTGACACATTTAACCTGAACTTCTCTTGGCCTAGTTTGGACCAGGTGCCTCATTTGGTGAACTTTTCATTCTTAGTTTTACATCGTTATCAATAGTCAGACATAGTGAGTGGGAAGTATCACAGACCTTTGAGAAGTTATTGCGGAGTAATAAAACGTCTTGGTAATAGAAGTCAGCCAGGGCTGCATTTCAAGGACTCGGACTACATGGCCACCAACTAGAGATGGAGTGTTCTACTGTATGCACCTGTGGGGGACATTTCAAACCAACAGCACTGTAGCCCCAATACAGAGAGGAGAAAAGTGACCAAATCTCATAACTATTTAATATATATTAATATAAAAAGGAAACTGCAAATTAATGCACTTAAGTGAAGATTATATAGAAAATTGTAAGAATATAAGTGTTTCCTTATCAAGGATATTGGAAAGGGGGTGCTAGCAGAGGGCTCCAGGCTCCTGACCAGTGGTCTATTCAGACTCGCCTATGCTGCTCTGGCTTCTGATGGGGCCCTGGGGACTCATGTGCCTTCAAGGTTCTGCCTGTCCTCTTGCACATTACCACAGAAAAAGCTAAGCCTGCTCATGAAATATTCAAAGATAAATTCAGGCACATCCTGTGCCAACTCACAGAAAATTCCAGATAATTTTATTCTTTCTGGAAGCTAACACTTGTTATCTTTTAATAAGTGTGATGGGGTCATCACCTTCAACCCAGAGCTCACCCCTCACCTGGCCTGATGGTGACATCTCACCCTCTGGGCATGGTGTCAGTGGAACTTTCTTCTTGGCCTTAAGCATCTCTATTACTCTTCTCATAGTTGTAGGGAAGCGACTGACGGGGCAAAGAGTTACTCTGGCTCTGAGGTGGCCTGGGTAAGGGGAGGCATGGTGGCAGGGGCAGCTGGTGACCACAGAAGCAGAAGCTGAGGCTTCTTGCTCATGTCTCAGGAGACCAGGAAGGAGACAGAAGTCAGGCTGGATTCAGGCCTGGGTTGTGGCCCTTAAAGGTCCCCCTGAGACCCATAAGTGATCCACTTCTTCCAGCAAAACTTCACCTCCTAAAGTTTCCATAGACCCAGAATACATGGTCACCAACTGGGGATAGAGTGTTCTAAGGTATGCACCTGTGGGGGACATTTCAAATCAACAGCACTGTAGCCCCAATACAGAGAAGAGAAAAATGACCAAATCTCAGTTATTTAGTGTTGTCTGGTTCACAGAGCAACTCTTCAATGTGTTCCTCATTTAGCCCCAAGAAAAGCTGGAGAGCTACCCATGATTCACCTCTATCAATTTATTTATTGTATTGTATGTGTATGCATGTTCATGTGTGTGTGGGTGCACCTCTGTGAGTGCCTCTGTGCATATGTGTTCATGTGTGTGGAGGTTAGAGTTTAACTCAGGTGTCATTCCTCAGGAGACAGGGCCTCAAACTACCCTGGGGCTCACCCACCAGGTTCAACTATCTGGCCAGCAAGCTCTAGGAGCCTTCTGCCTCTGCCTCCCCAGTACTGGGATTATGTGCCACCACGCTCAGCTTTTAAAAAATAAAAATATATTATTTTTAAACTGGGTGTGGTGGTGCCCGCCTTTAATCCTAGCCCTTGGGAGGCAGAGGCAGGCGGATCTTTGTGAGTTCAAGGCCAGCCTGGTCTACAGAGTGAGTTCCAGGACAGCTGGGGCTACAGGGAGACCCTGTCTCGAAAAGACAATATATATATATATATATATATATATATATATATGTATATAATTTTTATTTTTTGTCTTTGTGAGTGCACCCATGTTGTGCAATGGCCTGGGAGGTCAGAAGAGAGTATTGGATCCCCTGGAACTAGATTAGGACAGTTGTTAGCCATCATGTGGGTGCTGGGAATTGAACTTGGGTCCTCTGCAAGAGCAGCTGGTGCTCTTAACTGCTGAGCATCTCTCCAGTCCTATGCTCAGCTTTTTCTGTGTGTTCTGAGGACCGAGTGCAGGTCTTCCTCCTGCCTGCCTGGCCAGCCCCTTCACTAACCAAGCTGTGTCTCTAGCCCAACCATTATATTTGAATGGGCAAGATGGTGGCGGAGCTGACTCATGGTGAAGCCGAGTTAAGTTTTGAGTTCTGTGCTCACCAGCAGAGGTTCATTTCCACAGGCTGCATTTCCCTACCTTATAACCAGTCTGGACTGGACCATCCTGCTTTAAAACCAGAGCTGTGTCTTCAGGAAACCCCTTCTCCCTTCCCATCCAAGGCCCTTCAAATGCTGCCCATCTTCAGCTCATGAATGAACGTCTCCTAGCTCCCCAGGCTTCTGTCCTCCACATTGTCCTATTTTAGGGCACACAAGTGTTAGGCCTCATGTGGTGCCGTGTTGCCCTGTGTGTTCTCGTCTTACTGCCAGGACTCATGGCCTGCTTACCTGTCTGTGTGTTCCTCATTGCACATAGTAGGCCCATGTGACAGTGTTTGAGGAACTGCATGAGATCTTGCTTAATACAATTTGAGGACTTTCCTTCCCTCTGAAAGTATTCCTCACACCAGGAACTCCTATGCTAGGCAGAGGCACTTTTTGGATTAAGTAGAGAGATTCCTATGAGGATGAAATAATGATGCTAACAGAGAGATAGTAATAATGGTGGCTCTTCTAACCTTGAGTTACAAGGTTCTTCCCTTTTAGATTATAATCAGTCTCATTTACTTTCCCAACATGCCTGTAAGCCAAGAGGAGGTTGTCAGTATAATGTTAAGAAACTCATGAATGGGAACTCTGGACTCAAGGCTGTGTTGAGTGCCAGCTCCTGCACTCACTGAAGCAAACTGTTTAAGCTCTTGCTTTCCACTCACCTCTCCAGCTTTACAAAATAGAAATAATGACATGATGGAATGGGCAATCTACTGGGGATGATAAATGAGATGGAGCAGCGAAGTTCTCAGCACAGAGACTAGTGTGCAGCAGCATCCATTAAGTTGTACCAGAGGTTATTACTTAAATGAAGAAAAGAAGACCTTGGACCCACGATGATTAGGTAATTTGCTTAAGATGATGTAATGAAGACTGGGACAGAGGTCCTGCTTCCTGGGTGACTTCACCAGCCCCCATCTGTCCCATTCCCTGCTTCTTGCTTTCCGTCAGACCCTGGGTCTCAGTGAGACAGCTTGGCTTTGTCACCAGTTCCTGGATGGTTGCCTCTAAGCCTTTAACTTGCCTGAGGACTACAAGTGGCTTTGTTACTCCTGGTACTTCTGGAAGGTTCTTTGGGGAGGTGACTTATGATGTAGCTTATGTTAAGGGGAAGACCCAGGGAGGCTATGCCAGAGAGCGAAGGGCTGAGCCGACCTCTGCGGATGGAACCCATGGGCCAGTGGTCCCGTCAGTCACATATTGTAAGGAAACCCTGACAAAGCCTCAGGTCACAGCAGCTTAGTTGACCTTCATGGTGGTGGTCTTTGCCATCGCCCACTGGTGTGGCTGTCACAGGTGGTCTACAGGCCGAGGGCAGGGAACAGGGGAGGCTGTGCACTAGGGACCCTCCCCAGTACAGCTGTATATGTCTCTCTCTTGGGCCATTTCCGAATGTTTCATGGCCTTTGGCCTGAATAAAAACTGACCATAAACACCAAGCTCTCTTTAGTTCTACAGGGTACTGGGAACCCCAGAAGCTATAGGCAGCTCTTCTCAAGTCAGGAAGGTCTGGGGACTCCAGAACCTGCAGCTGGTGTCTGAGGTGAGGGCTGTTTTTTTTGTTTTTGTTTGTTTTTTTTTTTATTTTTTTTATATTACATTTTTATTTGTTTTCATTTTTTAACAATAAGTAATAATTTATGAGTACAAGCATCCTTCATGTTAAACCAATTTGCAAGCAGTTGTGCCCAAACCCACACAGCCTAAGGGTCCCACCATCCAGCTGGGGGCCTTGTATGTTCAAACAAGTTGATCAAATAAGTGTCCAGTCTATATTGCTGTAGTTTCACCATTCACCTCAATTGCAGCCCTTACATTCTACCACACCCCCTCTTCCGCAGATTGTTCCCTAGGCTTAGAAAAGGGGCACGGGTGGCCGAGAAGCAAAACAGTCTACTTTCTCTGGAGCTGTCGTTTTGGACTCTGATGAATTCTGCCAGTTTCCTTTCATGAGCTGACAGTTTGTCCAGGAATAACCTTTCAATCCTACTAATGAAGCACAGGCAATTAGATATATAGGTATTTAAACAGTATTAATTGTTATGGTAGGTTACTTTGGTATAGACACAGATGTTTGGATGGTATGTTAATCTATGAATTACATTTTTTTTCTGTAAAATATGACAGGGTCTTACTGTGGCTTATAACATCTCCTAACCTCTAGAGGATGTAAGCTTGTGGCATCAGCCATGGGTTATTCCTCCAAGGAGAGAGCTAATAGCCAATTAGATTTGGGATATACAGGCATATGGCTGCCTCTGCTACACAGTATTTCCAGGCAGGTGCGGTGTAGCTGGTGCTGATGGAGGAGTCTTGCTTGACTCAAGGAGACCTATATTTGCTTTATTGGTTTAGTGGCCTTTGGTAACACTCTCTGGTATTCCAGAGACCAACTGTACACTTGCAAGTGCAGTCTCAGTACATCTTTCCCATGCTTACATCAGGTCTTCTATAGCAGGGCCTTATTGCCTCTCTTCTTGAAGGTATCCCAGTTTATAGGCAAGAAGCCTTTACCTTTTGGGGGGGCTTGGATCCCCTGGCCAACATCTCCTTGGTAGAATAATCCATTGCTGATATCAGAGCTCTCCTGTATTAATATATTTTGCTTAAGTGCACAGCTTAAGGAGACTTTAGTATTATATTTGGTTCTGAATAGAGAATAATCCTTTTCACAGTTCCTTATGTCTATTAGTCAATTAAAGAAGGCAGTTTTACCAGTTTCATAAGAGATTACCTCTATGACAGTTGGCTCCAATTTACAGTTAGAGAACAACCTCACCATCATCATATTCCTCCTTGTTCTATGAAGGAAAGGTAAGAAAATATAGACTGGACTCCTAATTGATCAACATGCCTGTGCATACCAGCATCTCCAACTGGACTATGGGAACCTTGGGTTGTTCAAAATTTGGACATAGATACTTGCAAATTGGTTTTACATGAATGTTACTTACATTAATTGCTTATGCTTAATAATTTGGCTCACTTCAATAAAAATGCACCAATTACCTAACTGTACAGCAAACTGAGTAACATCAATGTTATCTGAAAACAACTGTGTTATTACATTGTAGAATCCCTTAAAAAATAAAAGAGGAAAAAAAAGTTTGCTTCCCAAGTTAACGACATACATTCACCCAAAACAGCTTGGGTGAATTTGATGAAATCTGCACCTTGATTCCTGCCTATAGGTATGTGTACTACAACTGCCTTTTTGAGACTCAAGGGTCAAAAAATAACCTAAAATAAAAAGGTGATTTTGGAAGCAGGTGTCGAAGGGGCTCAGAGAGACCTCGTATGTCCTTTAAGTAATGATCACATTGTCGTCACAAACACTGCAATCATTAGTAACTGGTGTAGTCAACTTTGGTTGTCACCTCGACACACCTAGGAAGAGGGAGCCTCGGCTGAGGGAGTTCCCCATCAGATTCGCCTGTGCCCCCGTCTGTGGGCATTTTCTTGACTGCTAATTGATGTAGCAGGGCCTGGCCACTGTGGGTGGTGCCATCCCCAGTCACATGGGTCTAGGCTGTGTAAGAAAGGTAACAATAGGGCTGGAGAGATGGCTCAGCAGTTAAGAGCACCGACTGCTCTTGCAGAGGACCTGGGTTTGATTCCCAGCATCCACATAGTGGCAAAGAACTGTCTTTAACTTCAGTTCCAGGGGAATCTGACACCCTCTTCTGACCTCTGCGGCATTGCACGATATGGGTGCACAAACCTACATGAAGTTAGTACACTCATATACACGAAAAAAAATGATTAAAATAATAAATTAAAAAAATCAACAGAAAGAACTTGAGCCTAGGAGCAAGCCTGAAGACAACAAGCCAGAAGGCAGTGCTCCTCCATGGCTTCTGATCTAGGCTCCTGCCTTGGCTTCCCTTGATGATGGCCCGTAACCCCTAGGATGAAACCAACCCTCTCCTCCTGCAAGTTGCTTTTGGCCAGTGTTCTAACACAGCCATAGAAAATCAAACCAAGACAGGTAGTAACCATTCACAGCCTTTTCCTCCAAAACCTCTTCCTTTCTCCAGACAATCCGTTCATTCCTGTAGTCAGAGAGGGAACCAGGCAGGGCCTCCTCCCAGTGGAGCACCAGGGGACACCCAGAGGACATCTGTGCTCATGATTCTGGGGGTCCCAGAGCCCTGCTGGGAGACTGGCTGTCTTGCTCATAGTATAGAAACCATAGCGAACACACTGCAGTGATTCATGACACACCCTGAGTTTTCAGAGTCTCACAGCCTCCCAGAGAGGTGCCTCTCCCTCCACAGCGGCCTCCTGACTGTGGCTGTTGGTCCTAATGTATTTAGGTAGATCCCTCTTCCATGAGGCTGAGCCCAAGTTCATTAGAATCATGTGTTCTGCTTCGAAATCTCCCCTGATCTCCCCAGGTACATTCTGGGCTTTTCCTGTTGTGCTCACTAACCTTGGACGGGGTATTCAGGAGCAATGCTAATGGTCTTAAATTGCTTTGTAGTCTCTTCTCCTGGATTATACTGGCAGTAAAAGAAAGAAATGCCAATTAAGCCCCAAGAGCCATTTTGCAAATGCTCTTTTCCTTAAAGCGGGGATGCCTGACCGTGACCCCAATGGAGAAGGCACCGTGCTGCCGCAGTGAGCTGGGCATGTTGGCTCTTTTCTTTCAAAGGGATCTAATCCTCTGGAGTGGGCACTGGGTAATGCTTTGAATGCAGTATCGAGCCCCCCCCCCAAAAAAAGAGAGACATTGGTGTATCTTAGATAATAATGTGCTGGTGCTTGGCTAATGCTTGTCCCAAGGGGGCGTCTGACTCATCATGCAAACCATCGCAGAGCTGTGCTGTCCCTTAGCTGCAGATAGCTCTAAAATCTATTAGGAAATCAGCTCAGCCTGGATCAGCTTGCTGGAACATGGGGTGATGTGGGTCGCTACAAGCCTCAGGAGCACTAACTCCGGTGGCCTCTGGGAGGAATGAAAATGGCATGGAGACAGGAGTAAAAGCTAGATGTTCTATTCCTTGCATAATTAAGCACAGAGTTACCATAGGATCCAGTACTTCTATTTCTGACTGCATTCCCAACAGATTTGAAAAAGCAGAGATTGAACTGTCCATCTTTATACCATGACCAGACCCATAGCATCATAAATCACAACAGCCCAAAAGGAGAAACAACTTATGTGTCTGTCACTAGATGAGCAGGAACAAGCTGTGACCTGTGCTTACAACAGAGTACTATACAGCCTGGAAAAGGAATGAACTTCTGACACACATTACCATGTGGGTATCAGTGAAAGGAGCCACTCACAGAACAGTGTTGTGATTTTCCTTACATGAGATGCCTAGGAAGGTCAGATTAGACACAGAAAACTGAACCATGTCCCCGGGAGAGAGAGGGGAGGAGAATGAAGAAGTTGGTGTTCTGAGTACAGAGTTTGGATCCAGGAAGATGGAAAAATCCAGGGTGTGGTGGTGATGGGTCACAGAAATGGGTGCTAGGCACACTTGGAAGAGATGGCTGCTGAGACCTGGTACTCTGAGCCGTGGGCAGAGTTGCCAGCTACAGCGTGGCCATGTGATCTGTACCTGGCACTCCCTCTCCCACGTTCTATGAAGTAAGCCTCTTAACTTGAGTGCTTACCCAGGCACTTTTTATTGCTCAGAAAATGTAGGCTGAGGTCCACGTGCAGAGCTGAGCATCACGTGCTTTACCCTGTGTGGTTCTTTCTGGAGTGTCTCTACCTGGTAAATCCCACAGGCAGCAGCTTCACCACCACTCCTCTGACAACTGGATCTTCTACAGTTCAGCCCTGACACTAACTGTCTAGAGTTATTAGCAGACAGGCCTGGTGAGGGGTGAGATCCTAGGAGAATAACCTTTCTCCAGCTGCCAGCTCCCATGGGGTCACCCTTCCTCCTGTCTGATTGCTGCACATTCAGGACTTCCCTCAGAACTTGGAAAATACCATGTTTACAATTACTGCTGCCTTATGAAGGACACAGGTGAAGGGATGAAGAGATTCATGGAGCAAGATACAAGGTGTCTTGAGGCAGGTTCCCCCTCTCTGCCACCCTCATGACATCACGGAACACCTCCCCTGGGCACTGCAGCACTCACTGGCTTCTGTGTGGAGTTTTTCTGACCTACTGTGATTGGTTACACCACTGGACAGGAGTCTGGATGATCTGCCTGCTTTGGGGACCAAAGTGAAGTGACTTAGAGTTCCAACTCTAAGTCCCTGGTTGCTCTGGAGTAAGTGACTATAGTCTTTTTTTTTTTTTTTTTGTCTTTTGAGACAGGGTCTCCCTGTAGCTCTGGCTGTCCAGGAACTCACTCTGTAGACCAAGCTGGCCTTGAACTCAGAGATCTGCCTGCCTCTGCCTCCCAGTGCTAGGATTAAAGGCATGTGCCACTACACCTGGCTGACTCCTCCCAAGTGCTAGGATTAAAGGCATGCACCACTACACCTGGCTGACTCTAGTCTTTTTAACTCAGGGCATGCCATGGTTATTTACAATGATCATGTCAATAGCTGAGCAAATGAATTTAAAAAATCATGAAAAAAATCACAAGATGTTTTAAGTAAGTTTATAATTCTGTGCTGGGCTGTGCTCATAGCAATCTTGGAGTGCATGCAGTGCCTGTCCCTGTCTTTTGAGACTAAGTGCACATGCTGGGTTGCCTTGAACATAAACAGATATGCTTCAAAGAAGCGTGTCATGTGAGACTTGGCTCTCAGGAAACTTAAGCTCTATGCCCCAACTAGGGAACGAAACCACATCCAGTCTTCATTACGTCACAAGTGCAACCTTGCTCCCTTCGTTCCTGCACTAATGCTTCTCATACAACTGTCTGTTCATGACAGGGAAGTTGGTTATCCAGGCTCTCAGCAGGGAGATGGGGGAAGGCAGGCATAGCCCAAGCCCCTCAGTAAGGCTGGCTCTAGATCCCTAAGCTAAAACACCAGGACTCTGCCCAAGGGCTGATAGTTGGTCACACAGCACTACAAAGTCCCGAATTCAGTCCTGTGCTCCTGCTGTGGTCTAGGGGATCACCTTCCCCCGATTCCTCTTTAAACATTAAAGCAGCTATTTCCCTGCAATGTTCCAGCTGTTCTTTCCGGCTTTTCTTGGTCAGTGGATTAGCCAATCTTGATTTTTCTGCATGGCTGGGGAAGGCCTTAGGTTAAAAGATAAAAAGACAAATCCTTTCAAATGTAGTTTAGATTTCCCCCCCTGGCATTAGTTTTGATGTCAACCACAGGTTCCCTTTGCTGTTCCAGAAGCACCTGGCCCTCACTGCAGCTAAGGCTTCTAGGAAGCCCCCCCCCATAGCTGCCAGGGGAGTCCTTTTCTATGTGTCTCTCTGTTTGTCTCCTTCCCCTCCCCCTATCTTGCACTTGTTTTTTCCCCAGTTCTTTGTGAACGTACAGCTAGACCACGATTGTTTATTCTGCTTGGTCTTTTGTTGGGGTCAGTTGTATTTATCTTTTGCAAAGTAAAGAAATCACTGCTCTCAAGCTACTGGCTGGACAAGGAGAACCAACTCATTCATCCAGGAAGCCTAGCAGTTCAGAGGAACTGCGTTAGCAGGAGCGGTGCTGCGGACCAACCAGGCCCTCCATGCACTCAGGCTCTTCTCTGTGCCAGGCTTTTCTTTGCAGCACATGTCCAATGCTACGCACAATGTGATGAATCACCCAGAGGCCCCTGGGGTGGCTGCCCACTTCATATCAGAGTGTGCTAGCCATCCTGCCTGTGCTGAGTATCAGTGGTAGTACTTTTTTCTATAATTTTTATTTTTTGTGTATGAGTGTATTGCCTGCATGCATGTAAGTGCACCTGTGTCAAGCAATGCCTATGGAGTCAGAAGTCGGGATCAGACCCCTTGGAACTTGAGTTACAGACAGCTATCAGCCATCATGTTGGTGCTGGGAATTGAACCCTGGTCCCCTACAAGAGTGGTCAGTGCTCTTAACCATGGAACCATCTCTCTGCCCAGCAGTGTTTTTTTTTCTCCACCCAAATGGGTTTAATTAACATAGTAATAAGTGGGATCTATTTCAGAATATTTTGATTATTTTAGAATCATTATATAAAGACTGTGATTTTTTTATCAGAATTTATTTTATTTATTATTTTTTTATATATTCTCCTTTCCCTCCCCCCCACCCCAGATCATGCATTCTGCCATAACTGTCCTGCATCTTTCTCTCACTCTTTTTTTATATTTAGGAATTCACATTTTCCTCCTTAAGTTTTTTATTACTCTAAAATATGAATACATACCTTCCACCCATATACAGTAATTACAGAGTCTGAAAATAAGTGGTAGGTTGATTCTAGAGCCCGTTAAGAGATTTACATTATAACGACATAGTTGCTTTCAGATAAAAAAATAACAATAATGTTGTTCAGCTTGCCTTTCAACTGGGGATTTGGTGTTAGCATCTACAAATGAGGGAAAATATTCACCATTTGTTTTTCTGGGACTGTGTTATATTACTTCACTTAGCATAATGGCTTCAAGTTCCATTCATTTACCTGTAGAGTTCATGATGTCATCTTTCTTTACCACTGAATAGGACTCCATTGTGTAAATGAACCACATTTTTGTCATCCACTGGTCTGTTGAGGGCCATTTGGGTTGGTTCCAGCTCTTCACTATTGTGAAGAGAGCTACAATAAACATGGATGTGCATGTATCTTTGTGGTAGGATGAGTCTTGTGGGTAAATACCCAGGAGTGGTCTGGCTGGGTCAGGTGGTAGGCTCATTTTGAGTCTTTTAAGGGTTCTCCACACTGCTTTCCATAATGGTTGTACAAGCTTCCATTCCCACCAGCAGTGGGTGAGTGTTCCCCTTTCCCCCCAACCTCTCCAGCATTTGGTGTCTTTTGTGTTCTTGATCTTAGCTAGTCATATCAGGGCGAGATGATATCTGAGAGTGGTTTTAATTTGCATTTCCTTAATTATTAATGATGTTGAACACTTTTAAAGATGTTTCTCAGCCATCTTTAATTCCTCACTGGTGAAGTCTCTGTTCAGCTCTTTACTCCATCTTTTGAGTAGGTCATTTGTTTTCTTACTTGTTTTTTGAGTAGTCCATATATTCTGGATGTTAATGCTCTGTCAGATGTATGACTGGTGAAGATTTCTTCCCAGTCTGTGGGTTTTCTCTTCACTTCCTTGATTGTTTCTTTCACTGTATAGGAGGTTTTAAGTTTGATGAGGTCCCATTTGTCGACTGTTGACCTTATTTCCTGCGCAGAACTCTGTCTGACATAAGAAAGTCTTTTCCACTGGTGTGGTGGTGCACACCTTTAATCCTAGCACTTGGAAGGCAGAGGCAGGTGAGTCTCTGTAAGTTCAAGGCCGCCTGGTCTCCAGAGTGAGCTCAAGGCCTACGGGTCCTAAAATAGGAAACTCAGGAAAAAAATACCAAAAAAAAAAAAAAAGATTTTCCCACCCTATGTCTTGTAGGTTGTTGCCAGCTTTTTCTTCTATCACCTTCAGGGTTTCGGTTTTTATGTTGAAGATCTTTGATCCATTGGAGTTGATTTTTTATAGGGTGAGAGGTAGGGGTTTAATTTTGCTCTTCTACAAATGGTGATCCATTTTGTTTTCCAGCACAATTTGCTGAAGATGCTATCCTTCCTCCATTGAGGTGGGTTTTTTTTTTTTTTTTTTATATTTTTTGCCCCTTTGTCAAATATGGAGGTGCTGAAATTATATGAGCGCAAGTTTGGGATCTTCAATTTTTGTTCCATTAGTCAATGTGTTCTGTTGTTTTTTTTTTTTTTTTTTTTTTTTTTCCCAGTCGTTTGACTATGGCCTGTTATATAGTTGAAGATCTGGTAGAGCAATCTCCCTGAACTGCATTTTCACTCAGGGTTGCTTTAGCTATTCGGGATCATAAATTGTTATGGCACCAAACTCTGTGCACCTAACTTTATAAACACACTGCTGCATGAAAACCTCAAAGACAAGATTAATCCTAGCACACTAAAATGGGGGACTTCAACATCCCACTGAGCCCCTTGGTGGATCAACAGAACAAAAATAGAAGAGCATCAGAATCTGAACAATACAATACACCACAATGGACCTCACAGACATCTACCAGATATTCCACCAAAACCAGAAATATCTTCTACTCAGCACCTCACAGAACATTCCCAAAATGACCACATACTAGGGCACAAAAGAATTCTCAACAATACAAAAGTATTGAAATTATTCCATGCATTTTTTTTGTTAAATATATATGAACACCAGAATAAGCACTACTAGGACAAGAACACATGGACACTAAACAACACAGTCACTGAAGATTAATGATGGGCCAGGGAAGAAATAGAGTGAAATAAAAGTATTCATGGACTGAACAAAAAATGACAAACAAACAACAAAACTTGGTGGGATTATTTTAAAATCAGTCTTAAGAGGAAATTTATAGCTCTAAGGCCCAAACAAAAAATCAGAAAGGGAAAAAATAAATGACTAAACACTGCAGCTAAAACACTTGAGAGACAACCACAAATGAACCCTAAACTCAACAGACGGGAAGAAATAACAAAAATAGAGGCAGAAATCAATGAAAATAGGAAAAGAAAACAGTACATAGAATCAACAAATCAAAAAGGTTTCTTTGAAAGTAATAAACAAAATAGACAGACTTCTAGCCCAGCTAACAAAATACAGAGAGCAACTCCAATTCAATAGTATTCTGATGAAAGGGGAAATATCACAACAACAAGAAAAGGTCCAGACAATCATATGAATACTTGAAAACCCTGTACCCACAATTTGCAAACCTAAGAGAAATGATGAATATCTGAAATCCGTTGGGACGAAAAGCTTAACACAAGGAGAGGTTGGGCAGTTTAAACAGACTCCATATGATTTAATGAAATGTGAAGATGTAATAAAAAAACCTTCCAACTAAAAAAAAAAAAAAAAAAGCAGCGGCCCCAGATGGTTTCACAGCAGAATTCTATAAAACATTTAAAGAGGTCCTACAACTATTACTACTCAAACTGTTCAGGATACAAACAGAGGGAATCCTCCCAAATTCCTTCTATGAAGCCAGCATCACTCTAATACCCAAACCAGGCAAAGATACAACCAAAAAAGAAAGCTATAGACCCATCTCATTAATGAACATAGATGCAAAAATTCTCAACAAAATACTTACAAATCACATGCAGACCCACATCAAAAAGATCATCCATCATGATCAAGTTAGATTCATACCAGAGATGCAGGGATGGTTCAAAACATATATAAATCAATGCATATCATAAGACACATAAATGGACCAAAAGACAAAAACTAGACAATCATCTCAATTGATGCAGAAAAAGCCTTTGACAAGATCTAGCATCCCTTTATGTTTAAAGTCCTAGAGGGAACTGGACTGAAAGGAACATTCCTGAACATAATCAAAGCCATATATAGCAAACCCACTGCCAACATCATCCTAAATGGAGAAAAATTGGAACCATTTCCCTTAAAGGCAGGAACCCAGCAAGGCTGCCCCTTATTGCCACTCCTCTTCAACATAGTGCTTGAAACGCTTGCTAGAACAATAAGACAAGAGAAGGAGATTAAAGGAGTACTAATCAGAAAAGAGGAAGTTGAACTATCCCTTTTTGCAGGTGACATGATAGTTTTTTAGCATCCTAAGGGATGCTAAAAACTCCACTGGAAAATGTCTAGAAATAATTAAGAGTTTCAGTAAAGTGGTGGGCTACAAAATTAACCTAGAAAAATCAGTAGCCTTTCTTTACTCCAACAATAAACAAGTGGAGAAAGAATATAAGAAGACCTTCCCAGTCACTATAGCCTCAAAAAATAAATACCTGGGAACAAGCCTAACCAAAGATACTAAAGATCTCTACAACAAAAACTGTAAACCCCTGAAGAAGGAGATTGAAAATGACATCAAAAGATGGAAAGAACTCCCATGCTCATTGTGGTGGTTTGAGTGAGTGTCCCCCATAGGCTCTAAGTATTCAGACATTTGTCTCCAGTTGGTGGCACTGTTCTTGGAGGTCTTAGAAGGTGTGGCCATGCTAGAGGAAGTACGTTATTGGAGCCAGGCTTAGTGAGTTTAACAAGCCTTGCAGTCTCCAGTCGCTCTCACTTGACTTCCTGTGCTCATTGCGAGATATGACCCTTCGCTTGCTGCTCTAGCCCCAGCCACCATGCCTCCTGACACAATGGACTCTGTTTCCCTGGAACCATCAATAGTAAGCTCAAATAAACTCTTCCTTTTATAAGTTCCTTTGGTCATGGTGGATTATCACAGCAACAGAAAAGTGACTAATACACTCATGGATAGGAAAAATCAATATCAGTAAAATGCCCAAATTGATATATAGATTCAACACAATCCCAATCAAAATCCCCATGAGTTTCTTCACAGACTTAGAAAAAAAAAATCATTAAATTCATATGGAAAAATGGCAGTGGTTTTATAAATGCCATTCTGTCAGGGCTGGAATCTATCTGCAGCCTGAGACAGGGTGGGAAGACAAGAGGGAAGGCGATGAGATGAAGACGTACCCAGACAATTGGAGAAGTGGGGAGGGGGAAGGGTGTGATGCTTTTAGTCAGCAAGGTCTCCACAGGCTTGTGTGTCTGGATACCTACTCCCCAGCTGGCAGTGCTGTAGCCTCTTTAAAAGGTGGGGCCTGCTTGTAAGAAGTGGGTCGGTGGGGTGGGTGTTTTAGGTTATAGCTTGGCCCTTCTTCCTGTCCCACTGTCCCCTGCTTCTGCCCGTGCACACTGAGCTGCTGCTGCCCGGCCATGGCCATGATGAACTGGAATCTCTTGAAACTGTAAGTCAGGAGCTCTGCCCTGCATGACTATGGCTGGGTATTTTGTCACAGTGACAAGAACTGTAGCTACCATAGAGGGACTGGAATCTTATATCCTGTGAGTAATGCTAATCAGGGGGAAATATTGGGAAAGTGACAACGAGACAGACCCCCAGAAGGGGACGGCAAGCTACACAGTGCATAGAGACCCCCAGAAGGGGGATGACAAGCTGCACAGTGCATAGCATGTGCCCTGGGCCAGATCCTGACTCTGCCTTCAATACACCTGCTCAAAAAGCCTAACACCATAGCCCTAGAAAGGGGCAACATGACATCATGACATTGTGCTTACGGGGTGGGCGGGGATCAGGGACAGGACTTCCTGTCCTGCCTCTTCCCTCCTCCGTCCTTCCTTCACCTTTCTTTCTTTCTTTCTTTCTTTCTTTCTTTCTTTCTTTCTTTCTTTCTTTCTTTCTTTCTTTCTTTCTTTCTTTCTTTCTTTCTTTCTTTCCTTCTTCTGTCTTCCTTCCTTCCTTCCTTCCTTCCTTCCTTCCTTCCTTCCTTCCTTCCTTTCTTTCTTTCTTTCTTTCTTTCCTTTCTTCTTTCCTTTCTTTCTGTCTTTCTGTCTTTCTTCTTTCTTTAATTTAATTAATTAATTAATTTTTTTGGTCTTTTTGAGACAGGGTTTCCCTGTAGCCCCAAGCAGTCCTGGAACTCACTGTGTAGACCAAGCTGGCCTCGAACTCACAAAGATCCACCTGCCTCCCGAGTGCTGGGATTAAAGGTGTGCACCACCAAGCCCAGCTCTTTGTTTATTTAATTGCTGATAAGATGTAATGGACAGGAGTAATTTTTACATGCGCCTCAGGCATCCTCAGAGTTAAATTCAGAGACACCGCCTCAATGTAGCCAGCTAGTGGGAATGCCTTAAAAGCCGATGGCCCTTCCCTGTCCCATCCTCCTAAATAGGTGGCAGACGGAGTTTGGACAGTTTCCCAGTGTGAACGCAGGAGAAACGACTGCCCAGAGGAGCAGAGACCCGGCTCAGTCGGAGCCCCAGGCTGAGGCACTATAAGCCCATTTCACTGAGTGTCAGAGAAACAAGGTTCACTGGTGCATCCAGTTGAAAAGTCTGTTATCATCCCAGCCCAGGAACTGTATGTGCTTTCCTGTCACCATAGTACGTGGACAGAACAACTCGAGAGGAGGCCTGTGTTTGCCTCAGGTTGTTAGAGGTTTCGCTGCAGGTTGGTGAGAGGGCATGGTGGAGCCTAGCTGTAGCACCTGCTGGATCCTTCTGCTCAGTGCTAGTGGGAATGAAATTGGTCAGGGTAGAACATTCTATGCAAAGCTTAATTGGATAAGGGGGATGAGGAGGGAGGGTAGATGAGAGGCATCAGGCTGGACCAGCAGACAAGCGGCAGGGAGGTGTTCATTTCCTGTGCGGCTTCTGTGCATGGGACCGATGAGCCAGAGCTGCATGTGTGCGTTCTTTAGTTTGGAGCACGGATTGCAAAGGTACTTCCCCTTGCAGTTCCTAGCTTTCAGGAATGGTGGCCAGCTTATCCATGAGTTGTTGAATTTCTTCTCCTGGCCCTTTCTGTTCAAATACCCTGGCTTTGTGATAAGGATGACCCCTGCTACCGTTGGGAAAATTCTTGAGAGGATGGTGGGAAACACACACAAGTTTCTTTTTTATTTATTTTATTATTTATTTATTTATTTATTTATTTTATTATTTATTTATTTATTTTTTTTAATTTATTTCTGTATGTGTATGAATGTACTGTCTGCATGCAGGTCTGTGCACCTGTGTGTCGTGCAATGCCGTGGAGGTCAGAAGAGGGCGTTGGATTCCCCTGGAACTGGAGTTCTCCTGGAATTGGAGTTTTGGATGGTTCTCAGCCGCCATGTGGGTGCTGGGGATCAAACCCGGGTCCTCTGTAAGAGCGGTCAGCGCTCTTAACCTCTAGGCCATCTCTCCAGGCCCCACAAGTTTCTTTTTTAAAAAGTACCAGGTTTAAAAGGCCTGTCTTATTTAATTATTGCGGTGTCCTTAGAAGTCTTATTTTCTCACGTAGGATGGATTACTTCTTTGAATGGAGCTAAGCTTGTCATGGAGCAGTATTCTCCTATGCTGGCTTTCTCACAGAAAGTGCACGGAACTATGGAATTTTGGGACTTTGAGAGGGGCGGAGATATATAAAAAGCCCACCGTGTGACGCTGGACCCTTGCTGTTTCATTTTTATTTTGTCTTTTCAAGACGGTCCCCCTGTAGCCCCAGCTGTCCTGGAACTCACTCTGTAGACCAGGCTGGCCTTGAACTCACAAAGATCCACCTGACTCTGCCTCCTGAGTGCTAGGATTAAAGGCATGTGCCACCATGCCCGGCTTGGACTCTCACTGTTTTAACCAGCATGAGGAGCATAGGGCATGGGCTTTGCTCGGGAACTCTGGGCAGCCATGTTGAACCCAGGGACTGGCTGCCTGTGTGGATTGAGTGTGTGTTTTGTTGCCATTATTTTGTAATCAAGCCTGTTAAAATTCTCTAGTTTTAACTGAGATTGGAGAGCCTTTTCCTTGTTTTGCCTTAGTGGGGAAGAGGTAGAGAAGGTGGGCAGGGCTCTGGGCTGCTGTGGGAGGAGTAGCTGCTGCTGTAAGTGGCCCGCTCTGGGAGGAAAGTTTTTCTGCAGCATCTAATTTAGTTTATTTTGGAGTCACTGAGATGGAGATACAGCTGGGCTTGAATACTAATCATATTTAGCAAGAGGGGGAGAAGCAAGCATGTGTCATTTTCAACAGACAACAAGCTACTAGCTGGGACAGGTTACTCAGGGAAGTAAGGTGGTAGGGAAAGGCAGATCATACTTTTAAATGTGTGACAGGTATTGAGCTGAGGATTTGGGGCCTATATCTTCCCTCTTCCCTGATGGAAGTCACGTCTGTCTCAACATTATGCAGTCAGGAAGTAATGGGGAGGTCTTGCCAGCGACCTTTCTCCCTTTCCCTTCAGACTGTGGGACCAGGCCTCCTTATGCTCAGGGTGGTTCTTACTCCCGTAATCCTCTCTGGAACTCCCAGACACTCCCACAGATGTGCTTCACTAATCTAGGCGCTTCTCAATACACTGACAGTCAACATTAACCATGACAACTTCGCCTTTGTCACCTTGACAGCCAAACACATTGCCTTAAACCACAGCACTACACTATTGGATCCAAAATCTTATCTCACAGTGTAAACTACATTCAGTCCACCTCTTAAAATTTCAAGGCCAACATCTCTGAGACTGAAGGCAGCCTCTTAACTGTGGGCTGTTGTAAATGAAATCAAGTCAGAGTGGCAGAGAGTAGGCATTCCATTCTAAATGGGAAGGACCAAAGTAAACCCAAGCCCAGCAGGGCTAATACTGCATCCTCCAGCTCCGTGCCTGGCATCTGGGGCACCCCATGTTCTCACGTGGGTTCCAATGGGTGGGTGGCCCTGTCCCTGCAGTCTTTGCCAACTGCAGCCATTCTGGCTTCTATCTTGAGCCAGCTCTCTGCACTGCCTGCAGCTTTTCTTGGCAGACAGTCTGAGTTCCTGACATTGCTAATTCCAGCTCACTTGCATTTCTAGTTTCAATGTTGCAACTTCAGGCATTGCTTGGTCAGGGGCAGCCTGCAGGGGTCCTGACCCTGCCATGCACTGCCTGGCTTCCCAGATCTTTCTTTGAAATCTGAGTCAAAGTCTCTAGGACCTCCTCACTCATTCTGCTTGTCTGCAATCAAGCATGTCATGAATGGCGCCAGCATCTGCTTCCAGCCGGAGCAGCCACAGGGCACCTCTGGCTATGGCCACGGCAGCCTCTGAGTGCCTGGGTGGCTCATCGAGGGGGACACTTCTTAGGGGCCCCAGAGCTCTCCTTTAAGGGCAATGTCTTTGCATCCTTACACCTGTGATGAGGGCAGTCCAGCCCATCCCCGAGAGGCCCTCCAGGCTTCGTCCCACAGTCCCACCGCAGAGTACTTAGACACTTCTCAGTGCCCATAATATCTTTTTCAGTCATACTTCCCTGGGCTTCAACTGTAAATGTTTCCTTTCTGGGAAAACTGCAAGTTGTTCAAATCCCTGTGTGCTGCTTTTATTCTCGATGCTTGCTATACACGGAGCTAAAAGGAGCACCAACCAAGCCACACTCTGAATGCTGGGCTGCCTCAGGTTAATTACCACTTTTAAATTCAGCCTCAAACAAAGTCTAGTGACACTGGCAAAATATAAAAAAGTTCTTTGCTGGATGCGCCAACAATGCCTGGCCCGATTCCCAACAGTGTCCTTATTCTTGCCTTACAGGAAGGTTTGTGTTCCAACAGGTTCTGATATTCTGCACTCCTCTGACACCTGCCCGTAAGTCTGCTTATAGCATCATACAGTTCTGTAGTTCACACCTCCAAGCTGTTAAATTCCTAGGCCAATTCTAAAGGCATCTGAATCACATCACAAGAACAGGCCTGCTCCTCAGTAACAACTTTCTGTGATATTAGCTTTCCTGTCCCTGTGATAACACACTTAAGTAAAAGGAAATATTTCTTTGGCTTAGAATTTCAGTGCATCATGGTAGGGAGGGTGTAGCAGAGACAAGCAGCTCACATGGTGGAGAGAGAGAGAGAGAGAGAGAGAGAGAGAGAGAGAGAGAGAGAGAGAGAACTACCTACACTATCTGGCTTTCTCTGTTAGTTAACTAGAAATAGAAACACTTTCATAGAAGACTTAAAGGTGTGTGCCTTAATCCATCAAGATGAAAATCAAAGTTAATCACACATCTCAGATAGTCAATAGTTCTAGTTCCTGGTACCCTCTGTCCCTCTGTCCTGACCTCATCCATAGGCCCATGTCCCTTCCGGATAGCAGAGGAGTCCCTAGTATTCCCACTCAGACTCTCTCACTGCAGAGTCAGGGAAGGCTCGGGGCACACTGCTGCTATGTTCCTTCTCCAGGGTGTTCCCTCCTCTCATGTGTTGACTAACGTGCTCACATTTGGAACCCGGAGTGGGGTCAGCCCCACTCAAAGGGCACAATCTGAGCATAAGCAAGAAAAGATTCTGCTAGGAAAAATGGGAATTTTCTTCACATGAGAGGGAAGACACTGTCAGGACAAAGCAACAGACGTTTACCCCAGATGCCAAAGAAAGCCAAAGTCACAGAGATGAAGCAAGTGTCACTATGCACCAGTTTCTGGCATGTGCCAGGATTTGCTCACAGCTACACAAGGAATCAAGGCTTATGCCAAAAGTCCAAACCTAACCCACAGCAGAGCTTTTTCTGACAAAATGTCCCAAGCCCTCACTGGCCTGCTCTCCGGTAGGCTGGAAAGACTGGACCCCTTCCAAGCCTGACCTCAGTTTCCCTGTTCCCAAAGGCAAGCTCTCTGTGGAGACAAAAGTGTCCTGACTTCACCTTTTGTCCTCACAGGCGCTGGTCACCTCCTCGCCCACACTACCTGGCTCCCTGCATTCTCACGTGTTTTTCTCTCATGCTGTGTGTCAGAAAAGACCAAGTTCATTGCCATCTGGTGAACATGTCCATCAACATAACCTCATTTTACAGACAGGAGCCCCATTGGCATGGGGGGGGCAGCAGAGTGGCCCAGCACAGTAAGTGGAACTGACAGAAGGGAGATGTGGGCAGCTAGGAAATAAGTTGCACTTACCAAATCTTTCAAAGAAAGGAGAGAAAAGCATACTCAGTAGAAGGGCAATCTTTATTTAAAGAGCTCATGGTCTGTGGTCCCACCCAGATGCCCAGTGCTGATAAAGAAAACCCCAGATCGAGCCCCAAATGCTGGAGCAGGCTAATTATTAAAGTCTCTCGGTCCCAGCCATGGCACTCTCGGCAGGCCACTGTGGCTGCTGCCAGTGGGCAGAAAGAAATTACCCAGACTGATGCCTCCAACTAATTGATAATTTGCCTAAATGAACAAATCGAGTCAGATTTAATTGTTGGCTGGGATTTGCCATCCAGAAACAGCAAAGTGTCTAATGGCTCTGGCATCGCACTTGGCTGCGTGTGTGTGTGTGTGTGTGTGTGTGTGTGTGTGTCCCTGCCCTCCCCATTTCTTCTTCTAAACCAAATATAATTGTTTAATGACATTGATGGGGAATAGACTTGGACATTATAAATGACACTTATGACAGAACTGTCAGATGGTGACAGCTCGCTGACAGCCCCAGTGAGAAATTAATCATTTTAGATGCTTCGTGATCTGCTCACTTAATGTCGCAAATAAGATCTTGCATTCTAATCACACACCATCTCCTCACATCACTTCCCCCCATGTCTCCCCAGGGAGAATTTGGTTGCTCTGTTGCTGGTGGGCTGGGTGCTGGCTGGGGTAAAACTCTGGAGCTTTTACAAGGGTCGTTTGTCTGCCAGGAGCAAATAGAATTCCTTCGGGAAATTTTCACCTTAGCGGAGTCTGGATTTTGTCTTCCTCCCTTGCTACCTGTTTAAGAAGGTTTTCAAGGGGAAGACCTAACCTGTTGGGATGGATGCTAATGAAGACAGAGCTGAGGGAGTGGCAGGGCTATTTTCAGCTGGGTAATGGGGAGTAGAGGGGCCACCCTGTGATAGGCTAAGATACGCCTGTGGGCCTTTCTGCTGGAACTCCCACCCTCTGCTGGGCAGGCGTCTGTCAGTTGCTTTCTGTTGGACTTCACTTTGACATTTGGAGAAATGTAAGGAGACTACCTAATCACGTCCCCCACCCCTGCTGGGCCTCTGTGGGGTTTTTGAGCCAGGGAGGAAAGGAGGTGAGTTGAAGCCTGCACCTCTAACTGTGTGCCTGAGGCTCTCTGACCTGGTTTTGCTGGAAAGGCTGCCTGTGGCTCCTGCTTAACTCTACCCACCCCATGTGCATGTGTACTAACCATGGAAACAGAGTCATATCACAAATGAGGGACAATGCTTTATGAACAATGTATGCTTGCATGACCACACCAGAGGCAATGCACACACACAATGAAAAGTTAAAAACCATCTAACCCCCGTTTTATAACATATATTCTTCAGCTTGTGGGGCACACACCTCTGCTTTCTGGAGGCCAGTCAGGGTTCAGCAAGGTGGTGCTTTCTTCTCTCTGTCTCCTTCCTCCAGCATTTAGTTGACCTAGATTGTGTAGTTTGATGAATGGCCACTGGGTGGCGACAAGTGCCCTCTTGACCTGATCACTGACAGGCAGGACTGGTAACCTGGGAAATGGGCCTGCCTGCTGGTGTCACAGGACAAGTTATGTATGCCAACCCCCTGGAAACACTGTCATAATCTCTGCTTATATGTTATTTTACCTTCTCTGCCGCAGCCCTGTGAATCTCGCAGAGGTTAAGGAACAGACTTGCCCAAAGGCTCAAACCTAGAGCTGATGGAGCTGACATGTAGCCTTAGCTCTGAGGGATGACTGAGGCCACGTGCTTAGAAACTGAACTGTACCATACTTTGGGTACACTTCTAGTTTGGAGAACCCGGAGAGCCCAAACTAATGCTTCTCCTTCCCTGAGCTCCAAGGCTGTCTTCATCATAAGATAAAGTAAAAGGGAAAACTAATTCTCCAGGGTCTCCAGCTGGCCATCTGCAGGTCACGTGACTGGTCAGGCTCCAGGGTTGCATGAGTCCTTACAGTAGGACTTCATGTGTGTGTGCTGTATTACCATCCTGTTGGTGTTATACAGATGTGCACACACAGAAAGAGAGAAAGAGGGGGAGGAGGAGCACTCTAGCCCTGTGTTTCCTTTTTTGGAAAAGCCCTGATCAATTCAGAAGTCAATCATGACAGAGAAGGAGTCTTTACATCAAGCAGTCTTCCACCTGCACACTCAAGTCCAGCGCTCTGGTTGAGCTGTGGTGCTGGTGTTGGGTGTCCATGCTTTCAGGCTAGCTCTTCTTCATCCTGTCTTTTTTGGAAGACTTGTGTCCCCACATTTATCACAAAAAGATTATAAATGGTCAGAACATGGACCATTCTGAGCTATATGTGACTCAGATGTGACACCCGGCACAGGGTCAGACCATCAGCACGTCAATGCCTCTGTTCCTGCATTCAGCAGGCAGCAGTGTATTCAGCTCAGGGCTCAGTGCACGCTCCTGACCTCTCACACTCACAGCTGGCTGCCTTCCAGCCCAGCCCCATCCCATTCCCTTTCATAGCTAAAGTTTCCACTATCAGGGTAAGATGGAAGGATCCTTATGAATGAGGCTGCGCCCTGATCCCTCTCCCTGCTCCAGCGGCCACAAAGTGCTTGAGGAGTGTGCATCCAGGCTTTCAGAGTGTCTCTGTGAATCCTATGTCTGTGTCTCCTCTGCGTGAGTCTGTGTGTCCATGTGCGTGGGTCTGTGTGTCTGTATGCATGTGTCTGTGTGTCCATGTGTGTGAGTCTGTATGTCCATGTGCGTTTGTCTGTGTGTCCGTGTGCATGTGTCTGTGTGTCCATGTGCATGTGTCTGTGTGTCCATGTGTGTGGGTCTGTGTGTCCGTGTGTATCTGTGTCTCCATGTGCATGTGTCTGTGTCTCCATGTGCATGTGTCTGTATCCATGTGCGTGTGTCTGTGTTTCCATGTGCATGTGTCTGTGTCTCCATGTGCGTGTCTGTATCCATGTGCGTGTGTCTGTGTCTCCATGTGCACGTGTCTGTGTCTCCATGTGTATGTATCTGTATCCATGTGCATGTGTCTGTATGTCCGTGTGCATGTGTCTGTGTGTCCATGTGCGTGTGTCTGTGTCTCCATGTGCATGTGTCTGTGTCTGTGTGTGTCTGTGTCTCCATGTGCGTGTGTCTGTGTCTCCATGTGTATGTGTCTGTATCCATGTGTGTGTGTCTGTGTTTCCATGTGCATGCGTCTGTGTCTCCATGTGTGTGTCTGTATCCATGTGCGTGTGTCTTTGTCTCCATGTGCGTGTGTCTGTGTGTCCGTGTGCGTGTGTCTGTGTCTCAATGTTCTGTTCATGTGTCTGTGTGTCCATGTGCGTGTGTGTCTCCATATGCATGTGTCTGTGTCTCCCACATACATGTGTCTGTGTCTCCAGGCATGTGTGTCTGTGTCCATGTGCATGTGTCTGTGTCCATGTGCATTTGTCTGTGTGTCCATGTGTCTCCATGTGCATATGTCTGTGTCCATGTGCGTGTATCTGTGTCCATGTACATGTGTCTGTGTGTCCATGTGCCTGTCTGTGTGTATGTCTGTGTGTCCGTGTGTGTGTGTCTGTATGTCCATGTGCGTGTGTCTGTGTGTCCATGTGCGTGTGTGTCCATGTGTGTGTGTCTGTGTGTCTGTGTGTCTGTGTGCGTGTGTGTGTGTCTGTGTATCTGTGTGTCCATGTGCATGTGTCTGTGTGTCCGTGTGCATGTGTCTGTGTGTCCGTGTGCATGTGTCTGTTTGTCCATGTGCATGTGTTTGTGTGTCCATGTGTGTGTGTGTGTCCGTGTGCATGTGTCTGTCTCCAATATACATGTGTCTGTGTCCATGTGCGTGTGTCTGTGTGTCCATGTGCATGTGTCTGTGCATCCATGTGCATGTGTCTATGTCCATGTGCATGTGTGTGTGTGTCCATGTGCGTGTGCATGTGTCCATGTGCATGTGTTTGTGTCTCCATGTGCGTGTGTCTGTGTGTCCATGTGTATGTGTCTGTGCATCCCTTTGTGTCTCTCTGTATGTGTCTGCATGTGATACGTCTACGTGTATGCATGTGCACATGAACCCATGCACGTGCCATGTTTCTCTTTACGTGCCTGTTTTTCTTGTAAATGGCATGGCATGGGGATGCTGTATGAAATCACTGCCTTCTGTTCCCCTCAGCTGCCAGAGGAGCTTCATTCTGGCCTGTGGATGTGGCCCTAGGTCAAGGCTTTTAAACTTTTTCCACTTATAACACTTTTCACCTGAGATTTCTATGTTAACTCCAGGCATATAAAATAAATTGGGGCTGGAGAGATGGCTCAGCAGTTAAGAGTACTGACTCCTCTTGCAAAGGACCCGGGTTCAATTCCCAGCACCCACATGGTGGCTAAGAACCGTCTTAGGCTGGGTGTGGTGGTGCACACAGGCCTTTAATCCCAGCACTGGGGGACAGAGGCATGTGGATCTCTATGGGTTCTAGGCCAGCTGGGACTAAAGGGAGACTCTGTCTCAAAAAAAAAAAAAATATATAATATATAATTATATATATATAATATCCAATTATGTATATATTACTATGGGTATCTAGTATCCAGTATAGTATAGGTATATAAATAAAACACCTGAGTATAAAAAATAATGAGTTCTGGACATGGTGCCGCATGCCTTTAATCCCAGCATTTGGGAGGCAGAAGCAGGAGGATTTCTATGAGTTCAAGGCCAGCCTGGACTACAAAGCAAGTTCCAGGACAGCTGGGACGACAGGGAAACCCTGTCTCAAAGAGGCCAAAATCATCATCATCATCATCACCATCATCATCATCATCATCTGGGCATGGTGGTGCATGCTTTTAACCCCAGCACTCAGGAGGCAGAGGCAAGGGGATCTCTGTGAGATCAAGGCCAACCTAATCTACATAGAGAGTTCCAGACTAGCTGGGGCTAAAGGGAAACCCTGTCTCAAAACAACAATAACAACAACACAAATCATATTAAAGCAATTCTTTAGTGAACTTGTAATTTTAACATGTATTCAAGATAAAAGTAAATTTGTGTACTGATGAGATGGATGGTTTTTATTTTTACATAAGAATTAAATCTTGTCCAAACGTTTGACACTGGGGATCATAGAGCATCCTCAGCATTTTCAGAGGTGACCAGCATTTTGATTTTATAATCATCAGTGCTAAGAAGAGTGCTTTGCATAAATACACAGTATGAACTGCCAAAAGAGTGCTTAGGTTGCTTCAGAAATTGTTGGAAATTCTGTCCTAATCCCAAGACAAAATTCACTTACTGATATTTCATAAAACTCAAGCCAGCAATTCAAATAGTAATGTTTAAAATAAACTGTTCTAACACAGCACAATCCAAAGATACACTAATTTGATACTTACACTGAGGAAAGACAGTAGGAGAATATTAAAAGTCTTTGTGTTCCATAATTAAACCATTTTGTATCCATAAGAGCAGATGACTTTGGATGTGCAGTGAAAGCCTTGCAGTTTGTAATCTCAAATCTGAGCGAGTCTCGGGCAGCCCTGCTTGGCGTAGCACAACGCGGTGGCTCGTGCAGGGCACAGTGTGCATGCTGTGTTTTTAGAACATGCATGTAGAGTTGTGTCATGCAACATGAGTGACCACTTCCAGAAACGCCTCCAATTCAATACGCATGTGACTTTGAATTAGTTTGTGGTTTCTGTGTGTCAGTTTCATGACTCCACCTGAGGAACAGCCACTTTTACAGAAGAACAAAGAGAGACTGCAGTTAAAGTGAATGGAGTCTTGGCTTGGCTTGCTGTGTCATCCCCCTTCCTCCCCCAGTCTTTTGAGACAGGGTTTCCCTTTAGTCCCAGCTGTCCTGGAGCTCGCTATGTAGACCAGGCTGGCCTTGAACTCAGAGATTCACATGCCTCTGCCTCCTGAATGCTGGGATTAAGGACATGTGTCACCACGCTGGCTTGTCTTGGTGTTTTGCTTATCTTCCTCTAGTGCTGGAGATAGAACCCAGGGCCTCACACACACTACAAATGATCCAGGCTGTCAAACGAGTTTAACATGCGTTCTCACCCAGTTCCTCAGGCTCTCTTCTCTAATGGTGAATCTCATGGCAGTAGAACCGAAGGTCATATTTCTTATCACCCTCTCCTATGTCCTGGTTACACAATAAATCTCAATAAAACTTGATTATTTGGGAGACAAATTAAGGCTATCGTCTTAACTAGCAGGATATTTTATTTAGGTAGTTCAGCAATAATAAGAAGATGCTAGCATCCTAAATTAGATGGTTAAAATATTATTAGAAGTTAATTCATATTTTAGCATATAATTTGTAATTAATTTGCTGTGGTTATCTTGTTAAATGTCAATTAAATCTCTCCACATCCCTTACAGGTCTCTGCTATTCATAAAATGTAATTACACAGCTATTGCTCACGTACACTTTACTGCTCGAACAATCTACCAGTTAAATACAAGTCAAAAAGATTTATCTTCCAAGTTCTTAATAACACCACTAACGGTTCTAATTAATAATCAATAACCTATTTGCATAATTAATTGGGAAAAGACTCCTAATGGGATGGTGCATGAGGCTTCCTGCTCTCAGGCTGTAACCCCCATCTCCTGTAGTAATCCTGGTCTCAGTGGAGGGCTTATCTGGGTGACTCAGATTCATCCAGGGCTCAGAGGGGGGCTGGGATCAGCCACTAACATGGGGGTGCAGTGTTCTGTGGGCATGTCCTTATTTACATTGTTTCTTAGTAGTATGTAGTAGAAGTGTCTCTGTGGGATGGAACTTATGTGTTGTATATATGGATTCTCGGCTACACAGGCTCTGGCGAGCAAAAATAAGTTAGTTTTATTTTATTAAATGGTAGTTTAATTTTCTTCATCTGAATCATCATTTGAAATGATGCAGAAACTTAATTTACCCACTTTCGGGCATTGGCATCTGCTAAGACAAATGATGTTGGAATTCAGTTATATTGTAAATGACTGTTGGCCGAGGGCCAAGATATGACAAAGATCCCTTGCCACAGGGTTCTGGGGAGGTGCTGAAGATGGACCCTCAGCTCATGCTCCAGACCTACTCTGGCTCTTTCCTTCCTATCCCTGGTGTGTAGGGCAGGCCATCGGGAAGAGGAGAGTCCACAGGAAAATTCCCTTTTTTACATGTCCTCATCTATACCAGGAACCCTGCACTGACACTCAGGCTGACAATGTCTTTTGCTCTGGGGTGAGAGCTTTATCAGCAGATGGAATAAAATGGTCGCAGGTAGCAGAGGAAGCAAGAAGCCAGCCTTTGCCTCAGGTGCTACTCAGCTCCACTATTACGAGACATGGAGCCATCAGGAGCCACACAGGATCCCCAGGGTGGGACCTTCTCATCTCACCTAAACTCCGAAGGGTGAATGAGAAGACCCCTCATAGGGACATTTGGTCCCTGGCAAGTTTCCTGTCTAGTGTAGAAAAGATGCTCCTCTGATCGGTTTTTCAATACATTAAAAATAAGTTTATATGCTTGGGACTGAAAGTTGAGTGTCCAATCAGCTTCCAAACAAGCAGAAAACAAGGATTTAACAGAAAATCCCAGCATTGCTCATTGGACTACAAATTGCAGCTGGTGGAGGAAAATAATATTTTGATTTGGAGGCAGGAAAAAAAGAAAAGTGGTGGCCCCTGAGCACATCTAGAGTCTGCATGCTGCCTCGGCAACTGAGCACATCTAGAGTCTGCACGCCGCCTCGGCAACTGAGCACATCTAGAGTCTGCACGCCGCCTCGGCAACTGAGCACATCTAGAGTCTGCACGCCGCCTTGGCAACTGAGCACATCTAGAGTCTGCATGCCGCCTCGGCAACTGAGCACATCTAGAGTCTGCATGCCGCCTCGGCAACTGAGCACATCTAGAGTCTGCACGCCGCCTCGGCCAGCGGTGCTGGTCCACACCACAGACCAACCAGACACTCGTGCCACCCTCAGAAAGCCAGTTGCCTGTTGTCCGCCCCTCCCAATGATCACCCGAAGGGTCTTAGTCTCCTCTGCTTGTGCTTACTGTTCCCCGGGCTAGGGGAATCAACTTTCCACAGTCAGGCTTCTCACAGGAGCAGAGGTGAAATGAAAGCCATGTCCATCTCCCGAAGCTCCCAATGGTCTGCCTGTCTTTTCTGGCACTGGGCAGGAGGGGGTGCCTAACCCACCTCTGCCTTCTGCTAATGTGCTCTGTGGTCAAACAGGGTATGTCCCTCCCGTGCCTTGAAAGTCTCCAGGGAGGAAAGCCCAGTCCTCTACTACTGACCACAACAGACTTATATTTGAACTGCTTTAGATCTCACTGAAACCTTTGTGGATACTTTTTGCCCTCCTGCCTCCCCAAATGGCTAACCAGGAAAAAGATGATGAAGCAGGTGAAGGTTGTGCAGATGCCTCCCATCCCTCCCCCGCCTCACCTGCTGTCTTCATCTCTGGAGATTTCTGGGGATTCACTGCTACCGAGGAAACTATGTGCACCTACTTCTCCCTTGTGACGCTGGTCCCTTGTAAGATGTGCATCATAGGAAGAGAGATGCTTAAGAAAAAGAATGTTGAATTATTGATCACATTTCAAGGACTTCTGAATGGGAGACTGAGTGTCGTGAGTGTAAATAGGTCATCTCCACCTTGTCAGGGCAGGGAGCAAGGACTCCTGGACAGCTGGAGCAGACATTCCTTAAGAGCTGTGACACCTTGTTCCCATTGTCAAACCTCTTTGAACCTCATTTTCTCCTGTGAATTGGGGGCAATGGGTATACTTCGTAGTCTGCTGTGAGGGTTCAGCTGCATGGCAGTGCCCAGGAGAGGGTGGCCATCCCAGGGCCTCCTGATGTACACTCCATTGTTATCGCCCATGGTTACACTTTATGTATTTAATCAAAAGGTTTCCAGACAGGTTAAGTGAAATACCGAAATGTGTCAAGGGGAGCGGCCGCTCTTCCTACTGATACATTTGATAAATATTACTACGCAGCCAACACCGCCCTTCCCAGGATGGTGCAGTAGAGGCTCTGTGGAGAGTGGTAGGCGAGGCTGGCCCCGGGAGTATACGAGGACTGCCCCCTGCCTTCTGTCTATTCACTTCACATTGACTAGTCCCAGTGTGAGCAGGAGCTGCGAGCTGGGCTGATGCTGCCAAACACCAATCTCCATATTTTACACAACCCAAGACTGACCTGTGTGCAGCTTCTCTGTTCTGAGACCGAGGTTTGCTCAGCATACAGCCAGGTAGGTAGAACAGGTGATTTGGTGAAATCTGGAAGAATTATGAACTGTAGCAGAAATAGCCAGCTGAGGAATGGCTGAGGCATACTTTCCTTCCCTAGCTCCCACCGACATTGCTGGATGTGTGCACCACAGAAACAATCACACATTCATTGTGTTTTCCTCTCTTTACGGCTCTGAGCAGCACAGCGTCATTACTCAGGCTTGCTGTCCCATCTCCCGAGCCAATTTCTTCTGCATCTGTGTTTACATTGATGGCCTTTGAACAATGGTCCCCCACTCACTCCTGCTGTCAGCTCCCGTCCAGCGTTTCACATATTGTGAACTTATTTAAACAGAAATCATTCTCTCTGGGTACATTTCTTTCCATCTGCTTCTCCCCTGCCCCACACTAGCAATTCTCATTTCATAGCTGCTCTGTGACGTCGTTTACTGTTCTTTCTTGTTTCTTAAGCTGCTTCTGTAGGATTCGGAGTGAAAAGAGGGGGGCAGGATGCAGAGCTTAATGATTTATGGTCAGGACAATGTCTCCTACCCAAAATATTTCTAAGAACGTTCACATCAATTTTGAAGCACAAAGATCCCTCTAATGACTATACTCCATATCTGTGAGCTGCTTTGCAGTTAGTTTTAAAGGGTACTTTCATTTTGGGGAGTTTTGTGGGGAAAAGTGTGGTTTATTATCCAGCCGGTTCTAAGTGTCCAAACTTCACCCACATACACTGTGGATTGATGCCTGGTGTTTAGATGTGCTGTTCACATGTCCCCTAAATATGTCCTTTAAATGTTAGACTCAGCATTTTGTGGAGTAGGGGTTGCTCTTATTTTATTAAACAACGGAAGTATGGAGACGCAAGTGTGTTGTGTCTCTGAATATGAATGCATTTTTAAGTTAGTTACTTTTTTTTGTGGTTTCTGTTGAATCAAAGACTATTATATTCCAGGTTCAGGAAGACCATTACAAACCCCTCAGTCCTTTCCAGCCCAGGGCTCTGTGCATCTGCCCCCAAGTAGATGTGTTGGGAGGAGTCTGTTCCCATCATCACCTATCAAGGGTGAGTGTTCCCCCTCTCTCCACTAGCCTTACCCTCTAGCTTCATCTTTGCTCAGTGCTCCTGAGGCCAGTGGTGAGATTGACCAAGATGTATGCAGGAGAATGAGCCTTTTGGTTATTGCAGAAGCATCTATGGCCCCACATTCTGGTAGACAGCCTCCCAAGGTCACTCCATCTGCCTTTTGCAGCACACATGGCATTTCTAGCTCAGCGTTTAGTAACAGTCCACCTTCATATAAAGAGGAGAATGGGCAAACTAAGGTCATCACAGCCCACTAATCCCTGAGGTGAGCAATGCTTTAATGATTTAGAAGTTTTTCAAGGGTTCATGGACTGTATTAAAACTCTCTCGCATTTGTGACACATTTGCCTATCTGACCAATACCAAGTTAGACCTTAAATCCTACCAAATGTTCAAGACACTTGTTCCACTCTTTTCCTGCCTGGAGAAAACACACTCTCCAATCCTTATTGGTTGGCTTGTTTTGTTTTTGGTCTTTAGGAGACAGGGAATTCCTGTCGTCCTAGCTGTTCTGGAACTCACTATGTAGACCAGGCTGGCCTCCATCTCCCAAGTGCTGGGACTAAAGGTGTGACCACCATGCTGGGCTCTCTAATTGCCTTATATCTGTGATGATTTTGCAAGTGGGGGTGAGCCCACAAGTGTCTTCTGTGGTTTGTTACCTCAAAGGAAGTTCATTAAGTCAGGAAACTACTCTCTGTTAGAATTAGCAAAGGGAAGAACCTTCGGGGGTGGAAACACTGTATGCTACCAAAACAAGACTCTCAACCCAAGCCTGCCCCCAACACCACTGCCCATCAGTAAGCAAGCTGGTCTTCCCTCACCCCCCGAGTCCTAGTTCAGTTGGGAAGTTTCTGCTTCCCTCTTTTCCTTTCTGTTCTTAGCAGGTCTGTTAAAGGATTGACCTTCTGAAGGCTGGAAGATTCAAAGGTGAAATTTACTTCCTGGAATTGCAGGGACTGGAAGTGTCTGGGTTGTCCTCTGAGGGATTTGGTCAAAGCTTCCTATGGGATGCTGGCTCTTCTTGGTCAGAGGCTGGTGTGCTGGTGCTGATGAACAGGTCATCCACCACAGGTTGTACAGACAGGGCCTTTGTAGTTACCAATTCCATGTCTTTGTTTCTAGTCTTTCTTCCCTTCTTTCCCTCCTGTGTTTGAAACAGACTCTTTCCTGCCTCTGAGTTCCGACCTCCTGTCACCTACACAGCCCCTCTGAGGCCTGACCTCCTGTCTGTGACCTTACCTGCCTCTGCTGCTTCTCTGTGTGTAACTGACAAACATGCTAACACCAGCTTCCCACTCTCCTCTCACACAGAGGAAGGTCAGCAGATCAGCGGCAGGACATCTCACCCTGAAGGAAAGTGCTGGGCCACAGTAAGGAATAACATTTATCAGACACATCGGAGGTGGAGGCCTCTGGCAGATTCTCAATTCTAACTTTTTAGAATTGCTGCCGGAAGTCTCCGTGCTGGGCTCCACACCTTTCCTGCACTCATTTTGAGCTAAGTCCTTTCCAAAAACAAATTTTGATGGGAGAGGGAGGGAAGTAGAAGGGCACTGGAAGGCTCAGGGGATTCAAAATTCTCGGAACCTAAGTCCCTACAGGCGCTTTTCACCTTAGTTTTCTTTAAATATTTGATTCTTCTTTCAGATTTATTCTAAGGGACACTGAGTCACAGCACACTGTTAACATTAAAGCTCAGCCACACCTAGCCCATTTCATTCGGTCCCATTAGATCTTGCATGGTCTTACCCCACCCCCGCCAGCTTCATTTGGGAAAGAGCAGAGCCCTCTGTGATGGGCAGGTCTGCACACATCATCAGAAGAAATAATAGACAAGAATGCCAGAAAAGGAAAAGTTTGAAATGCATGAAATATATTTAAATCACCCCCTTTCCATCAACATTTCTCCTCCCACACTGCTTTCTTATTTGACCCCCTTTCTTTTTGGGACCCACAGAGCTGTGTGTTTCCTTCTTGCCATTCTCTCCTTCTGTCTGGTGTGTGTGTGTGCGCGCGCTCTGTATATCCTCATCCAAGAGGACACTTGACCTTCCTTCTTATCCCGACGCTCTTGTCCACTGGCTGTCTCTCATCTCCCAGGCAAATACTGCTTAAATAAATAAGCTAAAATGTGCTAGAGAGCAAAGGGTTAATATAGTCTTTTCTCCTATGGATCTCTGATATTTAAAAGGAGACTCCAGAAATGACTGAGCTCAAAGGAATGAATCTCTTTTGTTTGAACTCTGCGTATCTTGTATGTTGGCAGCAATACTTTGAACTGCGTTCCTACTTTTCATCACCAATATATGTGGCGTTCTCTGTCTGCTTCTAAGAGAAGTCAGTTGTGGTTCTGGGCCAGTGAGAGATGAATTCTAAACACACAGCTCCAAATGAACTAGTGACTTCATCCATTTATAAAGCCTCACAACCATTAGTCCTTCACCCAGGACGCATTTACTGATCACCTATGGCGTTGCACGCTTAGGGGTCCCTGGGATCCTGGTGAAGAATTAGGAAAATGTGGCAGGTGGTGAGAGGTGATCACCAGAGCTCACGCCTGACTTCCTGTAGGCCAGAAACACATGCCAATCCCATCCCATCAATCAAAACAGGAAGAATAAAAGGAAGGGAGGGGAAAGTATAAGCACTTGAATGTAATCCATACAACTCCAGACTGTGGCTCAAGAAGAAAAGGTTGGAAAGCAAGATAAATACTTCAGTCAGAGCAAGCTGGCTGCTGCAGTATATTTAGAAGTCAAATTACCATTTTAATAGCTGTGCTGGATAGCTTTAGTGTCAACTTGACACACCTGGGTTGAGGAAGCCTCAATTGGGGAATTGGCTCCATTGGGGAATTGGCTCCATTGGATTGGCCTGTGGCCACATCTATGGAGTATTGTCTTGATTGCTGAGCAGTGTGGGAGGGCCCAGCCCACAATGAGTGGTGCCACCCTGGGCAGGTTGTTGTGTCTCGTATAAGAAGGCAGGCTGGGCATGAGCCAGGGGATCAAGCCAGTGAACAGCATTCCTCCACGGCCTGTGCTTCAGCTCCTGCCTCCAGGTTCCTGCCCTGAGTTCCTGCCTTGGGTTCCCTGAGAGATGAACTACGACCCAGAAGATGTGAGCTGAATAAACCCTTTCCTTCCCAAGTTGGTGTTGGTCAGAGTGTTTTGTTACAGCAATGGAAGAGAAACTAGAACAATAGCACACTTCCTTTCCATATCAAATGACAACATGGCTGGGAAACACTGGACGATGACACCTTTGGGGGCTGCAAGTATCCCAACAATAGATGAAGCCATTTCAAAGGGACTGCATGCCACCCATCCTCTGGCACTCTGCCTCTCCTTCCTGGTGGGGACAAGGGACGGGAGGGAGCACTTCCAAGTGGCAAAGTCAGCTTGGTTCCTGCTGGAGCAGGTCTGCTCACGTCAGCCTGGAGGAAGCCCCCATCCGATGGTCCTCTCACTGCGCCTGTATGAAAGGCAGTTTTCTAAGCAAGAGCCATACAACCGTGCTGGCTTCATCACTGCAAATGGGCGGGTTTCCATAGAAAACAGAATACAAAGCAAAAAACGGATAGCTTTTATAAAACCCAGAAACAGATAAAATTGAAATTACTGTATTTGTCCAGTTTTTTAAAATTCCTGTTGGGTATATGAAATTATGCTTTAAAAACTTGTTTTTGGTGCTGCATACACATGTGCATACGCAGTGTGCACATATGTGGTGCACATGCGTGTGTGGTGCACATACGTGTGTGGTGCACACGGAGGTCCATACTAGGTATCATTCTCTCTCTCTCCCTTCTTTATTTTTGAGATAGTGTCTCTCATTGAGCCTGGAGCTCACTGGTTCCAGGGAACTGACTGGCCAGTGAGCTCTGAGGATCCCCTGTCCCTGCCTCCTCTGCTCTGGGGTTACAGACATGTACTTCCACCATCATGAAATTCTTAGTTTTCTATTTGGCCCTGTGATTTATAAGATCCATAATAAGCAGAGGTGACATATGCAACATGGGTGGCTTGTCTCTGCCTCCCAGCTTGCATGGTCTGTGGGCACAGAGTGGGTCCACAGGGCAGCAAGGACCTTTCTTGAAACTGAGTGCAAGGTGTGGCATCTACACCTGAACACTGACAGTCCCCGAAGGCCACTGTCCCTGTGGACCAGAACCTGCTACTGATGCCGAAAGAGGGCCAGAGAGCACTAGGACCACAAGGACCAGAGGCTCCATTATGTCCTTCCTTGCTCATGCCTGGACCCCGTGTCAGCCACCACTTGACATGGTATCCTAGCAGAGGGGAGAAGAGAGGTCCCATGCGTCTCCTCCTGTCAGTCCTTCCTTACCCCCCACGGAGTCAAAAGCAGACAGGGTTGGTAGACATGAAGTGAAGCTGGGCGTGGTGGTGCATGCCTTTAGTCCCAGCACTGAGGAGGCAGAGACAGGCGACTCTCTGTGAGACTGAGGCCAGCCTGGTGTACACAGTGAGTTCTTATCTCAAGGGAGGCTCTATCTCAAAACAAACAAAGGAAATGAGGTGAAAAGAGTTGAGTTTATTCTGAGCATCTCCCCCGCTCCAGCAAGAAGGAAATGCAGGTGTGTAAGAGCATCAGGACAGGGACCGAATGTGTTTGGACGCCCTGAAAATGAGTTAAATGGTTTTATTTGCATTTAGAACTAGCCCTGCACAGAAGGATAACTGGTACAATTCAGCCTAATGACTGAAACTAAACTTATTTTTCACTTAGAACACTAACAAATTTAAAAGATGCTGTGTTAAGTCAAGTGAGCCAGTACTGAAGACCATGCAGGGCCTTCTGTCTTCTTCGCTCCACATAGTCATTTTCCATCAATCTCCACAAATCATGTAGCCAGTCTTCTCTGGATGATTCCTTGGGTCATTTTTACAAGTAATTCAATATAATGTATTATTTGTCTATGGTTTTAAGAAGGGTTTAAAAAGGATCAGTTTTAGGATCACAGAGAAACTGAACAAGTTGACTGTGACTTCCCACACATTGGAGGGCTCCCCTGCTGTCAGTGTCCCCCAGAGCGGTGCAGCCCTATAGCGTGCTAGCCCACAGAGACATCATTGCACTCAATGTCCAGCTCACGTTATGTACATTCTCGTGTCTGTGTAGTAGGTGGTGTTTGTGTGCATATTCACATGTGTGCATATGTATGGAGGCCAAAGTTCAGCCTTGGGTGTCATTCCTCAGCCACCATTCATCGTGCTCTTCTGAAACAGAGTTTCTTACTGGCCTGGAGCTTGCCAGGTAGACTAGATCCACTGACCATTGATCCTAGGAACCTGTGTACCCAGTGTTGGACTTATAAACACACCATCATGCCCAGGTTCTTTACATGGGTTCTAAGGAGTCAACGCAGGGCCTCATGTGCTTTACTAATGGGCTGTCATTCTTGGTGCTGTAATTCTGTAGGTCTGAATGAATTTATAATGCTTTACATCCACCGTTACAGCATTTTGCAGAATAGATCCACTGTCTACCAATCCTCTGTGCACTATAAGCATGACTTTAAAAGATCATTAGCAGCATCTGCACAGTAAATGGCATCAATGGATGAATGTACCTAACTTGTCTCCTATAGCTTTGGGGACATTTAGGAAGTTTACAGTGTATTTACAATTACTTGTTTATTATGATAAGATTAAAATATTGGAACATTACATCTTTATATGCATACTTGTTTTTTTCCTAAAGGAATACTCAGGGAGGATTTCTGAGTCAAAGGATTTTGAAGGGTGTGGAGATTCAGCAGAATGTGGCTCCAGGGGAAGTTTGTATTGACTTGTGATTGTCCCCTTAATACTGATCTGCCCTTCCCATGCCCATTCCCATCCACTCCTTCTGTCTCTGCCACTTTCCATGGCCAAATGGGACATTCAGTAAAGTTTTAACTAAGCCCATAAATTCCCATGTATTAACAAACTGATGAGTCCTGTGAGGAGAAGGAAGGAATATTTGAGGAGCCTTCAGCTCCGAGTGCTTGACCTATCCCCAGCCATCAAGAAAGGCTCCCCAAAGAATGCATTCCCAGGTCTGAGGAAAGAGAGGAATAAAGGCACCCAGGGAAAACAGAACAGGAAGTCACAGGTAGAGGGCCAGCCTGATGTAACCAAAGTATGAGTGTCATAACAAAATCTCACAACCTGAGGGCAGTGTGACAGGACACAGAGCAAGCCAGCCTGTGGAGAGAGGGGTGTGTGACAGGACACAGAGCAAGCCAGCCTGTGGAGAGAGGGGAGTGTGACAGGACACAGAGCAAGCCAGCCTGTGGAGAGAGGGCAGTGTGACAGGATACAGAGCAAGCCAGCCTGTGGAGAGAGGGCAGTGTGACAGGACACAGAGCAAGCCAGCCTGTGGAGAGAGGGGAGGCATCATCAGGCCAGATGCGGCTTGCTGCGTTTTTATCAATAGGTCTTCATTGGGAGACAGGTGCAGTGCTTATCTGCTTTGCATTGTCTACTGCTGATTTTGGATTCCAACCGCAGAGGTGAGTGATTGCCACAGAGGCTTTGGAGGAAGTCATGGGACTTAAAGCATTGAAGACAGGCCCACACAAGGCAATGAAGCGTCTATCCTAAGCAGTGGGAAGGATCTGGGTTGGAAGGAGTGGGCTGTGTGAGGAACCATCTTGGAATGGATTCAGGAGGCTCAGGGAGCTGCAGAGGATTCGGGGCGACTGTCCTGCTGCTCCAGGTGAGCTCCTGGGAACTGGACAGTAGTGCGAGAGATGAGACAAAGAGGTCACTGGGAAGTAAGGCAAAAAGATCAGAGGTTGGAGGGTGAGGGAAGAATGGAAATCACCTTGGTTTCCTGGGCCAAAGAGTCTGGAGCAACAGAGGGAAGGTGGAAGGTCCATTACCACCCTGCTGGGTACGACAAGCTCACCCAGCTGCCCCTAAGTCAGTGGCTGGTAAAGCCCTCTGGATTCAGAGTTGTAATATTTCCCCACGGTAAGGTGGCCCAAATGCTCTCTGTCTGGCTGTGTGTCTTCTACTGGCTTGAAATCACCTCTGATGGTTCACATGAAAAGTATCTCTCTAATATCTGTGATGTGCTGAGTTTCTGTAAGGGGAGCTTTCTGCCCTAAGATCATACATGCAATATGAAAGGTTGCTAATGAACAGCATTAGAGCTGAGTCCTAAAACCACTGTCAGAGCAAATAGCCAATCAAAGTCCCAAATGTTGGGGGAAGGACTGTGTTCCTCAAGTAAAGAATCCATCAGGAGACCGGGAGGCCAAAGGGGAGCTCTGGAGGGTTAAGACGCCTGGGAAGGCACAGAAGAATGAGGTCAATGTGTTGGAGGTGAAGGGGCAGCAGCCAGGGAGGGGCTGGGAAGATCATCTAGGTCTCCCCTTCTCACTGAGCCCAGGCAATCTGCTTGAGTTTAGACTGGTACTCAGCAGCCTTGCTCTGCTTTGGCTGGCTTGAGCTGTTTCTACTGAGTGCTGAGTGGTTTGCCACCCATATGGTAGGAGAGAGATGGCATCTGATGGCCCCTCTGGCCTGCAGCAGAGATAATAAATCACTTTCTCCGCCAAGTACTTCCACCGCTTTGCCTTTTATTCTTGTCACACACCATTGGTGTCCAACACTCACATATCTCTATCTACCCGCATATGAATATCTTAAGGACTGCGACTCTGTCTTCTACACTGTTGGGCTCCTGTGCCCAGAACTGTATTTGGTAACAACAATAACGGCAGCAGTGAGAGCAGAGGACATGGAGTGAGCTGAACAGAAGCCAGTAGTAACTTCTGGCTCCAGTGCTGGCAGGTTGAATGATCTGATGAAAAGTCCCAGGCTACATGCTGGTGAGGACTGGGAGCAAGAGAAGAAATTGAATTTGAATAATTGAATTTTAAGAAGCAGGCATATGCTTCTGCTGTAACCTCCCCACACCAGACAGCATAGCCCAGATGCAAGTCAAAATGCATTATGTATTTAACGTGTCTCCTGGGGTTGGCAGCTTAGATAACAGGAGGAGAAGGCAGGAATCATAATCAAAGCAGCAACATCTGAAGACATTTAGCCAGTGGTGAAGGGTCGGGGCACATCGTTAGACACTTAGTCAACCTCATGCTAAGGAAGAGTGGTTACAACTGAGGGCTGTTCCTGTGTATGTGTGCACCTGTGAGCGTTCGGAGCTTAGAGGAAACACAGGAGAAACTGAGCAACCAGTTCAGGATCTCTGAAGCAGACATCTCTTGGGATATAGGACTTGAATATCTGGTTGCTGCTGTTGAACTAGTGCTTGGGAAGAATAAAACTTTGGGCGACTGTGTGTTGCTTTTCAATCTCTCCTGAAGTCAGGGCCAAAGGCTGTGGAACTTTATGGAAAGGAAAAGGAATCAGGTTATCAGGAAGAGGAAAGGTGTTGCACATCTGCCTTTGCCAAACACCTGTTAAATATAGCACCAGGGAAACTATAAGTAGAGCCCATCTTCAGTGAGAAGCGGAGAATGTCAGAGACAGCACAGCCTCCTTAACATCACACAGGCAGAGCAGTAATTCAGAGCCAGGGCTGAGTTTATCTAAAACCCCTGATTTTATCATTATCCTCTCTTGCTTTCCTAGATTTTAAGATCTGGAAAGAGGCTGTAACTCTCTCAAAATATCATTGTGTACAGATTCTGAATGTCAGGCAGGAAGGACATACACAATTGACACAGTATGGCTGCACTGCTGCAGAGGCCAGGCACACAGCTTGGAGAAACAGGGGTATCTCCTTTAAGACTCACAGATCCCCCACAGAAGGGCCTGCGGGTCATGCTTGATGTCCATTCTTCTGGGGTGCTGTCATTTTAATCTCACAGTGTCAGCACTGCCCTGCAGACCCTAAGCAGACAAGACGCAGGGTGTGTGTGGGGGATCAAAAGAAAGTAGAAATTCATGGATGGGAGGCCAAGAGGCTGTAGTTCCAGTAGATCTCAAAGTAAGTTACCTTCCCCACCACTCACTACAGGGCTTTCATTACAGATAAAGCAACTAAAGTCTAGGGATTCCTGGCAGAACAATTATTTATTTATTTACTCACCATCATCTCGTTGGGTGGTACTCTCCCCGCCTTGCTCTCTGGACATTTCTCCATCAGTGGGAGGTCTTCAGAATTGTTACAGAGCCTTTCTTTCAGATAGTTCTGAAGTCCAAGACACTTGATAAGAGCTTAACAGATGAGCTTGACTCATCTGAGTACTTGCTTCTGCCTGGTGGCACTGTTTGCAGAGGTTATGGAACCTCGGGAGGTGGAGGCTTGCTGGAGGAAGGGCATTTGGGGGAGGGGCAGTTTTACAGCCTTACCCACTTTCAGCACTCTGTCCTTGTTGGTCATGTGCTCCTGGTCCTGGCATTCTACCTAGCTATCTCTTATACAAGAGCTGTTAACCAAAAGACTGCATTGCTGTGAGGTCCTGGTGGTTGCCTCCAGCTGCCAGTGCCTGTCTCTGGCTCCAGACATTTTAAAGATCAAAATCGGAGAGAAAAATATCAAACCACTTTTTGAAGCTTCTCCTCCAGCTCCTTTGGAGCGCTGGGTCTCCTTCCTACCCACCACCCCAGGCTCTGTCTGACCCAGCGTTTTATGCACTCACACTCCAGAATGTTTCCAAAAATATACTCTGCTTTAACAAAAAGCCACCCAAACTACTGCTCCTTTGCAGGAAGAGGCTCCATATTCTTGCTTGGAGGAAGCTGGGAGGGGACGAAACTCCGGGTTGCAGGGCTGGGCAGGCCTCACACACCCAGGGTGCAATGGCATCCTCCGGGGACACTGGTGCATTCTGGGTAGAATGGGGCCCTCTGTATGGAATGGCGCTGTCTGGCAGAACTTCTGTGGATCTCCATGGTCATAGACTGAAACAAGGAGCTCAGTTCTTGGCAACAGACAAGCAACAATTCTAATGCTACCACTTACTGCTTGGAATGACCTTGGAAAAATCACTTAACCTTTCTGAACCTCAGTTTCTTCAACTCTGAATTGGGAACTCCGGTATCCATCCACTGGGCTTCTGAGAATCAGGTTAGAACATATGTAACCCTAAGCAGAGACTAAGGGTCAGTCTGTGCTGCGAAGCTCTTGCAATTATTGTTCCCAAGTCTGCACGTTACTCCTCACCCTCTGGACTGCCCTCCAGGTGAAGTATTCCAGATCAGTCACTCAGCTTTGTGTGGGGGATCTACAGATGGAAAGGTGTGGGGTGGGAAAAGAATCAGCTAGGCCAAATCTGAGCCTTAGGAGTTGTCCTGTGCCAAGAAAGGGACATGACCCTGCCACAAGGCAGAGGGGGTAGCTTGAGGGACACAAGGTTTAGGGCCCTTAGAAGAACTTTCAAAAAGAGTCTCTTTCCAGCTGATGCCTGAACACCCCCAGTAAGGAGCCCATGCTTCCTCACAGCTAGTGTGATCTCGAGTAAAGACTAGATTCCCCAGACAGCGATGTGGTGTCTGCAAAGGCTGCTGCCTGACAAGGAAAAAGCAGAATAAGAAACTTTCAGAATCTCTGGGCATTTGAATGTCAAGCCACAGACTGAGTCGGAAGACCAACCTCACTGAGGATTAGGAATGAGTCTCCAGGCCACGCATGCCACTTGCCCTCCTTTGGATTTAGAATGGGGTTTTTAGGTTAACCTTAACTCTCTGGAATTGTCGGGGGGATGGGGGTGAGACACACAGCTGCCAACAGCATGAACAGAAGAACAGAACTGAGGCTTTGCACTAGGAATGGTCTTAAGAAAGGTGTTCCACCATAGGCTGCCTTGTCCCCCAGCTCAATGGTGGAGTGCCAGGTAGAGTCTGCCCCCCCTCATCCCCAGTCCTCTGGTCCACATGGCTGACCATCCTCCAGCATCAGGCGTCTAGCACAGACCGAGTATCCTGGATCATCAGGCATGTAGCACAGACAGTGTGGCCTGACTGCAAGCTGCTTGTCAGAGTGACAGCTTGTCTGCTAAACCCTCACTTCCTCTCATGCATGTCAGCACTACAAGTGCCAGAAAAGCAGAGCGGCGGGCAGCAGTGGCCCTTGCCTGTCTGAAGGGTGTCAGGTTGAGCTCTTCAGCACATTTGTCCCTGTCTTTCTTTCCAGGCCTCCCTACTGAGATGTGGACAGACATCAGATTGGGTCAGAGTAGTTGGAGGAGGTCTTCCAAAGCCTAACCCCTGACATCTACCTTCCCTGCATGCCAACTCCAGTGCCTAGGAACTGGCCATGGTGTTAATCAGAGGAGGAGGTCACCAACCAGACAGAACATGAGCACCGGCTGTGTGTCTGGTGCTGCGCTCGGTGCCCAGTGCTGTGCTAGGTGTCCAGTGTTGGTGTAAGCGAGGCTGTCTTATTTGATGGTGGGGAGATGGAGTGATGGACTTAAGAGGGTTGGAAGAGAAGTGCTGCAGGGGACTTTCATGGCAAAGACCTGATGACTTTGAAGAGCCATGACACAGTGAGAGACCTACACAGGGAAGACGAATGTGGACAGCGGGCAGAGAGACCCAGCGCTGTCATACGCAGCGACTTTGTTCTAGGTTCATTTCTGCTACTGTGATAAAATATCCTGACAAATAGCAACTTAGGGAAGAAACAGTTTATTTGGCTTACATGTCCCAGGAACAGTCCATTATTATAGAGACATCAAGACAGGAATTACAGCATCATATCTGCTGCCTAGAGCCTGGAAAGAACAAGTAGAGGGATCTTTGCTTGTCTGGGCTCTGCTAACCTGCTGCATTCTTTTTTTTTAATTAATTTATTTATTATTTTTATGTGTATGAGTGTACTGTCTGCACGTAGGTTGGTACGCCTGTGTCGTGCAATGCTGTGGAGGTCAGAAGAGGGCATAGGATTCCCCTGGAGCTGGAGTTAAAGATGGTTCTTTTTTTTTTTTCACATAAATTTATTTATTTTTAACAAATCTAGACCCATGTTCCCGCTCATTCCCCCACCCCACCAGAGCTTGTGCATTCTGCCAAACATGCTTTCCATCTCTTAGTTTTTCTCAATATTTTCCATGGGGAAGTTGACTGTTTTGAGCAGAAGTTCACTGTTTCAGTCAGTTCTTTGATGCAGTATTTTCTGTTGTTGTTGTTGTTTCCAAAATGCATTATGCCCAACTGCTTTGTACAAAAGCTCAGGGGGCCCTACACAAGAAATACTTACAACTGGGTAATTGGCACTAGCATCCACAGATGAGTGATACCATGCATCGTTTGTTTTTCTGGGACTGTGTTACTTCACTCAGCATGATGTCCTCTAGCTCCAGCCATTTTCCTGCAAAGCTCGTGATGTCGTCTTTCTTTACTGCTGCATAGAATTCCATTGTGTAGATGTACCACATTTTCTCTATCCACTCGTCAGTTGAGGGGCATTTAGGTTGGTTCCAGCTCCTTGCTATTGTGAAGAGAGCTGCAATAAACATGGCCGTGCATGTATCTCTGTGGTGGCGTAAGTCTTGAGGGTACATGCCCAGGAGTGGTATGGCTGGGTCGGGTGGCAAGTTCATTCCAAGTCTTCCAAGGGTTCTCCACACTGCTTTCCATAGTGGCTGTACGAGTTTACATTCCCACCAGCAGTGGATGAGTGTTCCCCTTTCCCCACAACCTCTCCAGCACTTGGTATCATTTGTTTTCTTGATCCTAGCCAGTCTTATTGGAGTAAGATGATATCTTAAAGTGGTTTTCATTTGCATTTCCTTAATGATTAGTGATGTTGAACAGTTCTTGAGGTGTTTCTCAGACATCTCTAATTCCTCGCTTGTGAAGTCTCTGTTCAGTTCTTTGCTCCATCTATTGAGCGGGTCGTTTGTTTTCTTTTTTCTTTGTTTTTTGAGTAGTTTATATATTCTGGAAATCAATGCTTTGTCAGATGTATCTGCAGTGAAGGTTTCCTCCCACTCTGTGGGATTTCTCTTCACTTCCTTGATTGTTTCTTTTGATGTACAGAAGCTTTTGAGTTTGATGAGGTCCCATTTGTCAATTGTCGACCTTAATTCTTGTGCAGCTGCTGTCTGATTTAGGAAGTCTTTTCCTACGCCTATGTCTTGTAGTCTGCTGCCAACTTTTTCTTCTATCACCTTCAGAGTTTGGGGTTTCACGTTGAGGTCTTTAATCCATCTGGAGTTGACTTTTGTACAGGGTGAGAGGTAGGGGTTTAATTTCATTCTTCTACAAGTGGTGATCCAGTTTTGCCAACACCACTTGCTGAAGATGCTGTCTTTTCTCCATTGTGGTTTCTTGGCCCCCTTGTCAAATATGAGATGGCTGAAATTGTATGTGCTCAGATTTGGATCTTCGGTTTTGTTCCATTGGTCAACAGGTCTGTTTTTGTGCCAGTACCAGGCTGTTTTTATGACTATAGCCCTGTAGTATAGTTTAAAATCTGGTATAGAGATCCCTCCTGTGTAGCTCTTTTCACTCAGGATTGATTTGGCTATTCGGGGTCTTTTGTTTCTCCAAATGAATTTAAGAACTTTTGTTTCCAAGCCTGTGAAGAAACTCTTGGGGATTTTGATTGGGATTGCATTAAATCTATACAAGAGTTTTGGTAAAATGGACATTTTTACAATGTTAATTTTCCCAATCCATGAGCATGGGAGGTTTTTCCATCTTCTGAGGTCTTCTTCAATTTCTTTCTTTAAGGGTTTAAAATTTTTGTTGTAGAGGTCTTTGGTGTCTTTGGTTAGGTTTGTTCCTAGGTATCTTATTGTTTTTGAGGCTATTGTGAGTGGGAAGGTCTCTTTGAATTCTTTCTCCAGTTGCTTGTTCTTGGTGTAAAGAAAGGCCATTGATTTTCTAAGGTTAATTTTGTATCCTGCCACTTTGCTGAAGCTGTTAATCGTTTCTAGGAGTTTTCTGGTGGAGTTTTTTGCATCTCTTAAGTAAACAATCATATCATCAGCAAATAGGGATAGTTTGACTTCCTCTTTTCCAATTAGTACTCCTTTAATATCCTTTTCTTGCCTTATTGCTCTAGCAAGTGTTTCAAGCACTATATTGAAGAGGAGTGGTGATAGGGGGCAGCCTTGCCGAGTTCCTACCTTTAAAGGGAATGTTTCCGTCATTTCCCCATTTAGGATGATATTGGCTGTGGGTTTCCTGTATATGGCTTTGATTACATTGAGGAATGATCCCTCCAATCCAATTCCTTCTAGGACTTTAAGCATGAAGGGATGCTGGATTTTGTCAAAGGCTTTTTCAGCATCAATTGAGATGATGGTGTGGTTTTTGTCTTTGATTCCGTTTATGTGTTTGATGATGTTTATTGATTTTCGTATGTTGAACCATCCCTGCATCTCTGGTATGAATCCAACTTGGTCATGATGGATGATCTTCTTGATGTGGGTCTGTATGCGATTTGCCAGTATTCTGTTTAGAATTTTGGCATCTGTGTTCATGAGGGAGATGGGTCTATAATTCTCCTTTTTAGTTGTATCTTTGCCTGGTTTTGGTAATAGAGTGATGTTGGCTTCATAGAAGGAATTTGGGAGAATTCCCTCTGATTGTATACTTCTAAACAGTTTCAGAAATAATGGTTGTAGGTCTTTTTGAAATGTTTTATAGAATTCTGCTGTGAAACCGTCTGGGCCTGGGCTTTTTTTAGTTGGGAGGCTTCTTACTACATCCTCTATTTCTTCATATGTTATGGGTCTGTTTAAGCTGCTGGTCTCCTCTTGGCCAAGCTTTGGTGATTCCCAAGATTTCAGATATTCATCCATTTCTTCTAGATTTTCAAACTTGGTAGAATATAGGTTCTTGTAATATTCCCATATAATTTTCTTGATCTTTTCCTTGTCCGTTGTGATATTTCCCTTTTCATCACAGATTGTATTGATTTGGAGTTGTTCCTTCTTTCTTTTTGTTAACTGGGCTAGAGGTCTGTCTATCTTGTTTATTCTTTCAAAGAACCAACTTTTGGCTTCATTGATTTTTTGTATTGTTTTCTTTGTTTCTATTTCATTGATTTCTGCTCTGATTTTTGTTATTTCTTCCTGTCTGTTGCGTTTAGGGTTCATCTGTTGTTGCCTCTCAAGTGCTTTTAGCTGTAGTGTTAGATCATTCACTTGTGCTCTTTCTGTTTTTCTAATGTAGGCACCCAGGGCTATAAATTTCCCTCTTAGGACTGCTTTTAAGGTATCCCATAAGTTTTGTTGTGTTGTATTGTCATTGTCATTCAGTTCCAGGAATGTTTTTATTTCTTTCTTTATCTCTTCCTTGACCCATTCATTATTCAAGAGTGTGTTGTTTAGTCTCCATGTGTTCTTGTAGGCAGGAGGGCTTGTCCTGGTGTTGATGTTGAGCTTCATTGCACTGTGGTCTGACAGGATGCATGAAATTATTTCAATCTTTTTGTATTTGTAGAGGTTTCTTCTGTGTCCCAGGATGTGGTCGATTTTGGAGAATGTTCCGTGGGGTGCTGAGTAGAAAGTGTATTCTCTGGTATTAGGATGGAATGTTCGGTAGAGGTCTATGAGGTCCATTTGGTGTATCATATCGTTCAGTTCAGATGTCTCTCTGTTTATTTTTTGTCCTGTTGACCTATCCAAAGGACTCAGTGGGGTATTGAAATCTCCCACTATGAGTGTGCTGGGGTTAGTCTGTGACTTGTGGTCCTGGAGAATTGTCTTTATAAAGTTTGGTGCACCAGAATTTGGGGCATATATATTCATAATTGTGAAATCTTCTTGGTGGATTGTTCCTTTGATGAAAATGTAATGGCCTTCTTTGTCTCTTCTGATTTCTTTTACTTTGAAGTCTATTTTATCCGATATTAAAATAGCAACACCTGCTTTCTTTTTGGTACCATTTGCTTGGAATATTTTTTTCCATCCCTTCACTTTAAGGTGGTGCCTGTCCTTGAAGGTAAGATGTGTTTCTTGCAGACAGCATATCGATGGATTCTGTTTCCTAATCCAGTCTCCCAGTCTATGTCTTTTGATTGGGGAATTTAGTCCATTAATATTTAAGGTTATGACTGATAGGTTTGTGTTGCTTCCTTTTGCCTTATTATCCATCTGCGGTTTTGATTTAGGTTTCTACTTCTGCAGTTATGCTTTTATTGATTTCTCCTTCTAGTTGCCTGGGGTTGGTTGCTCCTTTCTTCTGTTCTTTGGATTGCTTCAAGTATTCTCTGAAGGGTTGGTTTTCCGGACATGTATTCTTTCAAGTTGTTTATGTCATGGAAGATTTTCCTCTCTCCTTCCACTATGATTGACATTTTTGCTGGGTATAGTAACCTGGGCTGGCATCCATTGTCCCTCAACACTGGGAATGCTTTGCTCCAGGTTCTTCTTGCCTTCATCGTTTGCTGTGAGAAGTCCGTTGTTATTCTGATAGGTTTCCCCTTATAGGTCACTTGTTGTTTTTCTCTTGTCGCTTTAAGAATTTTCTCTTTGTTTTGGGTGTCCAGCATTTTAACTATGATGTGGCGTGGAGAATTTCTTTTCTGATCTTGTCTGTTTGGAGTTCTATGTGCTTCTTGTATTGGTATTGGTTTGTCCTTTTTTAGTTTGGGGAAGTTTTCATCTATTATTCTGTTGAAGATCTGATCAATACCTTTCTCTTGGGATTCTTCTCCTTCCTCTATTCCTATGATGCGGAGGTTTGATCTTTTCATAGTGTCCCACAGCTCCTGGTTGTTCCATTTTTGTGTATTTTTAAATTTTTCATAATCTTTCCTTGAGGTTTTTAGTTGTTCTGTGTTGTCCTCCAGGTCTGATATTCTTTGTTCTGCTTCCTCCATTCTGCTTCTGAGGCTTTTTTCATTCCTTTCCTCTTGAATGGATGAGTGTTTGATTTCCTTTTTCATTTCCTCTTCTGATTTCTTTAGTGTTTCTATTTCTTTTTGGAGCTTCTCGATCTCTTTTTGTAGCTCTTTTGTTTGCTGGTTGGTTTCTTTTTCTTTTTCAGCATGGGATCTTTTCAGTGTTTCTACTTCCTTCCGGAGCTTGTCATTCTCTCTCTCTCGGTCCTCATTCTCTTTTCTTAGTTCTTTAATTTGTTCTTTATGATCTTGTAGTTCTTTAAGTATGTTCCCAATTGTGTTTCTGATGTCTGTGTCCTGGGGCATCCCCGGAGGGATCCCACTGCAGGAGTCATCCATAGGGTTGGTAAAGCTTGGCGTGGGATTATCCTGCACCTTTCCAGTGTAGTCTCTTCTTCGTGATCCTGGCATATGGGCTTCTCCTTGCCTGTATTCCAATGTGAGTCCTGAATGCCTCTTCACTGTGTTGAAGGCGTGCTTTGCTTGCCTCCTTCAGATCCTTCTTCGTAATCTCAGTTGGCGGGGGGGGGGGGGCTCTTCAGCCCGCGCCCCGGCACCTGCCGCTGGGCTCAAGAGATCTCAAATCTCAAGAGTCACACAAGCGTGCCTTTAATACCGGCTGGGAGGATAACTCCGCCCCCACAGCCACTACATCTAATCAAGCCAAAGACCACACCTTTAATCCCAGCTGGGAGGATAACTCCAACCTCACAGCCACAAAGGCCAATCAAACCAAAGACAGCAGGACCAAAGGATCAACAATCAGCTTGCCAAGACACCCAGTTCCTGTCTCCCCCTCTTCCTGCCGCTGGGCTCAGGGGATCTCTAAAGATGGTTCTTAGCCACCATGTGGATGCTGGGAATTGAATCCAGATCCTCTGCAAGAGCAGTCGGTGCTCTTAACCACTGAGCCATCTCTCCAGCCCCCTGCTGCATTCTTAATAGAGTTCTGGGCTCTGCTAGGGAACAGCTCTGCCCACAGTGGATTGAGTCGTCATAACTCAATGAACAATGAACACAACCCCCACAGACATGCCTGCAGCCCAGCTCCATCTGATAATTCCTTATGAAGACCCTTCTTTTCCCCAGGTGATCCTAGGCTGTGTCAAGTTGACAGTTAAGATCATTACTGTGGGCTTCTTACCAGAAGGGCTTCTGGGTGGCCTGGCCTGGACCTCATTAAGTGATCTTGGGTCATGGAACATGTGGATTTAAGAATGAAGGTGGTGGGGCTGGAGAGATGGCCTAGCGGTTAAGAGTGCCGACCGCTCTTGCAGAGGACCTGGGTTCGATCCCCAGCACCCACATGCTGGCTGAGAACCGTCTGAAACTCCAATTCCAGGAGAACTCCAGTTCCAGGGGAATCCGATGCCCTCTTCTGACCTCCGCAGCATTGCACGACACGTGTGCACAGACCTGCATGCAGACAGTACATTCATACACATAAGAAATAAATAAAATTAAAAAAAAAAAGAATGAAGGGGGCTAAGCTGGGTGTAGTGGTGCACACCTTTAATCCCAGCACTGGGGAGGCAGAGACAGGTGGATCTCTGTGAGTTCAAGGCCAGCCTGGTCTACATAGGGACAGGCCAGATGGGGCTCAGGGAGACCCTTTTTCTCCAAAAAGACAAAAAAAAAATGGCTGAAGAAGGCAACGTGAGACAAGTGGGGATGCTGGGATAGGGAGACCAGGCTGGCGAGTCCTGCCTTAAGTCACCATCACACCAGCCCCGTGGGCAGTGGTGAGGCACACAGAGTCCTTCCTGTCTTAGCGGTATGAGCACAGATGGGGGGCAGCAAGTGGGAAGTTGCTTGAAACTCAGGTAGAGTACCTGGGACTTAACATGGCAGACAAGGGGAAAGTTGCTTGGTTTTCAGTTTTTAATTGCAGGCTTGGCCAGGGCCAGGCACTGTTCTGTGCACTGGGATGGAAGTGGCTCGGATTGCTCATGAACAGGAAGGGAGAGTGTCTCCTTGGGGTGGAGTGATGGGATTCGTACCTGAGCAGCAAGCTGAGATGCTTCTGAAAGTGAAGGCTCAGTCTTCCCAGGAGACTACAGACATAAAGAAGAAAGAAAGGGCTGGGAAATGCTCAGCAAGGTGCTTGCTGTGTGGGCACAAAGACCTGAGTTCAATTCCCAGACCCAGGTTAAAAAAGTAAAAGCCCATGTGGGGGCCCAGGCTGGAAATCCATCCAGTTCTAGAGATGGAGACAGGAGGCTCCATCTGGGGCTGGTTGGCCAGCAGCTGAGCTGAGCCAGCAAGTTCCGGGCCACTGAAAGAGCCGGTCTCACAACACCACGTGGATCCACCCGGCACGCGGTCTCAAGACACCACGTGGATCCACCTGGCACGTGATCTACCCCGCACGCGGTCTCAAGACACCACGTGGATCCACCCGGCACGTGGAGAGGATCCGTTCTGGGCTCCTTTCAGGTTTCTGTTCATTATGCCCAGGGCTGAGCCTGCTGCAGTTTCTCAGTGGCTTGTTTTGAGAGCTGTCCCCTGGCTCTTTCCTGAAGTTGCTGCTCAGGAGCAGGGCAGAGGTGTGAGCTGGCTGGGGGCGGGGGCGCAGGGGCAGCCCCCAGCTCCCTCCCTCACTTGGGGGTCCAGCTTGGATACCCCAGGTCCTGCTCTGCCCCACGGAGGAGATAGCACTATATAAATGCTAAACAGATGGGCTGTGCGCCTGCCCCCAGGGTAAATAGACTGTCAGCTCCTGCTGTCAGCTCTGCGCCTTTCAATAGCACAGCCTCATCTCTGGAGAAGAGGACGCGGTCCTGTCTCTTCTCCATTTATTTTTCTGTGATTTGTTCTCAATCTTGGTAACAGAATATTGTGTTCTGATTTTATTTTTTATTGTTTTAGTTATTTCTTTTTGGTATTATTGATTTCTCTTTTTTCCAGAAGGACTTTTACTGCTTGTTATTTTAATGCCCGGAATTCATTTTCAGAAGATGGAATGCAGGGATTTCTTCTGATTGCTCTCCCAACATCACAATAATAACTGTGTGCCTTATGCTCTCACACAAATTATCTCATAAAAGATCCATCAGCACTGGACTCCAGTGACTCTTGTCTCCATTCTCAAACCTACCTGCTGTGTGACCTTTGGCGTATGACTTGGCCTCTCTGAGTCCTGGCTGTTTCATTCATGCAGTGGTCATTGTTGCAGGCTGTTCTTCCTAGCAAGGCGTGAATAGGATAATTTATATGGAAACTTGAGGGAGCTATTGATTTTCAGAAGAGAAATTTGAGGCACGGAGAAGCTGTGTGGTTTCTTCAAGTGCTGTAGGTTTTCAACATCAGAGGTTCCATATAAACATAGGGCTTTTGACAGCTGGCAATCTGTCTATGCCCACGGCTGTGAGTGATGCCCAATACTCAGGCACGTGGCTGTGGAAAGGATGTCACAAGATACAAAAACAGACTGATGACACTGGCCACTGCTGAGAACCTCAGTGTGAACTCATCTGGTCTCGGTGACCCCCATGCCCACCACTGTCACCTTGACAGACACCATGATGCTCCCCAGTGGCCACACAGCAGAACCTTGCAGACTCTACAGAGTTGCCCCCTGCTCCATCCTGCCTTGCTGAGGTCACATCCAGTCCAGAGCCACACGGGACATTTTTCCAGCACAGCACTGGTTTCCACACAACTGGTTCCTAGGAGACTTTCAAAGGAGGAGGAGGAGGAGCTGGGCTGGTGAGCACCAGACTCTTCATAGAGTCTTCTGGAGCTTGACTCTAGAAGGGCAGTCCCAGACCTGCTTGAAGGGCCTGATACAGCCAGGGGGGCTGGGTTTCTTCCTAGAAACGTCCTGAGGTTTGGTACTGGAGAAAGAACTGTTTTCAGGAAATTTTCAGGTGATGTGGACCTGGCAACCAGGAATCACATTTGGGGAACCACAGCCTAGAAAGTAGGAGAAGGTGAACACAGGACCCCCGGGTCCCTGACTTTCCTCTTTCAAACTCATTTGCATGGGATAAAGAAGACACTTGAAGGTCCACCCAGGAGTTCTGTGTGGACATGTCCAATGTCCAGGAAATCTGGGGGTGTTCTTGCAGGGCCAGAGGGCTTGTGGCAGCCACCTGTGCCTTGTGGTTGGGGTAGCTTGCCGCAGGCTAGGTAAATAAACCTCCCAGTGGGTGAAGGACAGCTGTGACCCGGATCTCAGCCTTCCAAGCAGACCTTCTCTTCAGCTGTTGTTGTTTTGTTCGGCCGCTGCCTTCTCATCGCCTTGTACTGACAATAGTCGTAAATAACCGCAGTGCTGTAGAGAAATCATTTTAACAGGAGAGAGTCAAATAAATACATTAGACCTGACAGCTTAACTACGCGGAGTCCATTCGGATGCAGTGGCCAGCTGCTCCCAAGACCTGTGCTGCGTAGAGTGGCCGCCAGAGGGCGCACGGAGCCTATGGGCCGGGCTTCCAGCTTAGCAGGCATTCAGAATGGGGAGAGCAGAGCCCCACTACAAACCCCACACCCCTAAAGGCTGCAGCTTGTGTTAACTTGGTTGAGAACCCGGAGTTGTACTGGGGTGTCAGTGCTGAGACCCGTGTTTCCTGGACCCATGTGTCCCCCCCTGGCGGGGGGCAGAGTCACCAATGCCGGTGTGCAGCCCACCAGCACCGTAGCCTCTGGCAGGCAGCCCAGGGCTCTTCCCTCCCCATCCTGGTTTTTACACTTGTAGCTGAGTCCTCTGATTTGGCCTGTGGTGGAGAGATTCTAAGCCTGCTGTCTAATTCCAGGGGTGTTAATTTCCTTTCCTGTGTCAGGGATCCATGAGCTTTGCTGTGTCTGCCCGCCACTTGGAGGGCAGTGTGGCCTGGGGTACCAGCTTCCTCTGGGCCAAGCTACAACTGTGAACTTCATCCGCGCGGCATCTGGTGAGCTCTAGGGCCCCATTTCCAGCTGTAGTGCTGGAACCAGCTTGGGTCAGATGCTAATTCATCAATGAATGTAAAGCAACGGGTGGACGGGAGGCGGGGTTCCTTGATGAGGCAGCTTGCACACTGATGGGCAGTCCCCACCAGACCCAAACGGAGTGTGGGCTGTTCATGAGTAGCTACTTTGCCAAAGACTTTCTTCACAGCCTAGAGAGATAATGTCAGCAGAAGGACAAACAATACAGTGAATCAGAAGGAACCTCAGCCAGGCCCAGCCCCCCAGCACACAAGTGGCTGCAGCCTGAGCTGGGAGAGTGTGGCCTTTGCCTGGAGCTGAGCATTCAGAAGCGCTTCAACAAATGGCACCTGAAGCTCTGACAGTAATCTGTGTGTGTGTGCGTGTGTGTGGTGCATTTCCACTTCTTCATCTTCTAGATCCCAGACTCCTTTGGTATAAACTTTGTTTTATTCCCTGTAAAGGCCTGAATGGATGGTTGCCAGGTAGCTATCATTTCATCCGTGCTTGATTAAAAGGGACACATTTTAGGAACACTTAGTAGTGGTCTTTGGATCTGTGGTCACATAGAGAATATTTCATATTCTCTAAAGGGAGTTTAGACAATGGCAGGTCAGATATCAAAAACATTTCCTGACAATAAAATTATTAGATGCTGTAAGGAATTCCCAAAAGAACTGTTGCCTTTCTCCTGGGAGCACTGGGTCACAACATGTTCTTGTTTCCTCATAGCTGGAAATCCTTGCCTACTGCTGTGAATGGAGCCCAGGGAGGAGTGGCTGTCCACAGACCCGCCTCGTTTCTACCATTCGGAGTCTGATGACTGCACAGTGCAGCTGTGTTAACACTCCCATGGCCAGTCACATTATATGGGTTGACGAAGCAGCATTCGACTCAAGCTGCTCCTGATGCCCCCTGGGCAGAGTGGACTGTCCACCATGGATACCTTGTGAACCCTCTGTCCACCCAAAATCTTTCCCTGAGCATTTTGCACTGAAGTTGGGTTCCTGGTGGTAGGTGGTACTTGGCAGCCACGTTTCTCAAATTACAGATATGTAAAGCAGAGGAGAAAGTCTTTAACAGGACCTACACACTACTCAGGGAGCACAACAGTGAGCAAGGGGGCTCGAGAGCAGGTGGGTAGAGCGGCAGAGGTCCGTGCTGTGGCTCCTGAACTTCTGCACGAGGCAAGTCTCTGCTTCTGCTTGTTTTTGATGCTTGCTTCACCTCTGATCTCGTTACCTGAGAAAGCTTCTTCTAGAATAAGTGCCCTCGAACCCCACCCCTCTGCGGCTGTGGTCCAGCCAGGTCATGATAATGTGTGATCAAAAGGAATAGCCAATCACAGCATATAATACAGCTAACAAGACCCAGGCAGCTCCATACTACACCTTCCACTGTGCATCAGAACTGGTCAGCACCGTGGTCAGCACCATGGACTGCCAAGTGGCTTCTGCTTTCATTTCTGCACTTTCTGTCTTCTCCAGGGCTGTTTCCTAAAGCCTCCTGAGATGCCCTGTGTGTCTGAAGCTGTCCTCGACAGTCCAGGCAGGCTTGGTGTTCTCACAGCCCTTGGTTCAGTCCTCTGAGAACACATTCCAGTCATCCTTCCGCCCTTGACTCCTGACACACTCTAAGCACAAGCACAGAAGTATTGTTTGTGCAAGGAGTGTGAGGCTCACAGCCCTGCCAAGGGCAGGGAAGTAGATTCTGAAAGAGTGTGCGGCCAAGGGCAGTAACAAGGGGACAGGCAGAAGAATATGTGGACTACAGGCTGTGCACAGCCTGGTGAGAGTCACGGCGTAGACACAGCATGCTCTTTCTGACTTTCTTACAGCCTTCAACCTTTACCCCTTACTCCAGTCCCCACACACATGCACAGGCACATGCACACACATGTGCACACATGTGCACACATGTACACACACACACACACACACACACACACACACACACTGTTTCCTACTCTTCTTCTGCAGCCCAAGCCTCCTCCCAGCCTTTGGCACTGGCTCCCACAGTATCTCCCAGACGACTGCTTTTGGAGTCTCCTCCCAGCTCTTCGGGTCAGAAGGAACCTTTAACTCTAAGGCAAAAGAGAAAAGAAACAATAAAATAGGGAGAGGACAGAAGAGCTGAGAGGAAGCAATATCCAGTTTCAGCATTTTGTTCTTTGCCGCAAAACCTTCTGGAGGCAGCAATGCTGCGATTTGTGTGTTTTGTACTGTGTCTGGTTCCTTGTGGGAGTTTCATAAATTGATGATGATAACACAGCATATTTCTTTTAAGTCCTTAGACGTTCTGTCTTTATTGCTTTCTAAAGTCTGCTTGGGGCACAGATGAAATGAAGCTGCCGAGATCTCTCCCTGTCCATTCTGAGCTCTGCTGCAGAATTCGCACCCGCTATGCAGTTTGCATTCTGTGGTAGCAGACCATGCTTCCAAAAGCTCCTGAGGCCAGTACTGCGGGGTTTTGGGCAGAGGGCGACCAGGACATGGAGCAGACTCGCCTCCCCGGCTGGAGAAAGAGAGGGAGCCCTGTTAAAGATCATCTTGAGAAAGCACCCACAGTTTTCAAAAACCTCCACCTGCAATTAGAATTTTCTTTTGAAAATGATACAAAACCCATTTCCTTCCCAGCCCTACAATAAAGCATATGTAACATAAATAGTAGGTTTCTACTGGAAGAGTCATAACATTCACCTGTAGTGTTTAATTACTGTGTTACAATTGGATTATTTTCCCGCAGCTGAATTGATGAGCTAATGAGGCTGTTATGCTGGTGGACAAACTCACCTTCCAAGCCAATATATTTTTGGCTTTTCTGTTGAGTATATGAAATATGAACCTGTGCCAATTTGAGTTCACACCAGAACGCAGGTTCTGCACTTTATCATTACCCTGTCTGGGAGGGGCAGGCTCAAGTTCCAGCCTGGGTGAACAGCTTTCAGTTGCTAATAAAGGGATGGGGGGCCTCTTCAGACTGAGCTAGAACACTGAGGCACACAAAAATAATTGCTAACAAGTGGATTTTCCAGCTCATCTTCGCCACTTCAATCCACCAAAGTCTCCCCACCAGCCTCTCACACTGGCCTCTGCACAGATCAGTTCTCTTCCTAAACAAACATTTATTTCCTTTAGTTCGGGCGTGACTTTGGGTGGTATGATGGTTGGATGCAAATGGGAAAATGGTCTGATTCCCCTGTGACATAACAGTGGAGCTTCCCACGGCTGTGCCAAGCACAGCAGGGCTGTGCCACAGTGCCCATCCCCACAACCTTGGCCTGTTAGTCAGCTGCTGGCTTCCCACGCTGGAGCAGCTGTAGGTCCCCGGATCCTGAGCTGGAGTGGGAATGGAGACTTGCTTGTCACTTGTTGATTTACCTTAAAGTACCTCTTGCTCAGAGGCTTGGCTCCTGGGCACTGTCTTCTTACAGGGGCAGGCAGGGCTGGGCATGCGCGTTGTTCATCTGCTTTTAGGCGGCTCTGGGCCTGTGCACACGCAGCAGCCCTCAAATAAGATCCTGCGTGCAAAAGACTGCCCCGCCTTCGTGCTTTGTCCTTCTGATTGCAACCCGGGCTTGCATGATCAGCACGCAATTATGAAGCCCCGAAGGGCAGGCGTTCCTGCAGGCACAGCTTGTCTGTTCGCAGCCTGCGCGAGCTGGGCTTGAAATCAGAAATGAGCTGGAGATTTACTGATTTTTTTATAGAGAATAAATGCTCAGAGACAGAGAGGTACGCTGAAAACCGCTGTTAATATCTTACTTGGAAAACTCTGTCGCTTTGCTCGCCATCTAGTGGCAGGAGAAGAGGTGTGCAAGTCCCTTAAATGAGTGAGTGTGGAGGCTGGCGGGGAACTGAAGCTGAGCTTGCTGGCCAAGTTGCAGAGAATCGGTGCAGAGAGGGACCTTCCATGCACTCCTGGCAGCCCAGGGCCTTGACCCCAGGCTCAGAGGCAGCTGGAACTGGCATTGCCCCTGAGTAAATCCTGAGCCCAGTGGGCCCTGCAGAACTGGTGGTGAGTAGCCTGAGCAGCACAGGTGTAATCAGAATGCCAGATTGCTTCTAGGCTCCTTTCTGGCCATTGTTAGTGGGGCTGAGGAAGGAGGAAGATGGGGTCGGGGCTGCACATAGGACTCTAGGCCCTCCCCTCCCTGACTGTGCCTTCCCAGGTTGCATGCAGTTCCTTAGACAGGCCCCCAGCCCACAGAAGCTTTTTTGTGCTGGCTGCTGCCAGGCTGTTCCGTCCATTTTTGCCTGTGGCCCTGTGACCTTTCCAGAAACACCTGGGTTGGCATTGGTCTTTGTCCCTAGTCCTGGCGCAGGACTCCCAGAACTCTTATAATTTCCTGAGTGCTAGAAGCATGTTCAGTTCCCATCAGCTTCATCCCCCAATCTACAGGGAGGGGAGAAGGGCTGGAGACAAGGTTCAGTCACAGCTGTCCATGATGCAACTGGCCATGTCTACCTAAGGATACCTCCATGGAAACCCCAAGCCCTGGGTCAGAGGGTCCAGGCTGGTGAACCATCCACCTGCTGGGGTGAGAGACACAGGCCGGCCAGTGGGGCAGAGGCTCAGTCCTACTGGAGTTCACCCTAGGTGTTACTTTTCATTGTATCCTCATGCTGTCCTGTAGAATGAAGAGTTGGTGTGAGAACAAGCTCCCTGGGCTAGGTGAGCCACCACAGCACATGACTGAGACTGTCTTCATATGAGACCCCGTCTTCATAGCCTGTTAGGCAGAAGAAGGTGCGGTCAGAGCTGTAAACTGGCAGTTGGAGCAGGTGGATTTGAAGTGGGGCTCAGTCCTTAACCAATGGGATTTATAGGAACACCCCAGAAATGGTTTTCAGGTTGAAGTGGGTCCAGGAACTCCAAAGTTGGTGTGCAGCTTGTTAGAGAACTGGTTGGCTCAAGTAAAAGGCCCACTGATTTGTGTCAGCTGTGCTGTGAGTTTAAGCAGCTCACCATTAGAAGAGAAAAACAAATAAAAATAAATGCAGAAAGAGCACTTGCTCAAAAATTTAAAATCCATCTAAGCTGTGCAGACAAAACACAGCTCTTTCTCAAAGGGACTGAGAGACAGTTTATTCTGAACCAAACATAATGGTCATGATCGCGGCTAGAGCATGGATTCAGGATCCTCTGGGTGGTTTCACTGTGAGAGAGGCTGCATGGACATTTTATAATTTCAGAACCAGAGGAAGTCAGAGTCAGCACACTTACCACACCCTTGGAGAGGGCGCAGGACAGGCAGGTCACAGTGCAGCTCCTCTGAACCTCCATTGGCTCCCTGCTGCCCCGAGGGCTGGTGGAAGCTGGAGATCTGCTTAGTGAGCACATTGCAGGAGTTTACCTAGTCCTCAGAAATACCATAGGTCGGTGTCAGTGGCTGCAAAAGAGACTGAGGATAGCCAAGGGGACTCCATCTGTCCACGATGGAGGAATTGGGGCAGTCGCAGGGCTTCAGTAGATGTGCTTTGTTGGGATGCTTCAGTCCACAAGTTGGCATTTTAGGGCACATGTTAACTAATTTGAAGTCCTGGGTGAAAGTGAGCATTCGCTAAGTCCTTACTGTATTCTAGGATCTCTGTGGACAGAGCTCAGCAGACACGCACGACAGTCAGAACCCGGACGGGAGCATGTAATCCTGGGAGAACTAAGGCCTGGGGAGATAAGGACTTAGATGGGGATGGTGCCAGAGAATCTACACCAGACCATCCTCCTCACCTGTTCACACCGTCACCTCACCCTGTCCTCATCCTGTTCACACGGTCACCTTGCCCTGTCCTCCTCACCTGTTCACACTGTCACCTCGCCCTGTCCTCACCTGTTCACCCTGTCACCTCACCCTGTCCTCCTCACCTGTTCACACTGTCACCTCGCCCTGTCCTCACCCTGTCACCTCGCCCTGTCCTCCTCACCCTGCTCACTGTCACCTTGCCCTGTCCTCCTCACCCTGTTCACACTGTCACCTTGCCCTGTCCTCCTCACCCTGTCACCTCACCCTGTCCTCCTCACCCTGGCACCTCACTCTGTCCTCACCTGTTCACACTGTCACCTCGCCCTGTCCTCCTCACCTGTTCACACTGTCAGCTCACCTGTCCTCACCCTGTTCACACTGTCACCTCACCCTGTCCTCACCCTGTTCACACTGTCACCTCACCCTGTCCTCCTCACCTGTTCACACTGTCACCTCGCCCTGTCCTCCTCTCCTGTTCACACTGTCACCTCACCCTGTCCTCACCCTGTTCACACTGTCACCTCACCCTGTCCTCACCCTGTTCACACTGTCACCTCTACCTGTCCTCACCCTGTTCACACTGTCACCTCGCCCTGTCCTCCTCACCCTGTTCACACTGTCACCTCGCCCTGTCCTCACCCTGTTCACACTGTCACCTCACCCTGTCCTCCTCACCTGTTCACACTGTCACCTTGCCCTGTCCTCCTCACCTGTTCACACTGTCACCTCGCCCTGTCCTCACCCTGTTCACACTGTCACCTCGCCCTGTCCTCCTCACCTGTTCACACTGTCACCTCTCCCTGTCCTCACCCTGTTCACACTGTCACCTCGCCCTGTCCTCCTCACCTGTTCACACTGTCACCTCGCCCTGTCCTCACCCTGTTCACACTGTCACCTCACCCTGTCCTCCTCACCTGTTCACACTGTCACCTCGCCCTGTCCTCACCCTGTTCACACTGTCACCTCGCCCTGTCCTCCTCACCTGTTCACACTGTCACCTCTCCCTGTCCTCACCCTGTTCACACTGTCACCTCGCCCCGTCCTCCTCACCTGTTCACACTGTCACCTCGCCCTGTCCTCACCCTGTTCACACTGTCACCTCGCCCTGTCCTCCTCACCTGTTCACACTGTCACCTCGCCCTGTCCTCCTCACCCTGTTCACACTGTCACCTTGCCCTGTCCTCCTCACCTGTTCACACTGTCACCTCGCCCTGTCCTCACCCTGTTCACACTGTCACCTCACCCTGTCCTCCTCACCTGTTCACACTGTCACCTCTCCCTGTCCTCACCCTGTTCACACTGTCACCTCGCCCTGTCCTCCTCACCTGTTCACACTGTCACCTCGCCCTGTCCTCACCCTGTTCACACTGTCACCTCGCCCTGTCCTCCTCACCTGTTCACACTGTCACCTCTCCCTGTCCTCACCCTGTTCACACTGTCACCTCGCCCTGTCCTCCTCACCTGTTCACACTGTCACCTCGCCCTGTCCTCACCCTGTTCACACTGTCACCTCGCCCTGTCCTCCTCACCTGTTCACACTGTCACCTCGCCCTGTCCTCACCCTGTTCACACTGTCACCTCGCCCTGTCCTCCTCACCTGTTCACACTGTCACCTCGCCCTGTCCTCCTCACCTGTTCACACTGTCACCTCGCCCTGTCCTCCTCACCCCATTCACACTGTCACCTCTCTCTGTTGTCCTCACCTGTTCACACTGTCACCTCGCCCTGTCCTTCTCACCTGTTCACACTGTCACCTCGCCCTGTCCTCCTCACCCCATTCACACTGTCACCTCACCCTGTCCTTCTCACCTGTTCACACTGTCACCTCGCCCTGTCCTCCTCACCTGTTCACACTGTCACCTCACCCCATCCTCACCCTGTTCACACTGTCACCTCGCCCTGTCCTCCTCACCCTGTTCACACTGTCACCTCACCCTGTCCTCCTCACCCTGTTCACACTGTCACCTTGCCCTGTCCTCACCTTTCACACCATCACCTCTCTCTGTCCTCCTCACCCTGTTTACACTGTCACGTCACCCTGTCTTCCTCACCTGTTCACCGTCACCTCACCCTGTCTTCCTCACCCTGTCACCTCACGCTGTCCTCCTCACCTGTTCACACTGTCACCTTGTCCTGTCCTCCTCACCCTGTCCTCCTCACCCTGTTCACACTGTCACCTCACCCTTTCCTCCTCACCTTGTCACCCCACCTTTTCTTCATCACCCTGTTACCTCGCCCTGTCCTCCTCACCTGTTCACACTGTCACTTTGCCCTGTCCTCCTCACCTGTTCACACTGTCACCTCGCCCTGTCCTCCTCACCTGTTCACACTGTCACCTTGCCCTGTCCTCACCCTGTTCACACTGTCACCTCCCCCGTCCTCCTCACCTGTTTACACTGCAGCTCACCCTGTCCTCCTCACCTGTTCACACTGTCACCTTGCCCTGTCCTCCTCACCCTGTCCTCCTCACCCTGTTCACACTGTCACCTCACCCTGTCCTCCTCACCTGTTCACACTGTCACTTCACCCTGTCCTACTCACCTGTTCACACTGTCACCTCGCCCTGTCCTCCTCACCCTGTCCTCCTCACCTGTTCACACTGTCAGCTCACCCTGTCCTCCTCACCTGTTCACACTGTCACCTCGCCCTGTCCTCCTCACCTGTTCACACTGTCACCTCACCCTGCCCTCCTCACCTGTTCACACTGTCACCTTGCCCTGTCCTCCTCACCTGTTCACACTGTTACCTCACCTTGTCCTCCTCACCTGTTCACACTGTCACCTCACCCTGTCCTCCTCACCTGTTCACACTGTCACCTCGCCCTGTCCTCCTCACCCTGTTCACACTGTCACCTTGCCCTGTCCTCCTCACCTGTTCACACTGTCACCTCGCCCTGTCCTCCTCACCTGTTCACACTGTCACCTCGCCCTGTCCTCCTCACCCTGTCACCTCGCCCTGTCCTCCTCACCCTGTCCTCCTCACCTTGTCACCTCACCCTGTCCTCCTCATCTTGTCACCTCACCCTGTCCTCCTCACCCTGTCACCTTGCCCTGTCCTCCTCACTCTGTCACCTCACCCTGTCCTCCTCACCTGTTCACACCATCACCTTGCCTTGTCCTCCCCACCTTGTCACCTCACCCTGCACCTGTGGAGTTTGTCTTTCATCAATCCCTGAAGACCAGAACTTCCATGTAGAGAACTTGATAACCCCCTCCTGTGAGTTGCTCATTGTGGGACAGCAGGGTTTCTGTGCCTGTGTTTCCCAAGATCTGGCCCTTTGTCATTGGTTGTATTAAAATCATTAAAAGGAAAACAAACAAAAACCTCAAAACTAATAAAATCTAAGCCCCAAGGAAATCATGCCCACATATACACACATGTATGCACACACATACACATATACAACCTATACACATATGTACATACATAACAATAAAACACATGCAACAAAAACATGAATGCACATACAAACATGCAACATAAACATTCCTATGCACACAAACATTCATGCACACACAGTCACACACATACACACGTACCTGCACACATATACATAATAGACATGCACACATACATATACATAGAAACATAAATATAAATACATGTTCATAAATACATACACACATTCAGACATATATACACACTTATACATACATATGCATACACAGACATACAGATAGGCATATGCACATATATCACACATTCACATATATATACATATGTATATATATAGATGTATGCATAGAGACATACACAATACACAGGTACACACATGCACAACACAAACACATATATGCCTATATGCAAACATATCCCTGCATACATATATAACTGCACACACATACACATACACTCAGATATACAAACATTCACACATAGGTATACACATACATACAGATACATATACACCTACACACAAATACATATGCATACTCATGCAAATACATACACTTGCACACATACCCATATACAGGTACATACACACCTGCACACATGTACATATACAGGTACATACACACCTGCACACATGTACATATACAGGTATATACACAGTTGCACACATGTACATATACAGGTACATACACACTTGCACACATACCCATATACAGGTACATACATATCTGCACACATGCACATCTACAGGTACATACACACCTGCACACATGTACATATACAGGTACATACACACCTGCACACATGTACATATACAGGTACATACACAATTGCACACATACTCATATACAGGTACATACACACCTGCACACACGCCCATATATAGGTACATACACACCTGCACACATGCCCATATACAGAGACATACACACCTGCACATATGCACATATACAGGTACATACACACCTGCACACATGCCCTTATACAGGGACATACACACCTGCACACATACCCATATACAGTTACATACACACCTGCACACATACACAGATACAGGTCCATACACACCTGCACACATGCACATATACAGGTCCATACACACCTGCACACATGTACAATTCAATAACACTCATACACAGATACACATATCTACACATACAGACATACACACATTCACATAATTATACACATACATACCCTTATAGACATGCATACATATGTACACATACACACATGCACACATGTATATACACATCTGCACACACTCATGCATACACATACATATACACTTATAAGCACACACACACACACACACAAACCTCCCTCTGGCCACAGGTACATACACACCTGCACACATGTACATATACAGGTACATACACAATTGCACACATACCCATATACAGGTACATACATACCTGCACACATGCACATATACAGGTACATACACGCCTGCACAACTTATTCCTACTCCCTGGCTTCATGGATTCCTGTTGAACAGCTTTCTCTGAGGTCTCCATGGAATGATATCACACTGCCCATCTTCTCAGTAGAGCCCAGGAGAAGGAGCCTTCCAGGAGACCAAGAACAGGCTGGCACTGCCTAGAGGCCTGGAGAGGAAGGGGAGCAGCACAGGGATGACTCCAGTCTGGCCCTCACAATCTCAGCAGCAGGCTGAGATGCATGTGGCCAGGCCTCGTCTCTCCCTTGCGTGAAGCCTAGGCCAATAGGCTTACTGGCCAGAACTAAGCTCAGCAAACCCCAGCTGATGTGATTTCCATGGCTGTTGGGGTTTGGGGGCAGAGGCAGTCCCCGGCCATGGCTGGCTGTGGAGTCCAGTATTGGTTTGTTAATCCCACAGGCCTATGGTGTGGGGCTGCTCTGGGAGGCTGGATTGAATGTTCAAGAACTGTACGCAGCTTTGTAAAGTGCCCCATGGGAGTGGTTGTGGAGCCACAGTTCTGTTCTCCTCCAAAATGCACCTCCAGGGTTGGCTCCTCTGTGTCCAGGGCTACAGAAAGCCCTAGAGTGACCCCAGCACACTTCCCTGAGGCAGGAAGAGATGTTGGTGCCCATGGGCTGCTGTCCTTCCAGAGATGAACTTATGGTGCCGGCCGACCTGGTGCCTGTGGAAGGCTCAGGCCCTTGCTTCGTATTAGAGCAAAAACATTTATCTAGCCAAATGAAGCCACTATAGACTGTTCAAAAAACAAATGTCCTTTAGCTATTCTAGTTTGATGTTTGTCTTCCTTTGCATTCTCTCTTATCTGGGGACTTTGTGGATTTTCTAAAAAATCAATATAAGAGGCTGAAAGGAAGTTAGAGAGAGTTACATTGAAAGGGGGGGAAGAGGGAAAGGAGAGAGAGAGAGAGAGAGAGAGAGAGAGAGAGAGAGAGAGAGAGAGAGAGAGAGAGAGAAGCAACCCATTAGTGAAGAAAACCTGTGCCTCACCCTGTGGTAGGCAGTATAACAATACAGAAAAATAGGGCAGCCTAACTCCTGTGTCCTCACAGGAACTGCAGGTCAGGAGACCTGTGAAGGTTAATCTCCATTGTCAACTTGACACAGCTGGGAAAAGGGACCCTCAATTAAAGAATTCCCTGTATCAGGTGAGCCTGTGGACATGTCGGTGGGGCATGTTCTCAATTGCTACTTCAGGTAGGAGACCCCACTGCATTTTGGGCAGTGCCATCCCCGGGCACCTATTCCTGGCTCTCTAAGAAAGGTAGCTGAATTAGCCAGGCATAGTAGTGCACATCCTTAATCCTGGCACTTGGGAGGCAGAGGCAAGCTGATAGCTGTGGGATTGAGGCCAGCCTGGGATGGTTTACCAGAAAAACAGAACCAAATGAAGAAACAAGAAAGCTAGCTGAATCTGGGCCTAGGAGCTGCCAGGAAGCAGGGTCCTCCGTGGGTTCTGCTTCAAGATCCTGCTTGAGCTCTTCCCAGACTTCTGTCAATGATGGACTGTAACCTGCAAGTTGAAATAAAGCCTTTCTTCCCTGATGTTCATTGTGGTTAGGGTTTTATCACAGCAACAGAAAGAGATAATCAGGACGGAAGCTTGGACAATGGTCAAATGCCATGGCTGAGTGTCAGCTCTGGCCCTCCGTTGTCAAAGTTGCTTCTCCATTGTGGGCTCAGTTTCCACCCCAGTGAACTGGGCTAGGACATGGCTTTCTTACTCATGAGAGTGAGGTGAAGTTGCAAATCTCTGGACTGTCTATGTGACAGGCCCAAAGCAGTGTAGTTAAGGGCTAGACGTGCATACGTCTCAGGAGAATGAGCACTGTGAGTGTCAACAGCTATTGCAGATGAGTACAAGGAGGGCCCTTCTCAGTAGAGTTCACACAGCCTTGTTCCACACAAGTCTAAAGAATTCCTAGCATTTAATACAGAGCCACAATTTATCATAAATAGCTCAACTTGATATAAACCTGTCAAGGGTTTGAACAGGAAATTCACGTAAAGAGAAAGAAATACAGACAGCTCCCTTGCATATAGAAAGAGATACCCAGCTTTATTCACAGTAAGATAACTCAAGTTCAAGCTGAGCTGGCAGCTGTTCCAATGTTGTTTGAGGATGCACTGAACTGGGAGGGGTGATGGTAACATTATGTAGTGTTGGTTAAGAAACTTGGCAGAAAGGTATAAAAATCACAGGCGTATGTGTTTCTAGGGAGTTATTCTACAGCTGTATCCACACCAGAGGTAGATTTAGATGGCAGCGTTGTCCACACGAGATTGGGAATCCCCAGAGAACTCTTTAGAGGTAACTCCTTGAGCAAAGCATGTTCCATCTGAATGAGACCTGGGCCTGTGCGCTGGGTCATCAAGGGTCTTAGACCCATCACTGTGTCTAGATCTGTACTGTACAGGTACACACACAGTGTACACAGTTGACCCTTTCTTTCCACCGGTTTCACATCTGCTATTCAACCAACCATGGACTGGACATTCAGATAACATAGTGTTCCATTAAATCTGCAGGAGAGGGGGTGAGATCAGGTGAGATGAGATCCCTGCTGCACACCCTGTGGCTGCTGTCGGCCTTGTCTCTAGTTTGTACCATGTAGCCAGGCCTGCAGTGGCTGTGTCTGCACTGACACTGGTAGAGCCTTCCCCTATCCTTACTCACTTAACCTCACAGGATAATAGAGGTAGAGCGTTCCCATAGACAGTTGTTATCACCTGCACCAAACAGAGCAGGGAAGGTCCCACTGACACGGCTGACCAGGGCTGTGAGCCAGGCGCCTGGCTCCAGCATCTCAGCTCTTAGCACAAGGACAGACTACATAATTTGTATGTCTCAGTGATGGAGACTCCTGGCTCTTGTTTAGAAACCACTGAGAATGTTGGGATGGCAGCAACAGAGCATTAAACTGAGTGTGGGGCCCCAGTGGTGGTCCTGGCCACATACAGAAGCCTAGTCAACTCCAGCCTCTGCCTGCAATAAAGTTGCTCCTAGCTAGGTTTGGGTATGAGGGTCCTTTTCTGTTTGAGTGGTCATATGATGTACTAAGGCTATGGGGCTCAGCAGCCTTTAGCCACCCACCGTGCATTTGCTTCTTTATTCAATGGGGGGTGGGGTGGGGCTGGGGGTGGTGGGGGAGGGACACAGCTATGTTAAAGATTCTCCAAGGCTGATTGGCTGATAGAATGTGATGATTTTGGAGAGTTGGGATGTTGTAGATCTAGAGCTAAAATGATCTTGATCTATCTTTACTTCCCATTTCAACCATTCATTCCACCTCTGTGTCTGAACCAATATCCTTGGGATCATCAAGCAAAGCCCTCAGAATGTATTCACTTAGTGCATCGCTAGCTCCTGCCCACCCAGAAGATATGGACGCCACTGGATAGCATCCTCCTTCAGTATAGCCCACCTACCAGATCCAATATACTCAGTAAGCACCTTGATTTAGGGTTTTCCTTTGTTCTACGACATGAAAAGTTCACATAACTGCTTCCACAGTAGAGCATGTTGTTCAGGGCAGTCCAGACCCAAGTTCTCAGGTCATGGCCCCTCATATTTGGCTTAGAATAAACTCTCTTACAGGTGAGGGGTGCCTTTTGTGTCACCCCTCAGACATGCAAGTACCAGGCTCGAAGATCTCACTGTCTGAACTCCAGCAACAGTAAACAAAGCCATGTTTGCACAGGGATGACACTCAGATGATGGTAGAGGATGGCAGGATATGCCAGACAGAAAATACCAGTGTGACCCAGCAGAGAGGCCAGGGGACCAGAGAGCTTCTGCAGCGAAGGTGCCTGCCTGTATTTAAGCTATCCAACTGTGGGATCTTTAACTTGGTCAGTTTCTTCACTGTGCAATCTCACCATCCTACAGCCGAAGTTCTGAGATACTCACCATGAGCTGAATAAATTCTTTCTAGTAACCACAGCTTTGATGGTGAAAGCCTAGGCTCCAGCAGCCCCACAGCTAGATCCAGTCACTGGTCCTAGTATGTTAAAAGGCAAGAGATGGAATCTTTTTAGCACACTGGGAAGAGAATGGGTAGAGTAACAAGTTTGTCTTTGGGTCCTGCTATGAGCTTAGACTTAAGCAGAGTAGGAACTGGGGCAGGGTCCAAGTCCTATAGGGTGATCCCAAGGAGCCCTTATTGCTATTGAGGGTAGTTGTCAGGAGATTATTAGTTCTGTCCCAGGGTATAGCCTTCTTCTCATGGATGTGGATAATTTTCCTTATCTGGGATGTGTTGTCTTATGAATCTTTGCTATTCTAGAAATCCAAAGTGACTCCAGAGAAAAGATGAGAGTCAATTACTTAACCCTATGCTTTCGACAAAAGTGAGACAGACAGATAGACACAATGAAGGCAGATGAGCCACTCTTTCATCTGCTTCAAGTTACCTTGTGGCCAGGTGAGGACTCAAAGCTTTATAGCAACAGCCTTCTCAGCACATTTCTTTTTTTTTTAAATTTTTTATTAATTTTATTTATTTCTGTATGTGTATGAATGTACTGTCTGCATGCAGGTCTGTGCACCCGTGTCGTGCAATGCCGTGGAGGTCAGAAGAGGGTCTCGGATTCCCCTGGAACTGGAGTTCTCCCGGAATTGGAGTTTCAGACGGTTCTCGGCCGCCATGTGGGTGCTGGGGATCGAACCCGGGTCCTCTGCAAGAGCGGTCGGCGCTCTTAACCGCTAGGCCATCTCTCCAGTCCCTCAGCATATTTCTTTAGCAAACTAAAGTTCCCAGTAAAAGCTGTACCTGAGGTGAAGAGTCACAAAGCTGACTGATTGCAGAGGATCCGGATTCGATCCCCAGCACCCACATGATGGCTGAGAACTGTCTTTAACTCCAGTTCCAGGGGAATCAGATGCCCTCTCCTGATCTGTGATTGTGGAGCACTAGAATGTTGCAGACCTGGAACTAAATTATCCCAGGCTGTCTTTAGACTGTTAGCCATTCATTGCACCTCTGCATTCACCCAATATCCCAGACTGCTAGATAAGTCCTTTAGAAATGTGCAAACAAACTCCAGGTTTCTGCCAACCAAAGGCTAGAAGTGCCATCAGATAGCAGCTTGGCCCAGAGCAGAGCCGTCACCGCCGTGCTGCAGCCTGACTGCTGATGTTTCCACCAGTGTACTTGACAAGGGCCTTGCTTAATGGCTTTGTTCTGTTACTCTGAAAACTCTGTGAATCCGTCATCACATTGGAACGTGGTATTTGGAGTCACTTGAATCCACGTTCCTAGGCTGTTATCACTCATATTTGGCTCCAAAGCAAACTCTCTTATTCCCTTCAAGTGAGAGCTATGTTTTTACACTGACACATTTTCACACAGATGTAAGAGTTATGGTCCAGAGAGGGGATGTGGGAGCCAGCGCCACCTAGGATCAGCTCTCATGTCCTCCTGTCCCCGCTGCCTCTGTGTGTGTCAGGAGGGAACAGGCCATTGTCACCTTCCCCACAGCTAGCTACGTGCTTCAGCCATCAGAGGGAGTTCATAGAGAGCCTGGTCATGCTCGGTATGCTTAGGCGATCTAGGTTTGATTTCTCATTGTCTAGTCATTGAACAACATCCTTCTATCTTCTGTTACTTTTGTTCTCTGTTCCTGTGATAAAATACCCTGACAATGGTGAGTTTTTGGAAAGGGCTTATTCCAGCTCTCAGATCAAGGGGCTCATTCCGTCATGTGGAGAGGATGGCTTCAGGAAGGAAAGGTTTGATGGTGGGAGGGGAGCTGGTCACGTTGCATTGGAATCAGAGGAAGCGAAACTTAGTCCTTAGCCCTTAATGATCCACTTCCTCCAGCAAGGCTCCACCTCCTGAACCATCCACAACCTTCTAAAATAGCACCTAAGCTGGGGACCAACTGTTCAAAATTGAGAGCATGTAGGGACATTGCATGTTCAAGCCACCACATTTGGTAAGATCCTTTACTTTTAAAACTTTTCCTCCTGCACCTTCTTTCTCTTGTTTTCAATTCCAGCCACATGTGTTCTCTGAATGCAAGTCAGTGTTCTCCTTGATACCATCTTCAGAGCTAAAGGATTCACTTCCAAAACAATAGGTTCCATTAAATAAGGAATGCATCTCTGTAGGAAAGAAGGCAAACTTTGTATCTGAAACAATTGCCCTTGGTGTATGTGTGTGCGTGTGTGCGTGTGTATGTGTGTGTGCATGTGTGTATGTGTGTGTGCACGTATATGTGTGTGTGCATGTGTGTATGTGTGTGCACGTATATGTGTGTGCATGTGTGCGTGCGTGTGCCTGTGTGTGCGTGTGCGTGTGTGTGTGCGTGTGCCTGTGTGTGTGCATGTGTGCGTGTGTGTGTGCATGTGTGCGTGTGTGTGTGTGTGTGTGTGTGTGCGTGTGTGGACTGGGGTTGAGAGTAGAAACACAGGCTGTCTACTGTGGGAAGCTGAACTCGTTCTCTTTTTTAAAATGTTTATTTTATTTTATTTTTGTATGTGTATGAATGTACTGTCTGCATGTAGGTTTGTGCACCCGTGTTGTGCAATGCCGTGGAGATCAGGAGAGGGCATTTGATTCCCCTGGAACTGGAGTTAAAGACAGTTCTCAGCCATCATGTGGGTGCTGGGGATCGAACCCGGATCCTCTGCAAGAGCAGTCAGTGCTTTCAACCACTAGGTCATCTCTCCAGCCCCTGAACTCATTCTTTCTCAGAGCAAGTAGCAGCTGTGCCACAGGCTCTTAAATTGAGACAGTGACATTTTAAAAACAGTCTCCTCCTCAGATTTGGCTTAGATGAGCTTCATAAAGTTCGCTGTCCAGTCCACTCTGCCCTGTTGCAGAGGTGGACTTCAGGCTGTTCTTTCATGTAGGTCATCTTTTGGACTAAAACAGTAATTTCCCTTGACTTTATCCTTCGGATGTTTCTGTTTGCATTGACCTGTTCAACCTGCTGTTTTGGATCTGCTGAACTCAGTGTCAAAGTGCTGATGCAGCTGAAGATTGTAGAAGTTAACTTCTTAAGTGATGGTAAAAGGGCTAAGACCCTAAGTGCAAATCCATGCATGGTCGGCTAAAACGGATGAATTTCCCAGGCCCTAATTAAAAAATGAGCGTAGACCTGGAGCTTCTCCTGGTGATGGATAAACCAGCTGCAAATTTTCCCTGGCTAGGGACAGAGATTTCATGTGCAAGGGCAGCTAAACACAAAGTGTCCTGGTAATTTATATTTGGTAATATGTATGCTCCCCCCCACCTCGCTCGGCCCCTCCTCCCCTCCTCGTCCCCATCCAAAGCAGTGCCCCCCACTGAAATTAAGCCAATAAATCTAGAGAAGGAGCTTCCTTCTTCACATGTGTGTCTTTGAAGGGGTGCATTCCTGGCTGTTTGTTGAAGGGGTAAACAAATATGGCAGGCTATGGACTCATATCATTTGAGCTGTGAAAATCTGCAGTGAGCCATCTGCTTTTAAATTTCAGCCTGGCCTTCCATCAATTAGCATTATAATTTCTGATGTAATGTAGGTTAACTTCTGATTGATCCTCAATTAGCACTGCTTCTTAACCATTTGCTTTATTTTGAATTCGTTTCCCTCCCAGATACACAGGAAAGTTGGAGAATGACCTTCCTGCATTTGAAATACTGATTGCTCTTGAGCATGAAAGATTTTTACATTTTCTCCTCCATCCCTTCATCCCAGACTTCCTCAGAACTCAGGCACTGAAAAGTCAGTAGAATTTTATTTTCCAAAGAGGATTAGCCAAACTGCAAGAACTCCTCAAATGCAAACTTGGCCCTTTTCCTTCCTTCTTTATGTAAAACTTAGAATTGGGAATCTTCACAAAATAAGTCATGAAATCACTTGGAGGACCCTACTGGTAAGATTTTAAAGAAATGGAGAATGAGAAAAATCATTTGGCTCCTTAGAACAGCAGCCCTCAGGTGCTCAAAAGTCAGCTCTATTCCCCAGAAACAAGCCCTTCAGAGGCAGGAGGCCAAAAAAGGTGGAATCTCGCTGACCAGGTGCTTCCGTGCCATGCTGGGGTGCTGACTTCTCTTCACTGGCTGACATAGTTTGGTTACTTTCCAGCCAATACAGAATGAGGCATCCAGACTTTGGTGATTCAGAAATGTGGTTCATAGCAGTTTACTACCTCGAGAAGTTGTTTGGCTTTGCTTGATAAACTTGATTCATATGCCAGATGTGTGACTCCGTTGGTAGAGGGCCTGCCTATCATACAAAAAGCCCTGAGTTCTTCTCTAGCACTGCATAAACCAGAGATGGTAGGAGATGGCTGTGATCCCAGCTCTTGGAAAGTAGAGGAGCAGAGCAGAAGTTCAAGGACATCCTCAGTTTAGTGAGTTGAAGATTTTGATTTATGGGAAATCTTGTTGAAATGAATAAAAATATCATATCACACCCTCGGTCAAGAACAGAGAGGAGCAAATGTCCTCACGCTGTCTGCACAGCCTCAGCTAGCTTTCTCTGTTCGTTGTGGTTCAGGACCCCATGTAGAGAATGGTGTGCCCACAGTGGGCTGGCCTTTCTGCAATGAGCAGTTAAAAACAGTCCCCCACAGACAACCCGTCCTAGACAAGCTGTTCTTCCCAGATGAGTCCAGGTCATGTCTAGTTGCAGTTAAAACCAAGCAACTGGATTTCCTCCTTCATGAAGGCCAGCCTTTGGCTTTCTATTTAAGGTAGTTAATGCAGGTGACTGGTTGCCTTCATGGGGAGACCATTTTACTAACAGAGGGTGGAAATGCCTTTGTTTTAGGCAAGATCAGGGCAACCCACAGTGCTTGGCCTTCCTCCAGCAAATGAGCCAGTTAATATTGAATTAACCTCTCTCTCTCTCTCTTTCTCTCTATATATATATGTCTCTCTGTCTCTGTCCGTGTCTCTGTCTCTCTCTGTCTCTCTGTCTCTGTCTCTGTCTCTCTCTCTCAGCCTCCAGGTTTCTTTCTGAGGATTTTTTCTCCTTATATGAGAGTACCTATATGTTCATTCTGACCTCAAACAGTTTTTATTTTCTCTGTTCCAAGAGGCAGCCAAACGTGGAGCAGAAAACAAATTCATGGAAGTTTATTATGCTGACATTTGTAGGCACTTGGTTTAGGAAATCCAGAGTTAAATATTTCCTAATCAGTATCTGTATTTACTGACTGGTCCCTATCACAGCAGACCTGGGGTGGGGTACCACCTAGTAGAGGCCACGGACCTAGCAAGATCTGGCCTTTACAAAGGGCCTAGTTGGATGAAGTTGAGGCAGAGGAGAGCAGAGAGGAAAATCGCCCACCCTGAGCCCAGCACAGTGCTCAGGACCTGACAGGAGCGGCCTGTGGGTGTGGGACAGAAGATCAGGGAAAGAGTGGAGAGAGGAGCAAGCAGCAGTGTCCTTTTTCCCAACGCTGTGGTGCTGGGTGGAGGAAGGTGTGTTCTGACTGCTGCGGAGGTGCAGGTGTAACGTGCAGAGTTAGAGAAGAAGAGGACCGGAGAAGCACTGCGACGTCCTCTTCTGTAAGGAGTTTGTGAGGTGGGAGGCTCCAAGCAGGGAGGGTTATCTTCCTCTAATCTCATTAGTGCAGAATAAGGCTTTTCCACAGCCACGGTTTTTCAAAGTAAATGGTGATGCCGGATTGTTCTTTTCCTCTGACTTCCCTCTTCCCCTGTGAGCGTGAGGAAGCCTTAATGAGACTTCTCTACGCACTGATTCTGCAGAGAGGGGAAGTCCTCAGGTGTGCATTGTGCAGAGACTCCTCTTCTCAACAATGGCTCTGATGAAGCTGCTGGTACGGTCTTCTGAGGAAGAAAAGCCTCCTGGCTAGGGCTGCTGAAACAGGAGGAGGGGCTGTTAACGGCATACCCCCAAATCACCCTCCAGGCTCCACAAAGAGGAGGCAGTGAGGGGGAGGATGCTGCCTGAATGCTGAGTACTCCCCTGGTCAGCTCAGATGAGCCTCTTGAGAGAGGATTAAGGGGAGGGCAGCGGGGGCAGCTCTGCTGAGGCCCTGGCTCGCATGGCTCGCCCGGATTAAGCTGTGGGGCTGAGTTTCTGCTGCTCAGGTAAAAACCCATCCTGTAGAGCCTCTGGCCTCCAACTGGGGCAGTTTTTAGACCCTGGTCACACAGGATCCTGGGGAGGAAAAAGAGATTCACAGATTCACCACCCGCAGAGTCCTGATAGGACTGCAGACCCTGTAGTGCAGGTGACAGACACCGGATTCAGAGCAGCCCATTTTCTGAGTGTGACAGAAAGGAGAAGAGAGAATTTTGCAGCTACTAAACTGAGCTCAGTGCTTTACTGATTTGGACACAATTCTCATCACCTCCTAGGGTGGGGTGTTATTTCCTACTTGATTAATGGACCCTGATTAAGACTCCAAAGACGTTGCTAGCATCAAAATGCTTCCCTGGCTGTTCATATTTAGAATCAGTTAGCCCTGGCTTCCTGCAGGCCAGCCAGCCTTCCACCTTTCCCAGGCTCCAGGCTCCCTTTGTGGTCCTTGGTGGCTCCAGTGTGTTCTCCTGCTTCCCTGGGAGTCTCTGTGGATGAGGCGAACGTGGAGCTCTGTCAGGTCTCATGTCCCTATCTTCCTGCTGATGCTACTTCCTTCATTTGGAATAGTCTGACATCTCCTCTTAGCTTCCTGTACTTCTTGAAATCCTATTCTATGACTTCTCTTCCTGCATGAGACCTTCATCAAGAGCATGTTTTCTCTCCCTGAACTCAGAGCACCTTGCCTCTAATCCCAGTAATTGGGAAGCAAAGGCAGGCAGATCTCTAGGGTATTGAGGCCAGCCTGGTCTATATGGTGAGTTCCAGGCCAGCTGGGGCTACAGGCAGACCCTGACCCTCCTCCACAAAAGGTATAAAATGTGACAGAATGACATAGAGGTAGAATCATTCCTAACATGGTAGTTTTGGCACAATTATAATAGTCTGAGGGTACTTTAGATCTCTCTATCTCTCTCTGGGACAGTGTCTCAACTCTCCCATATCAGCCTCCTGAGTGCCAGGATTTTAGGTATTCACCACTATGTCCTACTATGCCCAACTACTTGTGTTCTCGGCTTTCTTTTAGTCTCTGGAACAACCTAACTAATGGACTGTGGTGGTCAAACTCTAGGGGTGTCGTCCAACAGCAAAGCATCTTACTTTAGTCCACATCTACCTAAGTGCAGAGAGATGACCTGCACTTTTCCAGTAGCCCTGAATGCCTTCCTTGGGTGCCTGGACTCCTCGCCACACTGTACTGTAACAATCACAGAGGAGAGAGGAGTCTTGTTAGGATGGCCCTGGTAGAAGTGGGAATTGACCACATCCCCATGGTTGAGAATGTGAAATACTTAGTAACTCATGAGATTTGAGATTAGCTAGAGGAAGAGTCTGAAGCACGTCTCAGAGTTTGTCTCATTGCGACAGAGCTTGGGAAGGAGCTTCCTAGCCAAAGAATGGGGGTGCAGTCCAGGGGCGGCTGAGACCGAGTGGTTCATCACCCAGTGTCCTTGGCCTTCTGTTCTCACTGCCATGCTAATGGCTATGGAGAAACTCCAAGATTAAACTGCGTCAGCCATCCCTGTTACCCCACCTCTGGGCAATTACAGTAGGTATCAAAGGTTTTAGAACCTGTCGTTTGTTCAATGTCTTTGAGTCACACGTGACCGCATTCCATATGCTGTCCTTCCCTTCTTGGCTCAGCTCCAGGACTTGTCTCCTGCCTGCAGGCCGACAGTCTCTAGGCTTCACTCCTGCAAGAAGAGGGAGGGAAAACTGCAGGAGATCACCCATGGAAATGAGCAGACTCACACACAGAGAGCCAGGGAGGATAGGAACTCCGTTTATTTTCTGTCAGTGAGGTCTATATATTGAAGTCTACTGTGCTCTGGGCAAGGAAGTGGGGAGCAGGCAGAAGGGAGGGGTGAGCCACCTTGGTTCTAATCGGGGGCTGCAGAGCTCTGGTTTGTGCAACAGGTAACTAGAGGTGTGACATTTTGCTCAGTGCCTCAAGGGAAGGGCCCTGGAACTTTGCAGAGATAGGGTGAAGCAAGAATCATTGTAATATCCCGAATCTTCCTGCTACAGATAACTCTGAATGCCCACAGAGTTATCAGATAACTGGAGATCTTCCAGGACAGGTCTTACAAGTTCTCGCTTCAAGCCATACACAAAGTTTCATTCCCACAAGAACCAACATCTGACCTGACCCTTTATAAATGACTCAAAAGTGACATTTTAATGAGAAGCACAAAAGTTTTCTCTTTTTAAACATAGAAATTTCTATGGAGAAATCAACATTGAGGTTTTCTGCCTGTCCAGAAGGTGGGTGAGCAGAGCCTGCACTGGGGCTGAGGTCTCTACTCTGCTCCTTTGTCTCCGCCTGCTGGATCCTCCCACATGGGGGAGCTGAAGACCTCCACTCTGGTTGGGCGTAATGATCCACACTGCATTGGGGTAATAGGATCGCCGGTCAGTCCTCACCTTCTTCATCTTGGCCTGGTCAGGGGAATCTTCTGAGTGCCAGTATTGATGCATGATTTGTTTTGTTGTCCTAAGATACAATTCACACGACATAAAATTTACCATCTAAAACTTCAGCATGGCCTCTGATGTGTTATACAGTTGTGTGACCTTCTCACACCTAGGAATATAGTGAGCTCTTCACTCCAGATAGAAAGCCATATCCAGGGGCTGGAGAGATAGCCTAGCCATTAAGAGCACCGACTGCTCTTGCAGAGGACCGGGGTTCGATCCCCAGCACCCACATGGCGGCTAAGAACCGTCTGTAACTCCAATTCCAGGAGAACTCCAGTTCCAGGGGAATCCGACACCCTCTTCTGACCTTCGCGGCATTGCACAACACGGGTGCACAGACCTACATGCAGACAGTACACTCATACACATACAAAAATAAATAAAATTTAAAAAAATTAAAAAAAAAAAAGAAAGCCATATCCATTAGCAGACTTTGCTGCTCTCTCCTAGCCCTGGGGGTACTGGATATGCTTTCTGTGTCCATTTGCCTATTCTAGTATTTCACAAAAAACTGAGTGTTGTGTATTTGACTTTTTTTTTTTTTGGTCTTTTCGAGACAGAGTCTCCTTGTAGCCCCAGCTGTCCTGGAACTCACTCTGTAGACCAGGCTGGCCTTGAACTAACAAAGATCCGCCTACCTCTGCCTCCCGAGTACTAGGATTAAAGGCGTGCGCCACCACGCCCAGCATATTTGACTTCTTTTAATGAACCTTAATGCTTACAAGCATAGAGGTTAGAGGGGGTGGTCTGTGAGACAGCTTTGCCACTGAAGCCAGTTTTAAGTTTGGAGTCTCCAAGACAGTCAACTTTGATAATTCATTAGAAGGATTCATAAAACTCATGGAGAGCAATTATGCTCATGGGTGGAACTTGTTATTATATTATCAATATGTGGCGGCACCCACAGGACATGGCTAACCAGTGCCGGATATGTGTGTGTGTGCACCTGTGCACACCTGTGCAAGCATGTATGGTGATGGAGGCAGATGGCAGATGTCTTCCTCTATCTCTTTCTACCTTATTGTTTTGAGACAGGGTTCCTCACTAGGACCCGGACTGAGCAGTCTGTTTTGGCCAGATCCTCCTCTCTCTGCACCTCCTGTGCTGGGATTACAGGTGCCTGTGTGGGGGCTGGATATCCAAGCTCAGACCCTCATGCTTGCACAGTAAGCACTTTCCTGACTGAAGCATCTCCCCAGGCCCTGGCTGTCAGCGCTGTCCTGTTTTTAGGTGTAAACATCTCCTTCTTCACTGTCAGGTTCTATTCAGATTGAAGTCCCTCTAGTTGAGCTGTGTGGCTACAGTGACCTTGTCCCTTTGTCTTTGTATCCTGGGACTGAGCATCATCTGGCACATAGTAGGTACACAGCAAATGCCTTAGAACAAATTAATTCAAAGAGTTCTTTTCTTCTTTGGAGGGAGTCTTCTACAGGCCTGAGTTGGGGGCAGGGGTGTGTGAGTGAGGCTCCAAAGAGACAAATGCACTACATCAACACTAGGTCCTCACTGAGTACAGATGATGAAACTCTACCTCATGGCCATTCAGACTGATCTGGAGTGAAAAACAGCAACCAAATTCAGCAAGCAGTGGTTTGCTCTAAAGATACTTAATCTGATGCTCTTCTGTATGTATCTGGAGTGCTAGATCAAAAGCAGTCATTATTATTCCATTATGTGGCTTTAATGTATTTCTTCAGCTCTGCATTTATAAGAATGATGTCAACCCTGAGTACATTATTCCTCAATGACTTGTGCTGCCCACAGACCGTGGCAAAGGTCTAGTTAATATGTATCGAATAAATAAATGGACTAGCAATAGAGTTTTGTTTGTTTTGTTGTTTTGAGATAGGATCTTACTCTATAGCTGAGGAATGCCTGGAAATTACTATTGTAGCCCAGGATAGCCTTGAACTCCTGGCCATCTACCTGCCTCAGTCTCCTGAGTGCTGGGATTATAGCATCCGCTGATGTGCCTGGCTTTAACAACAGAGATTAAATGAAACACAAACATTTTGAAAAGGAAGCACAGAGCAGGCCTTTCTCTGAGGGTCTGAGTAGTCTGCCATGTTTTCTGTTTGGGTTCAGTTCTTCACCAGAATTGTCCAGAAATTACCCTATTCTCTCTTCTGCTCATTTTCAGGTCCATCCTCACAGTGTACAACTTTTCTCTTTAAGATGAGTCCGGTGGGGCCAAGGAGACAGCTCTGCTGGTAAAGCGCTTGTCACACAAGTGTAAGGAGCTGAGTTGGGATCCCCAGAACTCATATATGAATTCAGGCATGGCAGCAAGCTTCCTGGCCAGCTGGTCTGGCCAAATCGATGAACTTCAGGGTCAGAGACAGATCCTGCCTCAAAAAGTAAGGTGGAGCCGGGCATGGCAGTGCACCCTTAAACCCAGTCCTCATGAGGTAGAGGTAGGTAGATCTCTGTGAGATTGAGACCAGCCTGGTCTCCACAGTCAATTCCAGGCCAGCTGGGGCTACAGGGAGACCCTGTCTCAAAAAGAAAGTAAAGTGGAAAGAGATAGAAGAGGGTGCTCAAGGTTGACCTCTGACCTCCACCCATGCCCACATACATGCACACGTACATGTGCATACATGTACATGCACATGTATGACCTCTGCCCATGCCAACATACATGCACATGTACACATGTATACACATACATGTACATGTGCACATGCATGTGTATGACCTCCGCCCATGCCCACATGCATGCACATGCATGTGTATTCACACATGCACATGTATGATCTCTGCCCATGCATGTACACATACATGCACATGTACACATGTATACACATGCTCTCCAACATACTTACCTACAGGACAGACTGGGCATCAAGCCCTAGCTGCAACAGTTCAGCATGGTTTGTCCTCTCAAAGTTGAGGACAAACAAACTTGGCCCCCACTGTAAAGGGTGTTAAAGTTGTGGAACCTTACAAGGAGGTGCTCAGCTGGGAAGTAATTGCACTCCGTCTGCCCTGTGAAGGGATGAGTGCTGGTCGCACAGGGAGACTGTCTTACGGGATCTTGAGTCCGTTCCTCCCCACACTCTCACTTCTTCCCTCAACTCCAAACCCTCCTTCTTGGGAGGGGTGGGGCAGTGAGACAGGGTCTCGCAGTAGCCCCAGCTGGCCTGGAACTCAATACCTTGACCAGGCCGGCCTTGATCTCACAGAGATCTGCCTGCCTCTGCCTCCAGAGTATGGGGATTCAAAGTCCACCATGCCCAGCTCGGCCTCGTCTTCTTGCTCACAGTCCTGGTCCTGAAGCCTGTGGCTTGAATCTCTCATCAGAAGTTGATGACAGGGTTGTGCTCTTGGACTTCCAGAACTGTGAGCTAAACAAACCTTTTCTCTGTATGAATCACCCAGCCTCAGGTATCTGGTGATGACAACACAGAACAAAGACAATTGGAGTAGAATTTCAACCTCTATATCAGATTTCTTATAGAAAACCTAGACTTTAGCCAGAGTTCCTGCTGCTTCCACATGCACTAGGAGAGTGGCCACCTAAAATTTTGCCCAGTGCTTGCTGCAGAGTTGCTTTAATTTAAATGAATTGTGTGTATATATATGTTCCAGCTTGAGATAAAACAAATCTGACTGGAAAGATCTGTCTCATATTAGTAAAATGCAATTAGCAATCTTTATGGAAACCCTATTGGGCAGGGCATAGTTTTTGTTTTTGTTTTTAATGAAGAGCTGAGTCAATATAACCAGTCCCTCTGGAGACTCTCTTGTGGCTTGTCATCATCTTTTGGATTAGAATTCCTTTGTCTTTAGATAGATAGGTAAACTCTTAGCCAGCCCATTTTTCCTTGAATTTGCAAGCTCTGGGAAGATGGCCAAGTCTGTGCCACACAGACATGGGTCCCCAGCACGCATGGAAAAAGCTAGATGTGGTGGCCTGGTCTGCGGCAATAACACTGGAGAGGGGACAGGACCCTGGGACTCGCTGGTCAGCCACTGTAGCTATCACACAAACTCCAGGTTCAGCAAGAAACCCTGCCTCAAAAAATATAGGGCAGATTCTTAGAGGAATACACCCAATGTCAATCTCTGCCTTCACATGCATGCACACATGTATATGCCTGTGTACATGTATGTAGACAAATGTCACATACAAAGAACAATAAACCCTTTTTTACCTTATTTAGGAAAATGGACATTGAATGGAGGAGAATCCTTTGGCAGAGAAAAGCCAAGAAAAGAATGTCCTAGAGGTTGGAGGTGGTGAAGGAGCTGAGAGGGCTTATGGGCATCTTTAAGGATAATGCTAGGGACTGGGTATGCTCAGAAGCATTCACTAGAGAAAGAGACCCAGACCCATGAGAGAGAGATGTGGGGAGAGAGAGAGAGAGAGAGAGAGAGAGAGAGAGAGAGAGAGAGAGAGAGACTGATCACGCAAAGTGGCTCGTGTATGTATCAGGCTCTAAAGGCCCACAGCCAGCACTCTGTCCGAAGTCTGGAGAGCCTCAGCCTGAGGCCAAAGGCTGTGGATGCAGGTTATGTGGTTCCAGTGTCCAACGGAAGGAAGAGAAGAGAAGAGAAGAGAAGAGAAGAGAAGAGAAGAGAAGAGAAGAGAAGAGAAGAGAAGAGAAAAAGATGGAACTCACCTGCCCTCTGCTTTCTGTTCTACGCAGGCCATCGGCCAACTGGCCTTTGATGCCCACATTTGATGTAGGTGGATATTTTTTATTCAGTCCACTGATAATTGCAAATCTTTTCCAGAAATACCCTCAACATACCAGAAATAATGCTTTTCTGGTTTTCTGGGAAGCTTTAGCCCATCAAGTTGACACCCAAGATTAACCATCACACAGAGATTGCTATACTAGAGAGGGTGCTGTCAGCCGGGGTGGGGGGTAGGGGGAGGAGCAGATGGCACCCCTCCTGCACAGTGCTGTGCCTGGCTAGGCTTGAACACTGAGAATTGCAATTTTGCTTTTGTAGCTCTGGCTTGATTTTTCTTCTGTGAGAATCACCCTAGGGATTCTCATTGTGGGATGCAGCAACAATAGAAGGAGACAAGCCTTCCTGTCCAATTCCTCTGCAGAGGAGAGATTGACAGAGAACAACAGGAACATCTTCCTGGCACAGATGGGCAGTACACTGCTTGGGGTGGTGCCATTCCGCCTAGCATGTTGAAGATGGTTCTGAGAGGCACTTTAGAAATGCTTTGGGGAATGAAAGCATTGGCTAGGTGCAGGAATGGCAAAGGTACTAAATATAGACGGGCTGGCTAAGCAGGTCTGGGGGAACCACGTGATCTTGTGGGTGAAATGAGATGGGCATTGGCCTGGGGGTGAGGGGATGGCATGAAGCAAATGGAAGCTGATGGAGGACATGTCCGATTGAAGGATTTGCAGGAGACTGGTTCTCTCTCTTTCCTTTTCCTTCTTTGGACGTTAAGCATTCTTCATCTTTGTTGTGTGTGCACATTTCTGGTGTGAGAAATCCAAAAAGACAACTTGAAAATTGCCTGAAGACCACATTCCATGTGCAAACTGGAGCAGATGACAGGACAGGACGGGAGGGCCACACGGACCTTCTCCCAGGTTTGCAAGTCAGGATAAGTGGACCCCATCTGGAGAAGGGCCTTTCACAAGCTCTGGGGTCTTCAGGGAAGGGTCATGACTTTTTCCTCATGTGACTTGTGTTTACCAAGAGAAGGGCAGTAAAGCAGCAGAGACCTCCAAATTCTTCTACTTAGATAACAGATGATAAGGTGATAGATAACATGTTGTATTGAACTGCTTTTCTTTTTTTTTTTTTCAAGATTCCAGTTGACTGTGGATATGTCTTACAGTCTGCACACACCCCTCTCCTTCTGACAACCTCGGTCAGTTTGGGGGGTCGCTACAGAGCAGCGTCCCTGGGTGCCTCATGCACCACAGCTCAAGTCCCAGACCAGGGTGGTTAGGTTGGCTCTGGTGAAGGCTCTCTGCTGGGCTGCTTACCTCTCCTGGCTTCTTCACGTGGTGGATGGAGGGTGAGGGACCTAGGGGGTTCCTTTCCTAAGGGGACCAATCCTATTCAAGAGAGCTTCACTTGTATGGTCTAATCACTTCCTGATTCCATTGCCTTAGGGGTCACTACTTCAATATTGAATTTGGCAGTGACACATTCAGTCCTCGGTAGGAACCACCCAAAGATTGGGGACGTTGGGGGACCACTCTTGGAATCTCATTGCTGCCCATGGACAGGGTCAATTCCTGGATCTATTGAAATTTCAAGGCATTAACATTTGCTTTAATTTTTTTTTCTACATCTCCTCGTGGGCTTTAAAATTTTTAAGCGTTCACCTGACTGGTTCTGAGTAGTGGTGCTCCCCAGTCCACACTGCTTGCCTTTGACTTAAGCCCTCCCAGGTGTGGGAGACAGCTGGTGTAGGCCTCTGGCCACTGGTGAACATTCACACCACCCACCCACCCCCAACTCCCTTCAGCCTTGCTATCTCCTGTTTCACTCAGGCCTTGCAGCTAGGACACAGGGAGATGTATGTTGCTGTGTTTCTCTACAGTGTGCCAAGGTGCAGAGAGCTATCCATGGCTTTGGGAAAGGAGCCTGCAGACCCAGAGGCAACGAAGCCCCCCTCCCCATAGCAGGAAGGGAAGGATGAAGGACAGGAATCCAGCCACAGATGTGCTAATTTAATTTCATGCTCGGCATCAGCTGGTCCTCTGCACTTAAAAGGGACATTTGCACCCATCTGTCATTACTCCCTTTCATTTCAGAATCTCTTTGCTCCCCCTTTTTATCCTTCCACTCCTCCCCCACCACAACTTGATGAAATAATGGGCACATTAAAAATCCAAGCCGGCAATTCAAATTCTGAAGTGATGTGATTTTGTTCCACTCCAAGTCAACCAAAGGGTGTCTGGGGAGGAGAAATCAAGGGGCCCAAACAAAAGCCAGCCAGAGAGGGAAGATGCGAATGCAAATCAGCCTCTTCCATCTTTGAAACAACCTGCTGGGAGCCCTGCCCATTAGCACCTTGTTACCTTGTCAGCTGCAGTGATGGGGAGAAAGTGGCTGACCCTTGCCCAGCCGGAGCTCCTAGGTCTTCATTCCTCCCTACCCACTTTGGGAGCCAGGGTGTGCAACTGGTAAGAGATGCTTAAGAGAAAAGGAAAGTGAGAGAACATAGCTTAATTTGATTTCTTAAATTAAGAGAGGAAAACAGCCCCCAGAACACCCTTCTGGCAAAACATGCAGACATTAATTTAGTTACCCAGGGCTGAGCAGTGGATTCAGGATCAAGCTGGTGCATTCTGTGTGCTTGCTGTCTCCTGCTTCAGGAGATAGCTGTTTGGAATTAGCAAAAGCACACAGGACATGAAGGACTGCATGGGAGGAAACCAACTTTAGTTACAGAAGATACGGCTGACGTCACATCACGTTACTTGCAAACACCTTTACGTATGCTGTGTTTGAGGTCTGGGTGATAGACAGCTCAATGGGTAATGCACTTACACAAGCACACAAGCACGAGGACCTCAGTCGAGACCCCCCAGAACCCACACAAACCTACAAGCACTGCATGTCTCTGCAATTCTAGTCCACCAGTAGCAGGATGTGGTGGAGGGGGGAGAAGGGATCCCAGGAAGCTCCTGGGCAAGCCCGGCTTATCCTGCAGTGAGCAAATGCTGTAGAAGGAGGGGACCCAAACTGAGTTGCCCTGTGACCCACATGAGAGCTGGGGCATGCATGTGCCTGAACAGACATACACACACACACTCACACACACACACATATACACAGATACACACAGATACACAAACATACACATAGCACACATATATAGTCATGCATACACATAAACACAGGTATATTCACACACATTCATACATATACAAACATACAACTCACTCATACACAGACACATACATTCACACACACTGATATACAAACACTCATACAGACACACATACTCAAATATATACCCACTCACAAATACACACACACATTTACACACATATTCATGCACAGACACATAGATACACACATAGATATATATATATATACAAACATGTATATATTGTCACACACATATACATATACATACACACAACCACACAAACATACACACAGAGATACACATAAACACACATACAGACACACGCACACATGCACACAGACATATCACACACATAGTCACACATGAAGATTTTAATAAAAAGAATGCGATACTTGTTTCAGGCTTTAGACAGGAAACTTCTAGAATTGGCTGGCTTCTTCCTCTCTGCAGTGCTTTGTTTGAGGGCTGGCTCCTTACGTTCACGAAAACACCAAACATACAGGTTGCAGTCAGTGAAGACTGGAGAAACTCCATCCAGAGGCAGAGGAAGCATTTGTTTACTATCCTTAAAATAAAACAAATATTATCTACTTTAGTGTAAACCGGAAGACTCTTATTGACTTTAATTGGAGATGTGAGTACCATGGCATTGGCTGTCACCTGTGTGGGGTGGAAGCATCTCCAAGGTCAGGCTTAATGAGGTTGCACTAACTTGGGGCCAGTGACCTGGCAGACCCAGGATGTACACAGAGAGAAACAACACAAGGAAACAGCAGCCGAGACTGGGTGTGCACGGTGGTGCGGAGGCTGGGCCAGTCTCTGCAGTCCATGGTGCACCCTGCCCGTTGCCAGCTACACTTCTTTGAAAGCATTTCAGAACATTCTGTCGCCATTACTAGGACAGGTTTAAGTGGTTTGTTCTGGGTAAGGCCATAGATTCCTTGACCCCTTGAGGTCGCGACAATGTTTCTGAGTTCTTGCTCTGCTTAAATGCTCAGAAGAGATAGATCATCCAAGAGTATTTGTTGGGGGCTTTTCTTTTCTTTCAGAATGGACGGGGCTAAGATTTACAGAACAAGAGCAGTCCCTTTGTCTTTCTGTCGATGAAAAATGCTAATAAATAACCATATTATACTTAATTTTATAAAAGTGCAAAACTTCGCAGCTGTTTATATAGCGCAATGAGAGTGGTAAATGCGGACAGGCTCGGAGTCTGTCCCCAGGGAGCGATCTCCCACTGTTTTCTGTTGGCGGGACCCCTGGGTGCTAATTCCCGCATCCTGCTTTTCTTAAAGGATATGGAAATTTTCCCCAGCAGCTGTGCTCTGCTGGCTAAGGAGCCTACAAGGTTAATGAACACCCACCAAGACTGAGAAGAGCTCTGTCTGTCCCATGATCAGCACAGGGCATTCTTTCCTGGGTAGAGATGATGGTCAGGAAGGAAGCTGGTGATCAGGGATGGATGAGTCTCCAATGCTTATTAAAATTCATTTCCATTCAAATAGCCACCTCTGAGTCTCATCATCAAACAGTGCACATTTTTAACAGGCGGGAGACCCGCACCGAGTTCTTGCATTTTTGAAGTGCAGGCCTGTTCTCTAATGAATGTCCAGGCCTATCTCCGTGTGGAAATCTCCCCCCACTTTCCTTCTCACCCCTCCACTCCACTGTGGGCCAGCTCTGAGATCTGTGATGGGAAGCCTAGATGTCTGTTATAATAATAATTCATATGGAACAGAATGAAATCTTCTTCTCTAGTCCAGCTCATTATGGAGGTGAAGCCCTCAGGAGGGCAGGCTGGGAATGAGCAGGTTATGGCACTGCTTGTGTTTTCCCTCTAAGGGAGGCAAAGGCAGGATGGAAGAGGCTTCTTGCTTCTCTAGCCTTTGAGTGCCTTTCTTTCTTTCTTTCTTTCTTTCTTTCTTTCTTTCTTTCTTTCTTTCTTTCTTTCTTTCTTTCTTTCTTTCTTTCTTTCTTTCTTTCTTTCTCTTTCTGTAACTGGCCTCCAGTCTGGGACCTGGTGACTGTCCTTGGGCTCCTGGGTCCCACTGTTGTCTGGAAGTCTTCTCAGCTCTACCTTCTGTACTAAGTATCTCCTGCATAGCTGGGAGCCTGAGTGGTAAAATGCAAGTGATGTCAGCTTCTGTGAGTAGTTCTTGTGATCTGATACTTCAGAACTGGCACAGTAGCAGTGAAGGCAGCTAAGGTGGCCTTCTACACAAAATGGGGATGTCTGGGCAGAGACCAGTCACTGTCTCCTCCCTTAAGACTTCATCCATTTGGGCCAGGCAGTCCTCTGCCAAGGGATGACCCCTCAGGAAATCAGTTCCACCCTAAGCCATGCTAAGTGACTGGATGAATAATGACTCCTTTGATGAGATAATGTAATTTCCTTTCCAGGATTGCTGCCCCCTGGGTGCACTCCCTAAGAACCACCTCCAGGTTCTGTTGGATTTTCTTGAGTCTGACTCAGAAAGATACAACTTTTCCTTTTTCTTCTTTCAGATGCTAGCCAGGGTCTGAGCAAGCATTCTCTGCTACGCTGGGTTTTTCATTCTCTCTGTCTCTCTCATCAGGCCACGTGGCTGGCTTCCACACCTAACTCAAAAGATATGGCTCTCTTCTACCCTCTTCAGCTCCCACTCTTGAGTCACTGATAACCTCTCTAACATCCTCTGTGATCTGTGAATTTTATTCTTTGGATTTGCAAGTCAAGACCCTGAAAAGCCCCTGGGCTGTGTGGTGTTCCAGGCCTTAGAGGTTTAGGTCCCCAAGTTGAGCACACTTCCTTCCATTGTCTTCAAAGATACCCAGAGCATGGAGATGTGGGCCCAGATGTGGTATGCTGAGAGAGTCTGGCTTGCCAAAGCTTCTTTTAAGTTTGTTTCTTTTTTTTTTAATTTTATGAACACAAGAAATACAACCTTTGAAGCTTTGGGAATAGTGAGTATCTGAGTTAGAGATAGTGACAAAGAATGGACTCAACAAAGCGCCCAGGTCTGCAGTGAGGTTTGCTTGGACTCAGGGTAAGGGTCCATCCGCCAGTATGACTCACTTAGTAAATTGGCTGAGTCTAAGTAAAGACCAATCAGGGCAAATCACAAATAGATCACAAATAGTGCCTTTTATTTTCTTTCTGCTATTCTCTCAATTGCCTGCAGTTAAAAAAAAAAAGTGAAAGCTTTCAGGTCTAAAATAACACAACAATCTTATGAGCCGAAATTTTTTTTTCTTTCTTTCATTCGTGAGGAATCCCAATGGGGGAGAGTGGTAAAAAAGAAATTAGTTTTACAAAACATATGCTGAAACAAAATATAAAATAAGTGAGATTTGGGGTAAAGCACAGAAAATATTTCTTGCTCAGGGTCTGGATCTTGTGATTTCTTTCTTCTGTTGAAGCATATTGAGCCTCCTAATTTTAGAAATGTGATTATTCTTAGGAAGCTCTTTTTGATGAAATTCTGTGTTTTTCAACAAAGAAATTGGACAAGTTCAGAAAGTTTTCTAATTAGGTCTGAGTATCTGGAGAGAGAAGCTGCCCCAGCATTCTGAGTGGCTGTCAGGGGCTCACACTATGTCTCAGGAGCCCCAAGAATTGGCCCGGCCAGCATAACTCAGACATCAAATGACCTGCCGATGCCCGGTTCTTTATCACTCCAGCTGCATTGTTTCCACTCAAGGAATGCCACTCACTGCTTGTTGAACAATAAGAATAAAGTCATACGGATGTAGAATTATTAGAGATGCTGTTTCAGTCTCATCAATATCTAGGCTGGCAAACATTCCTCCTTCTTATCTGTAACAAAACCCACCCAAGGCCCTGTGAAGGATTCCAGGAGAGGCGATAGCCATTTACTAGATTTATAGGAGCTGAAGGAAGGTGCTGTGACCATCCATCTTCCGGGCTTTATTGAGAGGAGGCCAAGAGATGCAGCCTATCGGGATGGTATCTCCAAAGCAGAACTGAAGCCTTAAAACAAGCAGAGAATGAGTGCATACATTTTAGGAGAAGAGGGATGACAGCCAGGTGTAAGAGGGGTGCAGGTGAACCTCCAGACTTACAAGACCTTCCATGACCTTGTGCATAAGCTCTTGGTTCAGAAGCCTTTAGGATATTGATTTCTCTCCATTGGAAACCAGGGTTCCACGTACTGTGTGATAGCAGAGAAATGACTTGGGTGTGTCATGTGAGATGCACATGTGTGAACACATGAAATTGCACACTGTGTAAAGAAGAAATAGAGGCCATTTCTTTGAGAAACTGCACACACAGCTAGCTCCACTCCTCATCATAAGGGAAACATCACAGCCAGTCAAAGTGGCTACAAGAAAATCTCTGTTAAGTGTCCAGAACAACCTGAGTTAAGAGGCCACAGACACTACAAGCCTTCAGACACTTGCTTCAGAACCGTGGGCAATTGGTACCCTGCATCCCCATCAAAGGGTTCCATTTTGTAGATTAGACCCTGACTTCAGATTCCGTTTAGTCTGTATTGCATTAGACAGAGCTGCTTTCAGGCCCCAGTTTTCTGTTTACAAACTGTGTGATGTGGGACAAGCTGTGTGATATGGGACAAGTTTAATTTCTTTTTGGCTCAGTTTGGCAGTGAAATGGCGACAATAATAGTCCTTAGAGCATAAATAAAACTTGATAGTGAAATTGAATTGGTGATTAATAATAAGTGTTGATTGTTAATATTATTTAAAAAAGTAGGTGACAGCAGCCTAGATCACTGTAGAAGAGAGCTGTGCAGCAGGAGTTCTTTGTCTAACCATTATAGAGAATTGAGGCTAAGAAATTTAACTTCATTGAAGACATATTTCAATATTTAAGAATAATGAACAGTCTGCATTCAGTGCTTTCTTCTGTACTATATTCAAGTAATGGAAATGAAGAAAACTCTCCAACACCCCTTGTTCCAGAGCAGAAACGCTCATCTATTTAACCAATGTGCGTTGAGTATCTGGTGATGCCCATTGAAATGGGCAATCCAGCAGGAGTTCTTTACATGGTGGAACTGGAACGTTTGGATGAATGCCCTTTGATTTTGGAAGAAAAACTTCTAAACTTTTATGACAAGAAATACTGACTTCTGAATGAATCTGTTCAGGTCTCGCTGTTTCACTTACCTCTGTCCAATAAGCGCACCACAGTGATCCACTTCTGCAAACCAAAGATGACAGGGAGAACATTTTTCTAGACAGACACAAGGAAAAACCTTAATTTAAGCAGGAGGTGCACACTTCACTGTTTTTCAACCCATCTTCACCTCCGTTAAGCTTTCCAGTTTCATGTGAGTAAATCTTCTTCATGTATGTACATCTGTATCTACAGCTGTGTTTCTGCTTCTCAGTCAATATAAATTTCCTTAGGAATTGTGATTCCAGTTAAGTTCTTCCATAGCTCAGAGTTTATGCTTTATCTTCTAACTGGTTGGCTCGGCACATTTTGGCTCCCACCTCCTTTAAAATATTTTTAAATTTAATTTTTTTGGCCCATTTTTGAAACACGGTCTCCCTTTAGTCCCAGCTGGCCTGGAGCTCACTATGTAGACCAGGTTTGCCTTGAACTCACAGAGATCCATCTGCTTCTGCCTCCCAAGTGCTGCGGTTAAAAGTGCGCGCCACCACACCTTGCTTAAATTTACTTTTATCTTATGTGTGTGAGCATTCTGCCTACATATATTTAACTGTACCCATGTGTGCAATGTCTTCAGGGGCCAGAAAACGATGTTGGATCCCCTGGAATCCAAATGATAACAAATGGTCATTAGTTACCAAGTAAGTGCTGGGAACTGAGCCCAGGTCCTTTGCAAGAACAGCCATATTCTTAGTCGCTGAGCCTTCCACTAGACTTCTACCCTTCCACTTTCACTTCCAGTGTTTAGGATGTCCTTCCCAAGATGGTTGCCGTAAAGGAAATGAATGCAGGTTTTTTTTTCCTTTTTTTTTTTTTTTTTTTTTTTTGAAGCAGGGTCTCCCTTTTAGTACCAGCTGTTCTCTGTCCTGGAGCTCACTCTGTAGACCAGGTTGGCCTTGAACTCACAGAGATCCACCCACCTCTACCTCCCGAGTGCTGGGATTAAAGGTGCGTGCCACCATGAATCCAGTTATAAAACAGGACCAGATGATGAGCTCCTCATTCTTCTCTGAGGGAATGGGGACGAGCAGAATGTTGATGGGTTCTTCCACTCTGCTCCTAAAATACAAAATTATTAAATTACAGACAAAATAATTATTAGAAAATCTGGTGAGACCATGATTTTTAAAAGTATTTTGTTTATTGGACAAGCACATTTGTTCTTGGTCTGCCTGAAGGCTTCAAGTGTCCTGAGTGATATCGATCTTCATTGAGTTTTGAAATCCCAGCAGCAGGAACAAGCCAGATGGCCCCCCAAAATGAAGATGAATGCATGCGGTTGTCAGACAGAGCTGTGTTCCATGCTCCCAGGAGGCCCAGACTGCTGCTTCTGCAAGAACAGAGTGAGGTTCCTGTCCATGGTCCTGAAGGACCACCTTGCCCTCACTCACACAGAGGGGAATTAGAAGAGAATATTTGAACGCAGAGTTCTCACGGAGCTGAGTTTCCCAGAGATACTTTATCTTTCACTCTTTTTTTGCAGTGTGATTTACTAAAAGTCTCCTTTTAATGATCATTCTCTTTATCTGTCTTTCTCTCTTGATTGACCGTAGGTCATTGGAAGAAAATGTCAGTGCTTGGAAGGGGAAAGGAACTTGTAGTTATTAAAGGCAGATGGTTGAACTGCAACCACAGTTTGTCACTTCCTATTATAAAATCTTATTTCAAAGGTTTTACAACTCAACCATGAAAATTATACTGTTGGATAAAACTTTGGAAAGAAATGATGCTTTGCAGTCTGATCAATTAGGGGAAATCCTATAACTTACAAATTATGCTTATGGAAAATAAAGTAATACTGAGCTTTAAGTGCCAGTACCACTCATTGTGTGGGACTGTAATTTGAAAATAGATAAATGAATACTGTATTAAAGACTTCGAGTTCCAGAGATTCTGAGTGCTAACCAAATGGACTGGCGTTCAGGGAAAAAAAGTATTGATATTGATGCCAAGAAATGGCAGAGGTGCTGGAGTTCATGAGGCAGCTGTGAGGCAGCTGTTGTCTTTTTAAAACTAAGAGCATTAAGAGGAAGTGTGCAGGGAGTTGGCAAGAGCACGGGGAGTCCGGCACTTCTGAAATCATTAGACAGGATGGTATTGCTTCATTTTGCACTGAGAATAGGGATGGGGATTTCTTTACATAATGACATTTAACACTAGAAAACAGGGTAAGCCCAAAGTCAAAATTTCTGGTTTTGTACCACAAAGTGATTAATATGTCTGCTTCAACAGAAAAACAAAGAAAATGAATAAGAATTTATTTTTCCTGGAGTGGTCAAAAGTATCAAGAATTTTTAAAAATTTTATTTATTTTTGTATGTGTATGAATGTACTGTCTGCATGTAGGTTTGTGCACCCATGTCGTGCAATGCCTCAGAGGTCAGAAGAGGGTGTCAGATTCCCCTGGAACTGGAGTTAAAGACAGTTCTTAGCCTCCATGTGGGTGCTGGGATCAAACCCAAACCCGGGTCCTCTGCAAGAGCAGTCGACGCTCTAACTGCTAGGCCATCTCTCCAGCCCCAGTATCCAGAATTTTTAGAAGAAAAATGTTTGAATCTTGACTTCTGATATGTTTAAAGATTAACATGTTTGTTCTAAAAGATAAATAACTGTGTTTTGTTGCATGGTGAATTTCTCAAGGCTGCAACTAACAGCTGAAAGGAATTTAGAAATGGCGTCAGACAGGACTGCTTCTCTGTTCTGCTCTTAATTTATGTAATTATGAACATGGAGCTATGGAGCAAGCAGGGAGTCCTCTCCTGCAAAAGTGTTTTTGTTGTCGATGATGTCATTTTTCTTATTTACTATTGCCATTATCACATATAGTGTCAGTAAGCTGTGCTTATTGGCTGATTATAAACACCAGAGTTGCCCCGGCAACCTTCTTCTGTCTTCCTCTTCATCCCCACCTCAGTAACTCATGTGTGATTATCAGTGTACGTCTTCCATCCTAATAATCTGGAGCTGTTTTTAAGGCTAAAATGAAAGTGAAATGTGAAAGGCAAAAAGATCACTATGCATGTTCTAATAGTGAAAGAATGATCTTGACTCTAATGTTAAAAATGCACCAGAAAGTCTGTCATGCTTTTTTGGAATCTGAAGGACAAAGCAGAAGCTTCAGCTTCCTTGAGTAGAAAGAAGAATGAAGTCTATTTCAGAGTGCCTCAAATAGTCAGATAAATAGAATCTCTGTAGTGATCAGGACAGTAGTAGCCATTTGGTCTGTGTTTTTTAAAGTTTGCTTATTTTTTATTTTTCTAAATTTATTCTTTTATAATTTCATTCATGTATGCAATGAAACAGACATCAAAGAGAAAAGTACTAAATGCCAGTCTCCTATCTGTGGTAGAAAAGTCTCCCTGGATTCTGTGTGCCTTGCATGTCATCCAGGCGGTCTCTCTGGATTCTGTGTGCCTTGTATGTCATCCAGGCGGTCTCTCTGCATTCTGTGTGCCTTGTATGTCATCCAGGCAGTCTCCCTGGATTTCATGTGCCTTGTATGTCATCCAGGCAGTCTCCCTGGATTCCCTGTGCCTTGTGTATCATCCAGGCGGTCTCTCTGCATTCTGTGTGCCTTGTATGTCATCCAGGCAGTTTCCCTGCATTCTGTGTGCCTTGTATGTCATCCAGGCAGTCTCCCTGGATTCCGTGTGCCTTGTATGTCATCCAGGCAGTCTCCCTGGATTCCGTGTGCCTTGTGTGTCATCCAGGCAGTCTCCCTGGATTCCGTGTGCCTTGTGTGTCATCCAGGCAGTCTCCCTGGATTCCGTGTGCCTTGTGGGTCATCCAGGCAGTCTCCCTGGATTTCATGTGCCTTGTATGTCATCCAGGCAGTTTCCCTGGATTCCGTGTGCCTTGTATGTCATCCAGGCAGTCTCCCTGGATTTCATGTGCCTTGTATGTCATCCAGGCAGTCTCCCTGGATTTCATGTGCCTTGTATGTCATCCAGGCAGTTTCCCTGGATTCCGTGTGCCTTGTATGTCATCCAGGCAGTCTCCCTGGATTTCATGTGCCTTGTATGTCATCCAGGCAGTCTCCCTGGATTTCATGTGCCTTGTATGTCATCCAGGCAGTCTCCCTGGATTCCGTGTGCCTTGCATGTCTTCCAGGCAGTTTCCCTGGATTCTGTGTGCCTTATATGTCATCCAGGCAGTTTCAACATCCTACATGCCCCTGTTCCTGTTTTTTTTAAGTATTTTATTTATTGTTATTTTTATTGTATGTGTACTAGTGTATTGCCTGTACATGTGTAAGTGCACCTGTGTCATGCAGTGCCCATGGAGGTCAGAAGAAGGAGTCTGATCCCCTGGAACTGGAGTTACTGATTGTTGTTAGCTGCCATGTAGAGGTGGGAATTGAACCCAGGTCTTCTGCAAGAGCAGCCATGCACTTAATTGCTGAGCCATCTCTCCAGCCCCTCCTTTGTTGTCAATTACTAACTGTTATGCAGGACTGCCCTCAAACAGTTAGCATCTTCCCATACTTGGTTGCACCAGCTTGCATAAAGTCATCACAGCTAAGCTTGTTAAATGTGCATGGCCTGCAAAGAAGGGAGGGGCAGGGAGAGTCACGGAACCCTTGCCTGAGCATCCTGTCATACCTCCCGACCAACCAGTCTGCCCTAGTTGCACATGGCCTGGGGCAGGGAACAAGGGTATAGAGGCTGGGAAGACTAGTCAGGGGAGGGTCTCCTGCTATTTTGTGTGGCTATGGGGAAGCCACCATCTAAGCTTGTGTGAAGACTTTATAGTGTGGCCTTAAGGAGGGAGCACCCGTATGCTTGTAAGTAGTACTTCATTCACTGCTCTCTGTAAGTAAGCCAATGAACTCACTGTTTTCCCAGACTACAGTTGGGTGAAATCATACTTTTTTGTCATTGGGACCAAAGGAGGAGGAAATGGACATGGTTTACTCCACCCCCAGAAGGAATTTTAGGAACACTAGCCATCTTCTAAAATTTGTCTATTGTTCCTAATCATACATTCTATAAACATCTCTTTCCATATCCTTCCTGGGTATTTTCTTGAAACTCTGACATCTGAATGGTGACAGTGGCCTGGTTTATAACCTTTCTCTCTATTCAATCCTCTGCCATCAGCTGTTTGGGTTTTTCTGTTTTATTTCACATCTTGCTTTTGTTGACTTAGGTATACAAGGGTGACTGGGTCCATATACATGTTTAATACTTCGAAAAGATTTTACTTTTATTTTTAATTATGTGTATGTGCATGTGGGTGCAGTGCCTGCAGAGGCCAGAAGAGGGCATCATATCTCCTGCGACTTGAGTTAATATCATCATGAGCCATCCTATGTGTGTGCTAGGAACTGAACTTGGGCCCTCTGAAAGAACAGTAACTTGTTCTTAACTGCTGAGCCATCTCTCCAGCCCCAAATAGCATGTTTCATTCCACATTAATATAATTACTTCTGCCTCAGTCAGGCATATTTGTAAACATACAGTCAACATTATTCATGATTTGACTATGCTGGCTTCATACTCTGTAGTCATGAATCAGAAATGTCAGATTCTCCACCATCTGAAGTTCACACTTTGACTTATTTGTTTATAAGTATTTTATCTGTCCATAGATCCTGGATGACATAGAGGTAAGGTAAAGGAAGGAAGATGTGCTCCCAGGCAACAGCATCAGGATAGAGGTGTGGTACCCCAAGGCAGCATGCTGTCTGAAAGCTCACATGCTCCAGGGCTAGTTCTCTGGGGTAAATATTTGGTGGTCACACACACAGCCATCTGTGGACTTAGAAGCCGTCTCTAGGACTTCCAAACCTTGCCTGTTTCAGTATTTCAGAAATTCACTGTGTAGCTGAGTTGCTCTGCACAGTCAACGGTTGAGTCTTTGGCTACCCCTGTTTCTAGAGTAAGAAAATAATTGCTCTGATCCCAGGGTGAACCATCTGCTAGTACAAATTGCCTTGCTATCTGCTTCATTGAAACACTTGTGCTCATTATATTACGTTGAAATGTTCATGAAACGTGGTTTATACTGAGATGTTTCTGGAAATTTGATTCTATAAATGGGCAGAGGATTCTTAATTGCAGAGGCTCTTCTCTCTGGGTTTCTAAACAGCTTTGCTGATTTGATCTGGGGCCTTGGAGAGCCAACATCAAGTGGTAGTGGCTGGTTATCTGTGCCCCAGAACATACATTAGGGAGAACCCAGATTTATAGCACTCATCAAGTTTTCTGTACCGTAGTTCAGAAAAAACGTTCAGAAAAAAAGTTCTGGAATCAGAAAAATGTCTGTCTTATATTTATGCATACAGTTCTCCTGCTAATGCTGGGATCAGAGGGCTCACGTTTCTGTCATGGCACAATCAGGGTAAAGGAAGATTTGGTAAATGCCCGTTGTCAGTGCTTTTATAGTGGTTGTGTATATTGGCTACTTTTCATGTTGCTATGACACAGTACCTGACAAAAAAACCACTTAAGGGAGGAATAGGTTGTTTTGGCCTACAATCTAAGGGAATAAAGCACATGGTGGTGGAGACAGCCTGATGGAGCCTGAGGTAGCTGGTCTCAGGGTGTCTGCAGCCAAGACATAGATGTCAGACAGAAAGCGAAGCTGGGCTGTAAAACCTCAGGACCCACCCACCCCAGAGACCCACCTCTTCCAGCAAGGCTGCCTGTCCCAGAGTTAAACACTCTAACCAAATTCAACTTGAGGAGGAAAGGGTTTATTTGTCTTACATATTTCCCAATCATAGTTCATCATTAAGGGAAGCCAGGACAAGAGCTCAGGGCAGGAACCTGGAGGCAGGAACTGAAGCACATGGAGGAGTACTGCGTACTGGCTTGCTCCCCTGGCCTGTGCTGGCCTGGTTCCTTATAAAACAAGGACCACCTGCCCAGGGTGGCAGCACCCACAGTGGGCCAGGCTCTCCCACATCACTCAACAATCAGAAAATGCCCCATGGACATGGCCACAGGCCAGCCCAATACAGGAAATTCCTCAACCGAGGTTCCCTGTTCCCAGGTATGTCAAGTTGACACTGGAAGCCAACCATGAAAAGTACTTTAATGTATGATCAAGGAGTGCGACAGCATGAGGTGGGGTGTTTTTGACTTGACCCTTCCTTCCTTCCTTCCTTCCTTCCTTCCTTCCTTCCTTCCTTCCTTCCTTCTTTCTTTCTTTCTTTCTTTCTTTCTTTCTTTTTTCTGTCTTTTTGAGACAGGGTTTCCCTGTAGCCCCAGCTGGCCTGGAGCTCACTCTGTAGACCATGTTGGCCTTGAACTCCCAGAGATCTGCCCGCTTCTGCCTCCCAAGTGCTAGGATTAAAGATGTGCTCACCACGCCTGGCTGTCACGTTCTATATGACTTTCAGTATCACACAGATTTGGAAATGGCACAAGGGGAGAGTAGAACAGAACAGCTTAATTGAAGACTTAAGACAGGGCTTTCAGTGAGCAGTTAACATTCACAGGAGTTCATAATTCCCTGTGAAGTAAAGGTGAAGAAAGGTAGAGAAGTATTTGAGGGAAAATTAGCAAATTCTTCCTGCCTTAATTTTTGCCTTACTGTAAATATTATAAATGCTAGTGCATTTATGTATTAACTACATTTATCTTTGAATTACAATCTCTCTCTACCTCTCTCTGTCTCTGTCTCTGTGCACATGCACATGTGTGTGTGTAGGTATGCAAGCATATATGGTGGGACGAGAGAGCAGCCTTGAGAGCTGCTCACCACTCACCTTTTGTTTTGATACAGGGTCTCTCACTGACCTGGAACTTGCCAATTCAACCAGGCTGGCTGGGTAGTGAGCCTCAAGATCATCTGTCACTCTCTCCCAGTCACTGGAATTACAATGAATGCATTTTGGGGGTCACTTTCAGGTCCCCAGGCTTGCATGGAAAGTATTTTGTCAACTGAGCTATTTCCCAACCCATGAACTATAGTTTTAAAAGCCATAGACAGATTCAGACTGAATGGCAGGGCCTCTCAGTTGGAATATTCCGGTGAGGTTTGCCTCCTGTGAACTGCTGACACTATGTGACTACCAGGGACCCCCACTTTGGGATTTCCTACCTTACTGCTGTGATACAGAAGACTGACACACACACCAACTATTTCTTTGGGTGGAATGATAATTACAAATAAATAATGCATGCAGATTCTGTGGACAGGGCTGAGAGTGAGCTGACCCAGCTCCAAACAAGAGGTTATGTATGTGGCCAGTGGGAGTCTTCCATCATTCCACAGTAGGCTAGACCAGACATGGAGAAATTTAGGCCCCTGTGTGGTGATGTTAGTTTTAAAATTCCTGTTTTGTCATCTGACCTGTGCGAGACAGGTAGGACTAACAGCAGGGCTTTTTACTTGAAACATCTCGCCTCTCTTTCTCTTCTCCACCCTTCGTCAGTTTGATTTCCTTTTTATTATCATTATTTATGTTTTGTATAACTAGAAAAATAATTTGTCATAGATTACATCTTATTTGCAAGAGGCTCTAGTAAGTCAGCACCAAGGCGTGTGCAATGCATCATCATTTAGCAGGGTTTCTTCTAACTGTACTGAAGTAATGGTGGAAAAAATACATATAAACAAGTCTGCAGACAGATTTTGAGTGATCCAGTAATTTTGATTTATACTTAGCATTTGACGGAACTGTATTAGCAGTTAAGTCAATGGCTAAAGGATTCCCCACACAAAATGACCCAGAACACAAAGGAAGATTTTTGCTGCATACCTTACTCTGCTGAGCCGCCCAGCTTAGTTCTCTGCAGTGCACAGTCAATTACAGGCCCAGCTGTCACCCTTGGCTCACAGTTCCACCCAATAAGCTCTAGCTAGGTAGCTTTTCCATGATTTCTTCTTGAAGCATAAATGCCAGCTTAATTCCATTGGCTTTTCTGGAGTAAATTGCCTCATCTCTCACATCTAGGGCAGAGGAGGGAGTTCTCCACCTCGGATGATGATCAGTTCCACCAAGCAAACATGGATTCTGGGGCTGGTTAAAGCCATTCTTGGGTCCGTCAGCAGCATGGTGTGCTGGCCACCCAGAAGCACTGGCTTCTTCACACTCTCTCGATGGAAGGACCCTCACGTTCCTGAGGCTCCCTCCCCTCTTATAACAGCCAACGGTTTTTCTATCACAGCAAAGAAAGAAATGAAAGCTTTGGGAACCCAAACCCAGCCTACTAATGACCAATATTAACTGGAAGAAAAACATTCCAAACTTCAATAAAGAGCCTTGATCCATCCAAGCTGAACATGCAGTTAGGTCAGCAGGAGCCAGTTAGGCAGCATCTGATGCCGGTTGCTGGTGCTTCCCTCATCTGACTTGATATCTCTGGGGAATTTTTGTGTTTGTGGTTTGTTCATTTTGAAATACTTGGGACTTAACCTAAGGACTCAGGCTTGCTAGGCAAGGAATCTACTGCTATGCTACTTTGAGACAGAAACTTATTAAGTTGCCCAGGCTGGTCTTGAACTCCTCACCATAGCACAGGCTGACCTGGAACTCTCTATGCTCTTGGCTTACACTTCCCCATGCTAGGATTTCAGACACACACCACCACACCTGATATTCTGGCCAAATTGATCATACCCCTATGGCATGTATCTTGGCCAAAGCAATTCCCAGAGATAGCAGTTGTGAGGGAAAGAAAATCCCAAACAGGAGATGTTTGGTTCTTCCAGACCACAAGAAAAAAAAAAAAAAACCAAATATATTTGAACACATGCTTCCTGGGGCACTGGTTCCGGAGCTTGTGTGGAGAGCTTTGCTCAGTATGTGTGCGCTATGCATCTGCTCCTGCGGCCTGGGCCCTTTTCTAGCACAGGGAGCCCTTACATCTTCCCATTGGTTTTGGTTTGGTTTGGTTTGATTTGTTTTTTTGAGTTAGGGTCTCACCACATATCCCCAGCTAGCCTGGAGCTGGCTATGCAGACCGTCCCAGCCTGTCCTCAATTTCACAGAGATCCACCTGCCTCTGCCTCAAAAGTGTTGGGATTAAAGGCTGGTACCCTATGCTTGGCTCGCCCCACTGGTTTTTATTGCCATATCTTGAATTAAATGATACAAGGTCTGACACTGTCATTCATATGAAGAGATTCATTATAATTATGAAATCACTTATTTACTCATGAATTATTTATTAAACTTTCACTTTGCTAAGCATCAGGAATGTAATTGGGAACTGAGAAAGATCATAATAGTATGTGTGAATAATAAGATTAAGTCTTAGTAGGTATCAATGGGCCTGGAGGTCACTGTGGATGGCCCCTCCCTCATAATCAGCAGCTTGTAAAACCAGGAACTGGAATTGCACGACTCTGATTACTGGTCAGATAATGGGATCTGAGCTTCATCTCTGGCCTTGGGCAGAGTCACAGCATTCTAAACTGCCCCAAAGATAGTGAAGACCAAACACTGAGCATTTCTGGTAAAGAACAAAGCATTCCCTTGTCCCCTCCCTGCAGAGTTAATCCAAAGGGCCTGTCAGTCACCTTTGCAGGACATCACCCTTAGGAAAGCCATTTCTTCTAGGGACTTTGGGGAATACTACAAAGCCTACCTAGGCATGTAGGCCAACACAGTGGTCCCGTGTCTTTTGTCTACTCTCAGTCCTGGAGAGCACTGTATACAGTGGTCTCTCTGGCTGCTGTCCACTCTCATACCCGAGAGTGCTTTCCTCTCTAATGGTCTCTCTGGTTGTGGTGGTTTGAATGAGAAATGCCTCCATAAGCCCAAGTATTTGAACATTCAGCTCCATGGCTGGGGAGTGTCATGGAGCCTGGGGAGACAGGGCCTTGCAGGAGGAGGCTCGTAACTGGGTGGGCTTTGAGAGCTCACAGTTCTCATTCTCTCTGCTTCTCATCTGCTTTTGAAGCTTCTCTCTCTCAGCCTCCTGTCGCTGCCTCTGTGCATGCTGCTTGTGGCCGTGCCTCCCTGCCTCCACGGCCTCTCATCTCTCTGGAACTGTTAGCTAGCATAGACTCTTTCTTATACAGGTAACTTTTGGTCATGGTGTTTTTTACAAAAGAAACAAGTAATACATTAACCACCAGCCACTCTCTCCCTTGAGTGTTTTCCTCTGCAGTGGTCTCACTAGTCATCACCCTCTCTATCCCTTGAGGGTGCCCCTTTATTCTATAATAAGCTCCATCTTTTTACTGTGCTCTGGGCATCTCATCTGAATTCTTTCCACGGTGATCACAAGACCTAGAGATTTGAGGGGAGACCAGAGTGAGATCCTAGTAACAAGAAGCAGCAGCCCAGGACCCCCAAGGAGAAAGCAGCAGCCTGAGAGACAGAGGAGAGTGATAGAACAGGTGAGGGCTGAGCACGTCTCTGACAGATGCTTGGGAATTTGCAGCTTTGGCTCAAGAATTGCTGTAGAGGCGGAGGCTCCCAGGTCCATGGCTGCCGGTCAATCAGGAAGACGTTACTGAGCCATGCCTGTTTTCAGCATGAGCAGATGAGCTTGTCATGACAACACGACTATTACTTACTATGTGATCTTCCATAGGGATGTCCCCTGCAGGGTGGGGAGAAGGGGGTGGCACAGCCAGGCTTGGAGGCAAGGAAGCTGAGGTTCATTATGGAAAGGGCACCAGGACAAGATGAGTGCGATGTAGCTCCTCTGTGGAAAGGCATCGTCTGCCCAGCTGCCAAAATGCTGCCATTTAAGAAGACACTAGCAGAGTTTTACTCTTTAATTTCTCTGCTCATTAAGTCTTCACTTCTGAGGTGTGAAAATGACTCCAGGCCAGTAATAAACTGCCAGAGAAGTCATTATTTTAAAAATGATCTTGCTCCCAAAGGGACCAGAGTGGCACAAAGCACCACTGCTCCAAGATCAGCTCCAGCAGGACTGCCATTGTTCGGATGTTTCCCTTATCATAATAAGAAAGGGCCATCTAGTTACAGTGGCGGAGACAGTGCAAAGTACCCGGACCTACTCAGTAATCACAATAGACAGTTTTTTGGAGAGAGAAGATGGCACTTTTCAATGGGAGAAATTACAGCATTGTTAGGCTGCGTATTATAATGCAAAGGGCACAGAAAAGGATCCAAGGACACAGAAGAGTCACTTTCAGGGAGTTTTGTAGTATTAAAGATGGACCCAGAATGAGTCAGAATAATGCTAATGCTATTAACAGAAATAAAAAAGACCTCCAGGAACATTCAGCACTACTTCTGAGAGAACGGGGTCCTGTGCAGACGGCACAGGGTTGCTTTTTTACAGGGTGCTTTCTTGCGGGTGCTTATTTTCCCTCCGAATTACTGGCCTGGAGTGATTAAAAACCATTTCTTCTGATTACTTTCCTGAGACCCTGGGACCATATCTTCTGGATCCTGTCCTGCTGCGTCCTCCTCCCTTTCTCCCTTCTTCTTGGCTCACCTTTCCTACATCGCTTGCTCCAAGCTGGGGCTGCGCTCTCTCATCCAGGCCATCCTTTGCCATGCCACCTCTGCATTTCTCTTTAAATAAAGTGAGTTAAGACACACTGATTTTGAGACTTTTTTTGACCATACTGAAGAGCCCAATGCAGTGCTCAGAGAGCCCCATATGGTTGCCTGCAGGGGATTGTGATTTGACTGTGAACATTGCCTGCATGGGAACACTATTTCTTTCCTACAGATATGCTGCAAACAGAGTGTTATAACAACTATGAACTATACAGAAGCCCCAATATGTGACCTGTAGGCACGGCCCTTCTCCCTTCCCAGCTGTAACCGTCTCCAGCCTCTGCTCCTTCTGCCACCGATAGCTAATCAGAGGCTTCGAACATGGGAGAGGCAGATTCCTAGGAATGACAGTGAATTTGGTTAGTTGTGTCAGAATTGTTAACTTTCAGCTGATGAGAGCCTTCAAGTAGACCAGGTGAGAGGTTCTTTCCCTGACTCATGTCTCAATTTCCCCTTTCTGTTCTGCCTCACCATCAGCCCCTTTATTCCCTCATGGGAACCAGTCAAGGAGGGAAGCTGACTGCTGGCCGGCATGCGGGAATAGGGTCATATGTGCGTGTTTCCCTGCTCAGCTGTAACTGTGGTCCAAGGGAGCCTAGTGACTTGCAAACTGACAGCAGAACCGGTCTGTCTCTGTTATGCCAGCTGCAGGCATGAAGTGTAATGCAGGTGTGACAGGATCATGGAGGTTTGAGCTGCAAAGAAAAGCCTGTGGGGCTATCCAGTGTGCAGAGGGTTGGATTCTCTGCAGAGAGCCCCAGGAACGAGGCTCACATTTCAACTGCACCCTGGGATGTTGGAGGTGCCAACAGCATGTAATACTTTCTGCAGAACTGTGGTGACAGGTGGGGCCTGGGGCCTGCTCAAGATGAGGCCACGTGTACTGCAGATGGCGGGTCCACAGGAGCTGGGCTGTCGAGTCTGTGAAGGCCATCATGCCACCACATGCTCCAGTTGCTGGACACAGGGGCATATGATTGTTTATCCTGGAAATTATTTTTTTTCTGGTTTCAAGTATTTTTGAGTCGGTGTCTCCATGTAGCCACATGTGGCCTAGAACTCACTATGTAGATCAGACTGGCATGGATCGCATCAAGGTCCACCTGCCTCTGCCTCCAGAGTGCTGGGATTAAAGGCACGCATCACCATGCCTGGCTCCTGGAACATTTTGATTTTGCTTTAGTTCAATCTTTTCTCACTATCTTTCCACTCCTTCCTTTTAGAATGGTAATGTACACTCTGGGCCATTGCATATTGGAAGTATGCAACTTCCTTTTTGATTTTATAAGGTATCAGAGTGAAGAGATTGTTTCAAATCTCAGTGGAGACATTGAGTTTTGAACACTGTTGAGACTGTTAGGACCACAAGGACTTCAAAAGTTGGACTCAATTCATTTAGGTTTATGAAATTGCCACAAGCCTTTGGGGGCTCAGTAGAAAGTTATGGTTTGAATCTGAAATGTCCTCCATCGGCTCATTTTAAAAAACACTTGGTCCCCAGTGCGTGGTACTCTTTGGGGAGCTGAGGAGCCTTTATGAGGTGGGCTTGGCTCCTGGAGATGTGGACTAGGGGGGCTTTTGAAGGCTCTGTCCACCCTTGGCTCTGACCTTTGTCTTTCCTTCCTGGTCAGCATCCCATGAACAAGTCTCCACTGCATACTCCCACCACTGTGATGCTCTTGTGCTTTCCCCACCATGATGAACAGCGAGAGCCAAGATAAGCCTTTCTTTCCTTAAGGTGCTTCTTTTGAGTGTTTTGCTCTTAGGAGAAAGTAACTGTGGATGTGGAAGCAACTTAAATGTCCAAAATATGAATGAGATCATGTCCCATGAAGCCACTTGGATGAAACTTCAGGATGCTGTGCTAAGTGAAGCAGGCCAATCACAGGAGGAAAAATATGAATGATTCTAATTCCTTTTTTCTTTTTTTTTCTTTTATTCTATTTTATTTATGCCTGTGTATATGCACACATGCATACATGTGTGTACATGGGTGCCTGTGGAGACCAGAAGAGGGCATCAGATCCCTTGGAGTTGGAGACAGGCACTTGGGAGCCACCCAGTGTGGTGCTGGGATCTGAACTCTGGTGATCATGATTGCACACACAGCAAGAGTACTGTGGTAGTATGGATGAGAAATGTCTCTCAGGCTCAGGTGTGGTAAAAGTCATAATAAGCTCCCGCTGTTGTAAGTGCCAGATGTCCAGAAGACTGTTGGTCTTCCAGAAGCCATAAGATTTATGACCCCATGGCCAAACCAGCGCCCAGCCAGCACACAACCTCGAAGCTGATGGGCTTCCGTAGTCAATCCCAGCCGGGAAGCTGTTAGCTTCCACAGCCCGCATGTGTGGATGACCCCATGGCCCAGGGCTGTTGGTCTTCATGACCACCCAGTCAGTCAGATGAACTAGCCCCTAGACCAGACAAACTGAAAAACTAGCTGGAAGATCAACAGCTTCATGATCCATCTCAAATGATTCTAATTCCATGACACACCCAGAGCCATTAGCATCCTAGAAGCAGAAGGAAGAGTGGTGGCTCTCAGGTCTGGTGGAGGGGAAGTAGAGCCCTGATGTTCAGTGCACATATTCAACAGAGTGAGAAGAACAGTTCTACGGATGTGCTGTGTCACGTGGTGCCTGTGGAGGAATAGTTCTACAGATGTGCTGTGTCACGTGGTGTCTGTGGAGGAATAGCTCTACAGATGTGCTGTGTCACGTAGTGTCTGTGGAGGAATAGCTCTACAGATGTGCTGTGTCACGTGGTGCCTGTGGAGGAATAGTTCTACAGATGTGCTGTGTCACGTGGTGCCTGTGGAGGAATAGTTCTACAGATGTGCTGTGTCACGTGGTGCCTGTGGAGGAATAGTTCTACAGATGTGCTGTGTCACATAGTGTCTGTGGAGGAATAGTTCTACAGATGTGCTGTGTCACATAGTGTCTGTGGAGGAATAGCTCTACAGATGTGCTGTCACGTGGTGCCTGTGGAGGAATAGCTCTACAGATGTGCTGTGTCACGTGGTGCCTGTGGAGGAATAGTTCTACAGATGTGCTGTGTCACCTGGTGCCTGTGGAGGAATAGTTCTACAGATGTGCTGTGTCACGTGGTGCCTGTGGAGGAATAGTTCTACAGATGTGCTGTGTCACGTGGTGCCTGTGGAGGAATAGTTCTACAGATGTGCTGTGTCACGTGGTGCCTGTGGAGGAATAGTTCTACAGATGTGCTGTGTCACGTGGTGCCTGTGGAGGAATAGTTCTACAGATGTGCTGTGTCACGTGGTGCCTGTGGAGGAATAGTTCTACAGATGTGCTGTGTCACGTGGTGCCTGTGGAGGAATAGTTCTACAGATGTGCTGTGTCACGTAGTGTCTGTGGAGGAATAGTTCTACAGATGAGCTGTGTCACGTGGTATCTGTGGAGGAATAGTTCTACAGATGTGCTGTGTCACGGGGTGTCTGTGGAGGACTAGCTCTACAGATGTGCTGTGTCACGTGGTGCCTGTGGAGGAATAGTTCTACAGATGTGCTGTGTCACGTACTGTCTGTGGAGGAATAGTTCTACAGATGTGCTGTCACGTGGTGCCTGTGGAGGAATAGTTATACAGATGTGCTGTGTCACGTGGTGCCTGTGGAGGAATAGTTCTACAGATGTGCTGTGTCACATACTGTCTGTGGAGGAATAGCTCTACAGATGTGCTGTGTCACGTGGTGCCCGTGGAAGAATAGTTCTACAGATGTGCTGTGTCACGTAGTGTCTGTGGAGGAATAGCTCTACAGATGTGCTGTGTCACGTGGTGCCTGTGGAAGAATAGCTCTACAGATGTGCTGTGTCACATAGTGTCTATGGAGGAATAGTTCTACAGATGAGCTGTGTCATGTAGTGTCTGTGGAGGAATAGCTCTACAGATGTGCTGTGTGAATATGGTGCCTGTGGAGGAATAGCTCTACAGATGTGCTGTGTTACATGGTGAATGTAGAATAATAGTATTACAGATGTGCTGTGTCATGTGGTGCCTGTGGTTGACAGTCCTGTACTCTACAAATCAATTATTAAGAGGGCAGATTTCAAATAAAAAAATATTCAATGCATAAAAATTATTAAAAATGGGCATGAAGGTATCAGACAGCCTGGTGACCTTGACTGTGGCAGTGTGGTCCACCTTCTGTTATTTGGCCCAGTACTTGCCTTTTGTCTGGGAACTAAGGACAACTTATTGGAGACGTTTCAACAGCTTTACTACCAAATCACAACCAAGTCACCCACCAACGTGACCATTAGCTCTGTCTCTAATTCAACCACCACCACTACCACTACCACTACCACTACCATCAACAGCAACCACTTTTAACAGAACCCACACCATCGCCTCCTCCACCATTACCATCACCACCACCATCACCCACACTACCATCACCACCATCATGACCACCACCATCATCACCACCGTTACCACAAACAGTATCACCACCACCATCACCAATGTCACAATTACTACCATAAATGAGTACCACCATCATCAACATCACTACCTCCATTTCCATGACCATTGTGCTACAGTTTTATTACTGGAAGACAGGAAATTCATGGGTAAAGGTGTCTTCCTTCCATTGTAATAACTATTGTACCTCTACCTTAATGATATTTTATTTGAAGAATCTCCATTGCTTTTTAAAGTGATTATTTATTGAATGCTGTTTTACTTAAGTTGTAAAAATGTTACTTATATTAGTAGGAGACTCCCCAAAAGACAAAGGGGCAGCAATAAAAATTCTCCTGAATTGTGTCCTTCATCTCTTCCTCATCTCCACCCTCTGAGCTCCATCCCTTCCTCACCTCCATGCTCTGAGCTCCATCCCTTCCTCACCTCCATCCTCTGAGCTCCATTCCTTCCTCACCTCCATGCTCTGAGCTCCGTCCCTTCCTCACCTCCATCCCCTGAGCTCCGTCCCTTCCTCACCTCCATCCTCTGAGCTCCGTCCCTTCCTCACCTCCATCCTCTGAGCTCCGTCCCTTCCTCACCTCCATCCTCTGAGCTCCGTCCCTTCCTCACCTCCATCCTCTGAGCTCCGTCCCTTCCTCACCTCCATCCTCTGAGCTCCGTCCCTTCCTCACCTCCATCCTCTGAGCTCCGTCCCTTCCTCACCTCCATCCTCTGAGCTCCGTCCCTTCCTCACCTCCATCCTCTGAGCTCCGTCCCTTCCTCACCTCCATCCTCTGAGCTCCGTCCCTTCCTCACCTCCATCCTCTGAGCTCCGTCCCTTCCTCACCTCCATCCTCTGAGCTCCGTCCCTTCCTCACCTCCATCCTCTGAGCTCCGTCCCTTCCTCACCTCCATCCTCTGAGCTCCGTCCCTTCCTCACCTCCATCCTCTGAGCTCCGTCCCTTCCTCACCTCCATCCTCTGAGCTCCGTCCCTTCCTCACCTCCATCCTCTGAGCTCCGTCCCTTCCTCACCTCCATCCTCTGAGCTCCGTCCCTTCCTCACCTCCATCCTCTGAGCTCCGTCCCTTCCTCACCTCCATCCTCTGAGCTCCGTCCCTTCCTCACCTCCATCCTCTGAGCTCCGTCCCTTCCTCACCTCCATCCTCTGAGCTCCGTCCCTTCCTCACCTCCATCCTCTGAGCTCCGTCCCTTCCTCACCTCCATCCTCTGAGCTCCGTCCCTTCCTCACCTCCATCCTCTGAGCTCCGTCCCTTCCTCACCTCCATCCTCTGAGCTCCGTCCCTTCCTCACCTCCATCCTCTGAGCTCCGTCCCTTCCTCACCTCCATCCTCTGAGCTCCGTCCCTTCCTCACCTCCATCCTCTGAGCTCCGTCCCTTCCTCACCTCCATCCTCTGAGCTCCGTCCCTTCCTCACCTCCATCCTCTGAGCTCCGTCCCTTCCTCACCTCCATCCTCTGAGCTCCGTCCCTTCCTCACCTCCATCCTCTGAGCTCCGTCCCTTCCTCACCTCCATCCTCTGAGCTCCGTCCCTTCCTCACCTCCATCCTCTGAGCTCCGTCCCTTCCTCACCTCCATCCTCTGAGCTCCATACCTTCCTCACCTCCATGCTCTGAGCTCCGTCCCTTCCTCACCTCCATCCTCTGAGCTCCGTCCCTTCCTCACCTCCATCCTCTGAGCTCCGTCCCTTCCTTACCTCCATCCTCTGAGCTCTGTTCCTTCCTCACCTCCATCCTCACAGGAGAAACTGTGTGTGTCTCTTGACCTCACACAATTTTCTCCCTGTCTTTATGTCTTTCTTTGTATGTTTCTTTATAAACACTCTTTTTATGCAGATGGTCTCACACTCTGTGCAGTGTTTCTGAATCTTTCCTAATAATGTCCCTCAGACTTCATTATAAAGGAGACATACAAAGACATTCTTCAGCCTTTTTTATGTTTTTCAAATTAAATTTTGGCTCTTACTTTTATTGATTTCCTCACTCTGTTATTTGGGGTTAATTGGGGATTTTTTATTCTACCTTCTGAAGAATGCTTACTAAAAATCACTGATTTTCAGTGCTCTCACTTTTTTCTCTCACTTTTTTAATGTACATAATTATGGTTATATATTTATATATCCACATACAAATATAATTAATTTCATGCCAGCTCACAACATTATATATTATTTTGATATTATTCAATTTGAAACACTTAAAATTTTCATTCTGCTTTAGTCTTTGACCTTGCTAGAAGGCTAGTCTTAATTTTCTAAAATGGGGCTTTTTCAAGTTGTTTTTTTCAGTATTGATTTTTACCTTAATTGTATCAGATTGGAGAACATATTCTCCAAGTTTATTTCTTTAAAACTCTTGTATTTACTTTGTATCCTAGCATATAATTGCTTTAAAAATGTTCCATGTATGCTGGAGTTTATATATCTATGATCTTAATTTTGCTAATTTTCTTACTAAAATATTTGATTTTGCTAATGATTCTTTATTCCACCAACTCTTCATAGTTCTGACATTTGTCTTTTATATATTTGGAATTTATGCTACTAGATGTTGGGAAATATAAATTGGTATATTTTCCTGCTTAAATTCAGGTTTTACCTTTATTTCTGGCTATTTTTATCTATCAGTCCATTTTCAGTTATATTTAATAAACCTCCACAACCCTCTTTTCATTTTTCAATCACTTTACAAATGTTTGTATAGTTTACGTTTCTGGACATATTTATTTTTCTTTTCTTTTCAATATATATTTATTGAAATTTTAATTTCACACAATACATCTTAATCATATTTAGAACCCCTCCCTGCACCCTCATACTCCCCACCAGACTTCATGCATTATATCATTTATGTTAAGCATACCAGGTCAAGTTTGTGTTCCCAGATGTTCCTTAGTGTGAGTTCATCGACTGGAGCCTGGTCAGCCTGTGTAGTGTCACTCCCTTCAAGACCAACTCTCCCTCTCCCAGCAGTGATCAAGTTGCCAATAGTTCTTCAGCTAAGATTGTGGCTTCTTGCTCATTTCCCCAGTTCTATGCCAGATTTTTGTCTGGTTTGAGTGTGCAGGGGTCTCATGCATGCTGTCATGATTGCTGTAAGATCTTATAAGCAAATTCCCTGAAGCCTGGAAAACTGTTTCCTTGTGGTCATCCACCACCCTGGCTCTCACAGTCTTTCTGCCTCTCTTCTGCAATGGTCACTGAGTTCTGGTTAGGTGAGCTTTAATATAGGAGTTCAGTCCAGGTACACACACTCTGCAGACTCTTTTTCTCTATGTTTTGGGCAATTGTGGCTTTCTTTGCTAATCACCTTTTGTTGCATGAAGAATCTTTAGTGGTGAGAGTTGAGAGATGCATTAGTGTTCTCCCTGTCCCCTGTTCCATTCTGTTCTTTGAGCTTAGCTGTAGAGGTTGTATTGTAGATGTGTCACTTAGGGATGGATGTCTTACAGACATTTACTCTTTATAAATGTGCCAGTTGTGGAGTTCTGTAGTAGTCTTCATCTGTTGAAAAAAGAAGCTTCTTTGATGAGTGGTGACTGGTATACTTATTTTGGTTTTTTTTGTTAATATTTATTTAACGTGTATGGGTGTTATGCCTGCATGTGCACAAGTGCGCCCTTGTTGTGCAGTGCTCAGGAAGGACAGAAGAGGGTGTTGGATCCCTTGGAACAAGAGTTTCCCCCTCCAGTTCCATTGCTGGGATTAGAAACTGGGTCTTCTGCAAGTGTGCTGAACTGCTGAGCTATCTTTCCAGCCCTGGTGTACTAATTTATAAATATAAGGATACATATTTAGGCATACAGCTAAAACTTACTTTTGTCTAGGGATGTGACATGGGTTTTTCTCTGGGATCTATGACTTCCCCATCCATGTGTATTTGTCTGTGTTTACAGTACCACACACAAGTTCCCTCCCATAGCACGGGCTTTAAGTCCAATTAGATAGCTGTTGATTGCCCCCGAGATAAAAATGTCACCACTGCACTGATATAGTGCCAGTCATTGTTGTGATTATTAGACTTTAAAGCTGGGGTTGGACCATTGATTGATTTTTCTACCTTAGATCTTGTATATTGTCCTCTGAAACTATGAGAGCTGGTCTTCAGGGAGGAGCTTCCAGGTCAGTTCCAGCTCCATTGCTCCAAGTCCTGTGTCCAAAGTACACCTGTCTTTAGCAATAGGCTCTTACCTTCAAGTTCTGGGACAAAATCCAGGGCTGTGTCAGTAGCCCGTGTTATTTTGTGACTATCTAGAAATACCCTGACCAACAACTTGAAGGGCGGTTTCTCCTGCCTGATACCATGTGTCTTGTTATATAGCTTCAGCTATACCATACATGTGCTCATGTGTGGTATCGCTGCTGAGATTTGTGGCAGGGCCCACTTAATCCTAGGATGACCCATGTGGAAAGCTCACACAGGAAAGCACACCACGTGTAGGCAGGTTGAGGTTCAAATGCAGAGAGAGATTTTATTCCAACATGTCTGCTTAAATATCCATCATGACTCAATCCTCAGGGCCGAATGCTAAATCTTTTCCTCACTACACTCCACCCCATGGGTGTGGCCAGGGAGGTACCATTGGCTTAGAATCCAACCCATCTTAACTAAGTTTTCCCACACTCATGGTCAGGTATTGTATGTATTTTTCAGTAGGCTTTTGAACTAATGTATTTCCCTCTTTTTTGCACAGCACCTAAGCATTATTTATCTTTCTCTCTCTCTCTGTCCTCCCTCCCCAGTTAAAGTACCTCCATACCCCCCATTTCAAATCCTTTGATAATAGGTACCTCTTATTATCCCTAACCTCTTTGAGGTCCTTCTCTCCAACCCCAATAATTTTATTTTTTGAGATATGCCTGGTCATACAATTTTACTCCCACAGTTCCTTGTATATCCTGTCCTCCTCTATTCCCAGTTAAATACCCATATTTTACCCATTTCTACATTGGTAACACCTGTCTCCTTCTGTGGTTACATCATGATATATACTCACATAAAAGGATTTGGTGCTAAGATTCTCAAAGGAAAGAGAACATAAGCCACTTGTTTTTCTGAGTTACTTCACTTAGTGTAACAGTTTCTAGGTCCATTAATTTTCCTCCCCATTTCATGATTCCATCTTTCTTTATCACTGAGTAGACCTCCATTGTGTAAATGTACCACATTTTCATTATCCTTTTGTCTTCTGAGGGACATTTGGGTTGTTTCCATTTCTTAGCTCTTGTGAAAAGAGCAGCAACAAACGTGAATGAATAATTATTTCTGCAGTAGGGTGAGTCTTTGGGGTATATGCCAGGGAACATATACCAGATCAGTAGGGTGAGTCTTTGGGGTATATGCCAGGGAATATATACCAGATCAGTAGGGTGAGTCTTTGGGGTATATGCCAGGGAATATATATCAGATCATATGGCAGATTTAATTTTTTAAGAGTCTCCCACACTGCTTTCCATAGTGCTTCACACCAGAACACTCTGGATTTTTGGAGAGCCTCTTATCTGTCATGTCTGTTCATGTGTGTCCACTTGTTCCTAGGGCACTGAGCAGAAGTTCAGGGTCTTATTTCTGGCTTCCTGTTTGCTGTTCCTGTCCCTGTTCTATGTGCAGTTTACCACATTTTCTTTTTTTCTGGTTAAATTTTGGATGAACAATTTTATTTTTCATAATTTTTGATTTACTTATTTTTATCATACACATACAAGTATTTTCTTCTGGGGTGTATGTAAGTGCCCCACATGTATGCAAGCCCACGGAGGCCATTAGAAGGCATCAGATCTCCTGGAACTGGCATTAAGGATCATTATTACCTCCTGGTGGGTGCTGGGAACCAAACCCAGGTCCTATGCAAGAGCAACCAGGGCTCTTAACAACCGAGCCATCTGTACAACCCAATAATTTTATTTAGCCTTGAACGCACTGTATATCCCAGGCTCACCGAACTAGATCTCACTCTGTAGTCCAGAATGCCCCAGCTTTGAAATCACTGTAGAGGCCACATGGGGTCCTGGCATTGCAGACTGACACCACCCACTGTGGCTGGCTAGACTGATACATTTTTATCATTATATGTTTTTTCTATAAATTTAGATGACAAAATACAGTTTTTAATTTTTATTAGCTGCCTTAAATTTTACAACATACATATTAGCTAGGGGTATAATTAATCCCTATCTTTATTTGCTTTCCAGAATCAGGAATCTTAGACCATCTACGCATTTAGTAACGGGTTCTACTGCCCATTGCCCTTCCATCCGGTGTTTGGTGTGAGTGCCGTGCTGACCTGCTTAGTGCGTCACAAACACCCTTCAGGTTCCTGCTCACACCTCAGATTTCCACACGGCACACTTCTGTGTCCTTGTGCATTGCCCAGGAGCATTTTCCTTTAGAGGAGCCTACTACCTGTGCTTTCCTGAAAATATATTAATTTTACTCCTGGTCTTAAAGGCAATTTTTCAAGGCATGGGAGTTATATAGTTAAATCCAATGAAGAATTTATCTACATAGATTTCTGTCCTTATTTTCGCTGCTGAGAATTTCACTTTTCAATCTTTTCTTCTTCCTCCTCTTTCTCTCTCTCCTCTCTCTCTTCCTTTACTCCCCTTCATTCCTTTCACTTCTTATTTTTGAGACAGGGACTCACTCTGTAGCCCAGGATGGCCTTGAACTTACTATGCCACCCAGGTTGGCCACAAACTCAAGCTTTACTGCTGCTTCTCTGAAAGAGAACATTGATTTTATTTCTACCTTTTAATTTTTTGGTCTTTTTGATACAGGGTTTCCCTGTAGCCCCAGCTGGCCTGGAACTTGCTATATAGACCAGGCTGATCTTGAACTCACAGAGATCTGGCTGACTCTGCCTCCTGAGTGGTGGGATTAAAGGTGTGTGCCACTATGACTGGCTCTGATTTTATTCTTAATAATTGTCATTTTCAGGCCTGGAGATGACTCAGCAGTTAAGAGCACTGGCTGCTCTTGTAGAGGAGCTGGGGTCCTTTGCCAGCATCCACGTGATGACTAACAACCGTCCTGGACTCCAGTTCCAAGGATTTGATGCCTTCTTCTGACCTCGTTGGCCCCGTGCAACACGAGCACACTTACATCCATGTAGGCACAGCATGAATACACATAAAATAATAAAAAAGATGAAAGAGATGTATGGCAGAATGCATGATGCATGAGCTCTGGTGGGGTGGGGGCAAGGAAGGGGGCATGGGTCTAAATTTGATTGAGAAATGTTGTATGAAATGCACAAAACTTCAATAAAAATTGGCTTAAAAATAAATAAAAAATAATAGATTAAATATTTTTTTAAGTTGACATTTTCTCTTTTAAAAGTTTTCCTGAGGGTGGCTGGGGAGATGGCTCAGTTGTGAAGTATCTGCTGCACAAATGAGGGACTGAGTTGAGAACCCCAGCACCCACATAAAGAGCCGGGCAGGAGGTCCCACCTGCAGGTCTTATGCTGAGGAGGGGGTTCCCTGGGGCTAGCCAGCTTGTCCTGCTGAATCTGTGAGCAATCCTGCTTCAGAGCATAAGGGGCAGGGGTGACTGAGGATGACTCCTCAAGTGGACAATGGCTTTCACATGTACAGGTACACACACACATACACACACACACATGTACATACACAAACCCACATAGAAGCTTTATTGTGGAAAATTTCAAATACACATAAAGAAGTAGAAAAAGCAGAATAAGAAAATGAGCTGTTTTCTCTGCACCACTCCTACCTCTGCTCTGACCCATGAGGGCCAGTCACAATTCTGTCACTAACATGACTTTGCTCTTTAAATTGCCACATATTTATTTAAGAAGTGGTTTTGTTCCTATAAATTTTCTAGCATTCTGACCCTTCCTAGTTCTGTTGCAGATTATTGTATATATTTTCTTATATTTTTAGAACATTGATCTTAGTGGGTTTTTTCCCTTATTGAATTTTGTGATTTTCATACAATATATTTTGATCATATTTTTGACCCCCTCCCCTATCTGCACCTCCTCTTACTGTCCCATCACCCAATTTAGAGTCCAATTTGTGTTTTCAAGTACCTTTGGTATGCATCCAACCACTGGAGGCTGGTTAGCCTAACAAGAATCTCACACCTGAAAGACTGACTCCCCTTCCCAGTCGATTGGTTGTTAATAGTTCCTCAGATAATGTTGGGGTTTCTTACTCCCTTTCCCACATCTGTGCTGGGGTTTTGTCTGGTTTGAGTTTGCATGAGTCTTGTACACGTTGTCACCATTGCTGTGAGGTCACATGAGTAACTAACTGACCAGCTGTCTGGAAAACTGTTTCCTCCCCGTCTGGCCCTTACAATCTTGCCACCCTCCTCTTCTGCAATGATCCCTGGGCCTTGGGAGGCAGAAGTTTGATACAGGTGTTCTCTTCAGGGACGAGCACACTGCAGCCTCTTGTTCTCTGCACACTGGCCAGTTGTGAGTCTCTCTGTTAATCACCACCTGCTGCATAAGGAAGCTTCTGTGGTGAGAGTTAAAAGATGCATCAATCTATGGGCAGAACATGAAGTCATTAGGAGTCAGTTTAAAACTATATCTATTTATGAAAACTACTATTATGCTCTCCCCTACTTCCCGTGACTTGTCTGGCCTCAGGCCTGATGTCAGTGTTAGGTATGGGCTCTATCCTATGAGGCAGACCTTAAATCCAATTAGAAAGTGGTTGGTGGGGCTAGAGAGTTGACTCAGTGGTTCAGAGCACCAACTGCTCTTGTAGAGGACATGGGTTCGATTCCCAGCACCCACATGGCAGCTAAGAACCGTCTTTAAGCCGGATGTGGTGGTACATGCCTTTAATCCTAGCACTTGGGAGGCAGAGGCAGGTGGATCTCTGTGAGTTCAAGGATAGCCTGGTCTACAAAGTGAGTTCCAGGCCAGCTGGGGCTATAGGGAGACCCTGTGTCAAAAAAAGAAAGAAAGAAAGAAAGAAAGAAAGAAAGAAAGAAAGAAAGAAAGAAAGAAAGAAAGAAAGAAAGAAAAAGAAAGAAAGAAAGAAAGAAAAAACAAAAGAAGTTATGGAGGGACAGTAGTTTGAGGGGAGACACCAAACTGAAACCTCTGGGAAAAAAAAGAAAGTGGTTGGTTCCTCCCATAATGTTCCTTTCACTCTTGCACTGGTGGGCAGATCTTGCTGGGCTAGTTGTAGCTCACAGGATTCACAGCTGGGAAAGGGTGATGATTACTTTTCTCTTTAGGCAGCAAGCATAGCGACTTCCTGCACTATGAAAGATTGCCAGTAGACACGAGGCTCTGAAGGTAGAACAAGCTTAATTTCTCCTTTTTTGTTCTACATTTCATGTATATGGTGTCTTCAACACACTGGAAGTTCCTGTGAAGTTCTGATGGTGAACTCAAAGCAGGGGCCATGGCCAGTATTGTGAGGGTCTTCAGGCCCCTGGTCACCAGTTCCTGGTACAGGGCTTGACTTTGCTATCCTACAGTGTCTTACACTTTCTTTGTGCTCTTTCCTTTAAGTTTTATTTCAGTTTGACTTTTCTTCAGATATTCTATCTCTATTGAATTCTAATTTCATGTTTTGAATTGTTTTAGTTATTTCATTCAACTGTGTTTCCTTTTTTGTTCTTTTTTTTTTCAGATTGGGATCATCTAAAACTGTGTTTCCATGGTCTTTATTCAGTCTTTTATTCCTGTCCTCCTTGAGTTCCTTGAACATATTTATAATTTCTATTTTGAAACCATTGTCTTGTGCATCCACTAGGTTGTCATTCTCAGGAAGCATTATAGTGGGGTAGCTAATTTCTGTAGTAGATATATTATCTTGGTTATTCACCTTCCTTGTGTTTCCTGGATGAAACCTGGGCACCTGGACTTCTGTAGTGGAGTTTCTTGGTCTGGGTAAGTCATTTCATTTTTGTTGAATGTTTGTTAGTGTCTTTATTTGCTGTTACCCCAACTTATGGCCCAGCTGCATAGTGCTTGGCATCCAGTTTTGGGGCCACTTTATGTAAATGAGGTGAAAGAATAATTCTCAGTTAGCTAGAGATAGCAACTTTTGCATTGATGTTCCAAGATTGACTCCACTCAGTCCTGGATCAGCAGAGTGGGCTGGGGGCCCAGCACGTCTGGAGAGTGGCAGACCTGAGGTGGCGAATATCCCCACAACCCAGAGAACCTTGAGAGCTGAGGTGGTGGGGCACCAGGAAGTCTCCATCTTAGTGTTCTTAATATTTTCTCCTTGCCTTTCATTCTTTGCACTTTAAAAATGATATGTACATATTATATCAATTTAAAAATTTTCATATTGCATAGAATTTATAGGTCATCTAAAGTATAAAGACAGGCATGTGCCCCTTGTACTGGATGATTTTAGATCCCCATCTTTTTTGTAAAATGACTTAGTTTCTGGCCATCAGTTTGCAGCACACATTTATAACTCATTGAAGCCTTTTACATTTTTGAACTATTATTATTGTTGTTGTTCTTGTTGTTATTTTGGGATTTGTAGACAGGGTTCACTCTGTTGCCCAGAGTGGCCAGGAATTCATGACATGGTTTGGGCTGGTCTTAAACTGTCAGCGATGCCTCGGCCTCCCAAGTCTTGGGATTAGAGGTGTGGGCTCTATGCTCTCTAGTTGAAGCTTTTTTTTTTCTGTTTCATTGTATGACTTAGTGTCATACCTGAAACTATCTAAGTATCTAATACTCTTCTTTGTATGAGTTTTGACCTGTATTATTTTACTTCTTTTTAAAGATTTATTTATTTATTTGTTTGTTTTAAATTTTATTTATTTTTGTGTGTGTATGAATGTACTGTCTGCATGTAGGTTTGTGCACCCATGTCGTGCAATGCTGCTGAGGTCAGGAGAGGGTCTCGGATTCCCTTGGAACTGGAGTTCTCCTGGAATTGGAGTTACAGATGGTTCTCAGCTGCAATGTGGGTGCTGGGGATGGAACCTGGGTCCTCTGCAAGAGCAGTCAGTGCTCTTAACTGCTAGGCTATCTCTCCAGCCCAAAGATTCATTTATTTTTATTTTATGTATATGACAGTGTGCCTGCATATATCTGTGGACATCTGCCTTGTGACACTCTTCCTAGGGAGATGGGAACAAATCTATTCACCTCTGACAGGGAACCAATAATAGACCAAATAAGAATTCCACCAAAGTCCAATTTTATGAAACAATGAGTTTTATTGGAATTATTTACAACAGTATGGTTAAGAGGTTACTTACAGGAGCGAATATGACTCACAAACAGCTGTACCCTTGAAGGCCCATGCCAACATAGGTGGCCACATATGGAAGCTGGAAGCTTGGCACTCACTGCTCAAGCTGCAGGCAGATTAGCAGCTTATCTTTCTCAGGTAGCCCAACTGGTCTAGGAGTATCTCTGTGCAGTCCTTGCTGCTCATAGGAGCTTTGGGAGGGAGGAGCCTAGTAAATCTGGTCAGTTTCAGGGACTCCCTGAAGCTATGGAGTTGTTCACTTCCTGAGCTTCCCTGAATAATAGAATGGTTCACCTCCCTTTTTAACATCCTGTGTCTTAAAAGCCTCCCTCCAGGATGGAAGGTTTTATTTCAGAAGGGATTGCTACACAATAGCACCACATGTGTGCAATGCCCATAGAGGCCAGAAGAGGGCATCAGATCCCCCTAGAACTGGAGTTACCTATGGTGGTGAGCTGCCAGTAGATGCTGGGAACCAAACCCAAGTCTTTTTCAAGAGCAGCAAGTGCTCCTAACTGCTGAGCCATCTCTCCAGCTCTCCATTTGTCTTCTTCATACAGAGTTCATTTACTATTTCTTGAAGGCAGATCTACTGGTGACAAATTCCCTTAAATTTTGTTTGCTTTGGAAAATATTTATCCTTTATTTTCCCTCCTCTCCATTTCCTTCCTTCCTTCCTTTCTCTCTCTCTCTCTCTCTCTCTCTCTCTCTCTCTCTCTCTCTTGGGATTGTGTGGATTAAGTTCATTGCGATGGAAGATCCTTGCAGGCAAGCCTTTTAAGAAGAATAGGCGCTGGAGCACTAAAAAAAATTACTGGCACTCCTGTTCCAGAAACTCGAAGGGGGCTGTTCTTTGCTTTCCACTTTGTTGGTTTTTTCCCTCTTTTATTTATTTTTTTAAGGGATTCTACAATATAATAACACAGTTTTCAGATAACATTGATGCTATTCAGTTTGCCATACAATTAGGTAATTGGTGCATTTTTTTGACCATACACAATGAATGTAAGTAACATCATGTAATAACCAATTTGCAAGTATCTATGTCCAAATTTTGAACAACCCATGGTCCCCATAGTCTACTTGGAGATACTTGTATGCACAGGCATGGTGATCAATAGGATCCAGTCCAATATGCTGTAGTCTCATGTCACCCCACACTCCTCCGCAGCCTTTCATCTAACCATGCCTCTCTCTTCGCAATTTGTTCCCTAGGCTTTGGAAAGGGGCACAAGTGGGTGACAAGCAAAACAGTCTATTTTTTTTTAATTTATTTGACTATAGCTTTTCACTTGCTCCCTTTCATGGGTTGACATTTTATCCAGTGATACCTTTTTATCATACTAACAAAGCACAAGCAATTGGATGTACAGGCATTTAAGCAGTACTAATTATTATGGCAAGCTAAGCTGTGAGCATAGACACAGATGCTTGGATGGTTTGAGAGCCTGGTTGAGTCCCTGGAGTGGCTCTCAGAAGTGTGGCTGCCCAGAGCTTTCAACTCACCCCCTTCACCTCCAGCCTCCGGCTCTCTGTTTGTTGCAGGGGAGTCCTCCTCGTGGAACCCTGTGTGGTGTGTGTGTGTGTGTGTGTGTGGGTGTGTGTGTGTGGACAGCTTTGGTCCTGGACATCTGCTGCAGTGCTCAATGGTCCTCTGCTCTGTGATTCTCTGGCTCAGGGGCTTCAGTCAGCCTGGTGCCTGCAATTTTCTGGTGGATCTCAAATGAGTCATTGATTTTCATTCTGTCCACCTTTTACTTGTTGGGATAAAAATAACTTCCAAGCTATTTGCATGCTGGTTTTGAAATTCCTTTACAAATGCTGTTGTTCTAAAAGCAGGTATTTTAATTGCTTTCAATAACAGGCATAGAGATTTCTTCATTTTAAGGGTTTTGATACCCGAGTCATCTACGCTGTCTCTGCTCCTGGCTCTTCTCTTGATGCCTGTGCTTTGTTGCCAGTTTCCTTATGTAAGACACTTTCCCAGGCCACTAATGTCAGAGAATATTCCTTTCAAAGGCCCAGATGAAGAGCCCATCCTTCAGCGCTGACTGCAATTTGCCTTACTGGAACCTGGGAGGATGCAATCAGACTTGACATTTTGCACGACTTTGGTCACGCAAATTTGAGCAATTTCCACTCACTGTCGGAACTCGCTTTCCCACAGCCCTTTCTCTTTCCTCATCACCCTGTGTTCTCTCTACTTTCACTCAGGATGGAGGGCGCTCAGTTCCAGGGAGCCCGCAACTCAGAGAGGTGGCGGGAGCTCTTTTCTGACATACGTGTGCAGTATATATATGTTCGTGTGTGTTTATGCGTGTGTGTGCTTGTTATGCATATATGTGTTTGTGTGTAATGCTTGTTGTGTGTGCGTGAAAGAGAGAAAGAGCAAGCGAGAGAGCGCGTTTATGGTGTGTGAAAGGAGATTGCTGTGCAGGACTCTACTTGGCTAGGCCTTGAGTTTTCAGTTTGTCTTTTTCATATCCATGGAACCTTCTAGAGCTTTTGCTGGCTTTCTTGCCATTTCATTCGATTTTCCCAGGGCGAAGGCAGGGCAAATGCCAGCTTGTTCCTCCGAGTTCTAAATCTTCCTCAGTTTTAAGCCTAACAACAACCCATCTTTTCAGCTTTCATACCTTAAAAATACTTTAAAGGAGTTCTATCTAGTATTGTACTTGTTTTCAGTCAGACCACACATCCCCAGCTGCCTCTGTGAGAAGCAGGTGCTCCAGGTACGTAATGATTCCTCTTTGAGACTTTTCTTTATAGATCTGTCAGAACAGCTTTTCCACTCATCCCCAAAACCAACTCCACAGTTGCCAAGCTCAGAATTGTTCAGAGCCAAGTCTTAGCTGTCTCTGTTCCCATGACATTGGGTTCTGGTCCATGCGAGAGGTCATTGTGGTGAGGGCATGGTGGAGCAGGGTGGCACTGTGATCGTACCTCAGCACCCTGGCTGGCAAGTTTTGTGCATTTTAGTCATCACTTTCTTTTCCTTCCAAATGACCTTTTCATCTTTAGAGCACTTTGAATATTTAGGGATAATTAGTCCAAAGGTTTTCACAGACAAGGAAGCTGAAACTCAAAGACACAGACAATTTTAAGGTTATGTAAGATGATTTTAGACTTGAGTTGTGGTAACTCAAATTCTTGAAGCCTTACCTCCTGTATAGCCCCAGTGCCACAATCAACTGAGAGACCAGCGCTGCTGCGATGCTGTCAATGGGCCTCAATTCTATGAAGATTTCATGAGATTTCCTCCAGCCCCATGTCTTTTGGGATCTATTGGGTCTCATTGTGCTGGAGTGCTGATCTCTTTGGTCTCCTCCAATATCTAGTTTTCTCCTGTCTTTTAGCCTTGCTTGGAGAACTCCAGTCAGCAGCTTTACAAATTGTCCCTGACTTCGATGGCATCATGGTGGCACCTTCCTATAATTCAGATACTCAGGAGGTAGAGGCAGGAGGACTACAGGTTCAAGGCCAATCTAAGCTATAAGAGACCCTGTCTCAAAAAGAAAAGAAAAGAAGAGAAGAGAAGAGAAAAGAAAAGAAAAAAAAAAGAAAAGAAGTAAGGAAATAATCTTAGTGTTTGTTAGATATTTTCTCATGATTAGATCAGTATCATCATTTGGGGACTGAAGAATCACAGATGCATTGTGCATGTCTCTCAATCCTGTCAGGGCTGGCTCATCCAGCTATTGTCCCTAGTACTTGGTGACATCTTGGTTACTTGGTTGTGGGGTTCTCCAGTTCCTCTGTTGTGCAGGAACCCCTTTGTAATTAGCACACATTTGGTGGGAGATTCCTGGGGGCAACACTGAGGTCAAGCTGTGAAGCCAGGGAAGGAGGACGATGGGCAGCAGGAGGCTGATTGAAGAGTGGTAGACAGATAGGACTTTTATTAAAGATGAGAGTTTATTCACTATAGGGGAAGGCTAGCACATAGATCACAAGGTAGGCACACACTGGCACACACCGCACCCCGCTGCACTCAGGCTGATGTAGGTACATGCCAGTCTTGGTAAACAGGTCACACAGAAGTAGGCATACAGGCGTATGACAGACACACATGAGCTGGCTGGGGAAGGCCCAGGGAATATGCCGGTAAGGCCTAGGTGCACACCTCTGACCTCAAAGTGCTATTTATACAGAATCTATACAAAAGTGGCAGAAATAGTTAAAATGACAGATGACATCATTGTTTACTTTGTGGTTCCCTGGACACAGCCATTTTATACTGACTCGCATCCTAAAATGCCCAGCATTAGCCATCTTGGCCCACGCTGGGCATCTGTGTCAGTTCAGGTTGTCTGAACATAAACCGTCCTGCACCGCCCTCTGTTCTCAGCAGACACAAACACTGGTTTCTTTAGACCCCTCCCCATTCAGCCTTCATTGACTGCTTCCTGTAGTTTCCCTTTTATGATGTGACTCTCGAGAGAAAGTGCCTTCTCACTTAGATTCTCACCCTTCCTCTGGGACCCCAGTGGCAATGATTTAAGGTAGCTTAGGTTGAAATCAGAAGAGAGATTTGATATATGAGTTAGAACCGGTGTGGAAAAGTTCGGTCTCAGGGCAGAGTACAGCCTGGACATGTGGATCAACGTATACAAATGAAACCCAGATGTGACTGGAGTGGGGCTCAGACCAGAACGGTTCATTAGCAGAGAAACAGAGGAAACTTGGACAAGATATATGACTTACAGGCAGATGGAATCATAAAACAGCTCGCCAACTTGGATATATGGGTGGAAGGTGGAATGTCAGGGCAAAGATTGGAGCTACTTAGATGCTAAGAGTCACATGCCCAGGAGCGAAGGGCTCAGGGGAGAGGGTGGTGCAAGGTTTCTGCAGAGGCTTCCTTTAGCCAATCCACAAAAGGCTTTGTGTTAATTTAAGCCCATACTGCAATTATCTAAGGAGAACTGGTTCTAGGTTGACTCCCCCATGAGGCAGCAAACGACCGCGGTTCTTCTCTGGCTTTGCTCCTGCTGGGCCTGTCTGTCCCTCCTTTCCTCCCTTCTTAGTCCACTCTGCTCTTCAAAGGATCTTGATAAAGGCTGAATACAGAATGGCTCAAAGAAGTGAGAGCAAGTGGTTCTCCTTCTGCCATTCTCAGTAGGGAATCCTGGGAGAAGTGAGGCCGTCACTGTCACCCTTCTTCCCACTACCTGGCTTTCTGTGTCCTCCTCTGCTACAGTGGATATCAGAGGAGACCTGCCATCTGCTGAGAGAGTTACAGAGGGAGCTTGGGGAGGAGAAATAGGTTTTTGTGGCTGGGATCCTTGAGGGAGCCTGGGAAGAAAGGAACGGGCCATTGCCTGGACCTTCCCTCCTGCTCGTCCCAGGGTTGTGTAATGGGGTGGAGAAGAGCTGCCAGCCAAGGGCAGGCTGCCAGCCTGGGAGTCCTCAGCAGCTTCTGCTCCTTCAATACACTTGTGTTGGACAGTATGATTACTAGTTTTGATAGTGGGGAGCAGATCTCTCTTAGAATTGACATCATGTCCTAGAACCTACCATTGTACCCCACACAAACACCCATATGTAAAAACACCACTTTCTTAAGGAGGATCCTGCCCAGTTGACATGCATTATAATCTCCCAGCTTATTGGAGAATGAAACAGGGATTCTGAAGGCTTAGGTTTCTGCTCTTCTTCTTCTTCTTCTTCTTCTTCTTCTTCTTCTTCTTCTTCTTCTTCTTCTTCTCTTCCTCCTCCTCCTCCTCCTCCTCCTCCTCCTCCTCCTCCTCTTATGCTGCTACAATTCACCACAAATTTAGTTGCTGTGCTGTAACTCAACCCTGGGTATTTTGTGCTCCACCCCAGAGGCTCCAGGGAAGAATCTGCTCGTACCTTATGGAGGTTGTTGGTGGTTCTCTGTGCTGGTAGCACCTGCCATCTATCCTGCTCTTGGTAGACAGCTGTTTCAGGTTTTAGTGTCTTCCTATGTTCCTTGATTCCTGTCTCCATTATCAAAGCCAGCCCACAACAGGTCAGGTCCTCACTTCCCAGCTTTCTGACCTCTGCTTGTTTTATATTTCCTGTCTTTCCCTTATCATTCTCTTTCAAAGATTCTGGTAAGAAAAATGGCTTATCTTTTTTTAAGTTAGTCACATCTTGATAATCCAGAACAGTGCATGGGATTTACGGTCTGTAACATAAATCATATCTGGCAAGCCCCCTTTGTGCTGTACTGATGCAGTGTGTTCACAGATTCCATGATTCAAGATTTGGGCATCTTTAGAAAGGTTATTATTCAGCTGCTTTTTAAAAAAAAATATTTTATTTAAACTTATGTTTATGTGTAAATGAGTGTGTACCACATTTGTATGGGTTCCCGTGGAAGCCAGAAAAAGGTGTAGGATACCCTGGAGCTGGTGTGCGTGAGCCACCTGACACGGGTGCTGGGAACCCAACTTTGTCCTCTGCAAGAACAACAAGTGCTCGTAGTTGTTGAGCCACCTCTCCTCTCCTCTCCAGCCCCTATTTGGCTTCTTAGGAGCTCAAAGAACACAAGAAAGAGAGAGGGGGATGATAGACACCAGGTCCTGCAGCACTGCCCACAACAAGCCTGCAGGGGACACCAGGGCAGCCTGGGGAGCTGCATGCGCTGGGCCCAGGTGTGGGGGCCGGGGGGGCAATAGGGTCTAACACCAGAGGTCAGCTGGAGGCAGAGGATCGAGTACAGTGATGCCCACCTAAGCGTGGCTAGGCTCAGTGAGCCGATGCCAGAGGGTGGGGCTTATGCTTGGTGGCCTCCTCTTGCCTGGAGTATGTGGAGCTCTAGCCGGAGCAGCAGCTGCTGAGCACAAAGCAGGACTTGAAGAATCCTGCAGAGGCTCTGCTCTCTGCTCTCTGTCCACTTTGCTGGCAGTTTTGTGGTGGTTCTTCCACTCCTTTGCCTATCAGTGACACAGGCTCTGAGACTGATCATGAGAAGTTCTTGTGCATGCCAGCACCTAGGCTGAGCCCAGCTTTGCATTCTGCTTCTTCCTGAAGGCTGCTCTGTGTCGCCCTGTCCTGGGAGCTAGGACACGGTACACTGGATTCCAGCAGTGTAACCACACAGCGGAGCCAATTTTAACTGTAGCTCCTGCCAGGGCGGCCAGCCTCACACAGCGTGAGCTCCTTCAGTGCTGAGGATTCTGCAGAGAGCGAAGGCCATCCGCATACTCAGCTGAGGAACAGGTGGGAGTTTCACCACTGAACAGTCTTGGACCAGTAAAAATAGGAGCATGAGATAAAGAGTCTACACGTCCTTCCCTGGGCGGATTTTCTGAAGGGCTTTCTGTACTAGCTCCTCAAAGGGTCCAAGGAAACCGAGGTTCAGTTGTCTAAAGGAATGGTCAGTTCATACTCCCTGGCATAAGCTTTTCTCTCTCCCATTTTGTACCTCTGCTTTCTGATTCCTGTTTCATGAAATAGAACCCTAGAACAAATCACCCCCGGCTCTGTCTCAGCTGCTAAGGCACATACCAACTATATTAACTGGTGAGGTTCAGGAAACCTAGAGTCAGGATCAAAAGCGTTTAATAAGACAAAGCTTGGCCTCAAAACCACAAGACAGGAGCCAGTCCTCACTACAACACGTGGCTCCTGTGGAGACACAGGGCTCTGCAACTTCCTTAGAAAAGTGGGCTGTGTTATAGACAACTCACCTGTGTAAATAAAAGAGGCAGAGAAGCATAGAGCCAGCATTGTGTTGGTGTTATAAAAGGCTTATATGGACATCACGAAGAAACAAATTGAGAGCTTATGACATGTCAATTACTCAACTGAATTAATTGTGGCATTTTATGCTTTTTTTTTTAAGGCATTGGGAGGAGGCAGAGGAACAGAGGAAGAATCCTCACACATCTTTCATTTAAAATATATGATTTGGGCGGGGATATAGCTCAAAGTATAACACTTGCTCAGTATACACAAGACACCGACAGGAAGTATGGCAGTGTCAGGGGGTGTGAGAGAGGTCTTTACAGATGCTGGGGAGTCCAGACAGCAAAAGGCTAGGAGGAAAGCAACCTTAGACCTGAGAAGTCTAGAAGCAGATGAGGCTGCTGCTGGTGTCCAGGTGTTAGAGGATCAGGTCGGATCCCTTTCCGCAGAACCACACAGCTCTGTCTCCAGAGACCCAACACATTAGAACAAATTTCAGGTGTCTTATCTGAAGTTTGGGGCTAGTAATCCTTTTAGATTCTTGCTATGTTATAGGATTCAAATAATAAATTACATATAAACTTAAGTTAACCCCTTTTCACAGACATGCATTGAAAGTTAGCTACATATCATGACTTCCCTGTGCACTTAGAGGTGAGTGCAGTGTGCCCTTGCCCCTGAGGAGGAAGGCAGTCAGGTGCACTATGCGGAAGGCAAAGTACAAATGGTACAATCTGAGAGATCCAGAGAGGGAAGAATTCAATAATCCTGTGTGGAAAATGATAAGCTGAAGTCTAAGCTGGAGGATTAGTGGATTTCTTCAGACATAGGAAAAGGTAAAATTGGAAGGAGTCAGTGAGGATGTTCCAAGAGGGAGAGGATGAGAAGTTGAAGGCATGTGGTGGGCACATTAGAAAGAATTTAGAAAACAGAAAGCTGGGTAGGGACTTGTTAAATTCAGAGTTCATTGGCCCCTGAATTTTACTAAACAGTAAGTAGTTTCAATTAGAATCAGAATCTCAGGTGAGGGAATGGAATTGGATAGGACTGTGAGTCATTTGCATGGTTGTTGCTATGAGAGTTCAAACAGTGCTCAGAAGGTAGTATGTTGAGGGAAGACATAACTGGGTGGAGGACAACAGCTTGTAGAACAGCCATATGCAATAGTCAGGGAAAGGAAGAACACCATGCCAGTTTAAGCTTTTTTTTTTGTGGGACACTGAGATATAAAAAGTGCAGTAAAGTATAAGTCAGTTACCAGATAGATCATCAGGCATACTTTTATTTTTTTAATTTTTATTTATTTATTATTTTTTTATGTGTATGAGTGTACTGTCTGCATGTAGGTTGGTGCACCCACATCATGCAATGTCCTGTGTCATCAGATGTTGTCTAATATGTATATATTGTCTGTTGGTCCTTTAATCACACATGGCCATAATCCATGGGATATTCTTTCCTCCTTGGACCAGGCTCACAGCTTTAGAAGGCTGCAAGCCTTGGAGATGTCCCTGGCTGGCAGGCTGAAAGTTCCTAGGATGAGCTCTGGTAAGAAGAGGGGAGGGAACTGTGAGAAGTCACCCAAAGAGAAAGGAAATGGACTCAAAGAGAGAGGTCGGGAGAAAAATGACTCAGTTTTATCCATAGCAGCAATGTGTTTATATACTAAATGCTACTGTGCTCTGGGCAAGGAAGTGGAGGGCAGGAAGGTGTGAATGAGAGGAAGGGAAGGGCGAGCCATCCTGGCTCCTACCGGGGGCTGCAGAGCTCCTGTTTGTGTAAGCGGTAAACTAGAGGTGTGACATTTTGCTAAATATCTCTAAGGATGAGGCTATTAGGGTCTGGAACTTTGCAGAGATAGGTGAGGCAGGAAATACTGCAATATCCTGACCTTACTGAGCTACAGATAACTCACAGAGGCAACTTAAATGCCCACGGAGATATCAGATAACTCACAGAAGCCCTGAGACAGAATTTGCAGGCCCTGCCTCAAGCCAGACAAAGTCTTATTCCTACAGCCCCTCCTTTGTTTTTTATTAAAATGGAGCAGTAATGTCACAGTCCTCCAGAAGACTTTCCAAGATGGCCTGATATTGGACTAAAACAGTCTGGGCTGCAACCTCAGTGAGTGTATTGATTCAGTTTTTGATAAACCAGAGAACACAGGGTGCAATAGTCAGGAGAACTCCTAGGGTGAAAATGGGTCCCAGAAAAGGAAGCAAACAGGCAGTCAGGGGATTGGAAAACCAGGGGACAGAAACTTGTGGGGAGTACCTTACATGGAGTTCTTTCCTAAGGTCCTTTAGGGTTTTAGCATTTTGTTCAACTACACCAGATTCATTAACATAAAAGCAGCATTCCTCCCCAAGGAACACACAGGTTCCCCTGTTTTCTGCAGTCAGTAAGTCCAGGGCTTGCTGGTTCTGCATCACCACCTCGGCCAGAGAAGTTTTCTGTCTCTGGAGCGATTCAAGGCTGTTCATTGTGGATGCCATTGCCTCATCAAGCTTATTTTGGAAGTCTGCTTCCATGTCGTAAACCTTCGCTAGGACTCCACTCACAGTTCCTGCTGCTGCTGTGGAAAGAATGATGCCTAGGCTGACCAGAAGCAGGATAAATATCTTTCTCTTTTTGACAGTCCTGGTCTGGTCACAGCATCCAAGCAACTTCCTCCTTCTCATAAAGGAAGAGCTGGGGAGTAATAATAATGGGCAAGCAAATTCCAGAACCAGTAGCATTTGCACAGAGGGAGGCAGCACCCTCACACCAGAGAAAAAATGGGGATTTGGACACACAGGGTCCAGTGAAGGGGAACGCTTCAGAGGCACCTGGAGTCTGGGGCTGCGGCAGCTCTCGCTAAACAAATAGGAAGAGTTGTGAGTTGGTCAAAGAGGGAAAAGCTGTGAAATACCAACCCTGTGTCCATGGGGGCAGATTCCTGTAGAAGGGTGTTAGAAGGAATGGCAGTGAGAAGAGGTCATGTGAGAGATGCACAGAAAAAACATTGGGAGACATTGGGCTGGGTGGTGTAGTTAAGGAGATCTCTGGCATATTCAGTGTACTGAGGCCATGTTACAGTATACTGTGGCTTTCCTTCCAGTTTGGATTCCTGTAACAGAATGTGGGATTGAGTGAGAATTGACTGAGGGGCTAGAACAAGCTGGGGAGAGATGCGAATATCTGCCACAGGGTACCTGGCATTACTGTAAGAGTAGAGTTTTCCCTGTACTCCAGCCCTTCAGCAGTCACTCCAGGGGTCCTGTATATTAATTACAAACAGGTTATTTTGGATTCGGAACAGGCTTCTTGGACTGTGAACATTCTCCAGCTTGCAAGACCAAAATCTGCAACCACCATAAGTGTGAACTTCCTGTAAACACTGTCCTTTGTTAAGAGGTGGTGCACGCTTTAATTCCTAGCACTTGGGAGGCAGAGGCAGGTGGATCTTTGTGAGTTCAAGGCCTAGCCTGGTCTACAGAGTGAGTTCCAGACAGCTGGACATACAGGGAGACCCTGTCTCGAAAAAGACCAAAAAAAAAAAAAAAGTAATGGGGGAAACAGATACAGGGTGCCTGGGAAGTAGAGGTGGTGTTGGGGGACACAAGGATTGTGACTGCCTTGTGGCAGCCTTGGAAAGGACAGTCGCTGCTTCCAATGACCTGATTCCTTCCTTCCCAAGTTTCTCTGACAAAAAAACCTCCAGACATGGATCCAAGTTGGTGATCTGTTTGCAGGCTGGGCAGAGGCAGAGTTAGCTGGAATAGCAGAGGCAAGGGGGAGACTCTTTGTGAAGACCCCCATATATGCATAGTTCTGTAATGGCTCACAGGTCTTGTAAGAGATGCCATCCTCCTGTTGCCTTCTTTATGACAAAAACAGGGGTGTTCCAGAGACTGCAAGATGGACGGATATGATATGCCCAAAGAAAATTGCTCTTTGACTAATCTTGTAAAGCTCTAACTTCTCTCCTGGTAAGGGCCACTTGCTCATCCACGATGGATCATCTGACTTCCAGTCCGATGATGGGGAGCATCTCTTCAGTGACCCTCAGGATTGGGGGTGCTTCTTGCTGAGATGATGGAGGTGTTTTCTCCCAGTTAAATGGCCTGGTTGGTCTCATTCGGAGTGGCAATAACTACATCCAAAGCCTCCAAAAGATCTAGCCCTAGCAGATTGATATTAGTGGTTGCTATTAATGGTGAATCTGACCTGTGTTTCCATCAGGGTCCTCCCAGCTGTAAACATTTTTAGTGATGTAGGACTGTGAAGGTCCTCCTATTCCTAGAAGTTTAGGTCCTGGAAGTAATGGCCAGTCAGGGAGGATTTCTTGTTGTTTTAAAATGATTCTGTCTGCCCCTGTATCTATCAAACATGTAAAGGGCCTCCCCCCAATTTTAGTCATCAATGCAGGATGTAAGCCTTCTGAAATGGGTGCTGCCCAGAGGGCTCATACTAAATCTTTCCCCCCCTTTTTTCCCTGGGCTAGGGGCTGCCTGCCAAATATTTAAAAGTAGTAATTGTGCAGGGATCTCCCAAGACCACCTGAAGCACAGGTAGGAACTGGGTGCTTTAGCCAGGAAGATTGTTTGATTGGATTTCGTTGTCTTTGTTGTCTTTGGCCTGATTGGCTGGTGTGGCTGTGGGGGCGGAGTTGTCCTCCCAGCTGGTATAAAAGGTGGGTTTGTGTGAGTCTTGAGATGGGGGAATCCCCCAAGACACCTTAAGCACAGCTACTGGGGCACAAGCTAAACAGCAACCCCCAACCCCCCCAACACCCCCCCTGCCACCCCTGCCAACTGGGATTGCCGAAGGAGTGTCCAAATGGATTCTTTGGAGAACCTTCAGAACAGAAAGGGAAGAGTGGTTTAGACTTCCAATAGAAAACCTAAAGCTGAGACAAGTCAAACTGCATAAGCAAGGAGAAAAGGAGAAAAACAAATCAATCAAACAATGAAAGCATCTGAAGGAGGCAAGCAAAGAACCTTCACACAGTGAAGAGGCAATTTGGGATCACATTGGAATACAGGCAAAAGAAACCCATGCCAGGGACACAAAGAGAGACACAGGGAAAGGTGCAGGATAATTCCAACCAAGCTCTACCAACCCTGTGGAAGACCCTAGTGGGATTTCCCTGGGGATGGCCGGACACAGATATTAGAAGTACAATTGGAACATACTCTAAAGAAGTACAAGATTATAAAGAGCAAAATCAAAGAATTAAGAAAAGAGAATTGAAAAACTCAAGAAGGACCTGAGAGAAGAGAATGACAAACTCCAGAGAAAGTGGAACACTGCTGAAAAGACCTTTTGTTGAAAAAGATAAGGAACCAACCAGCAAAGCAAAAGAGCTACAGGAAGAGATTGCGAAGCTCCAAAAAGAAGTAGAAATACTAAAGAAATCAGAAGAGGAAATGGAAAAGGAAATCAAACACTCATCCAATCAAGAGGAAGGAATGGAAAAAGCCTCAGAAGCAGAACAAAAAATAAGACCTAGAAGATAAACGAACAAGATATCAGACCTGGAAGATAACCACAACTAAAAACTCAAGTAAAGATATGAAAAATTAAAAATACACAAGTGCAACCAGAGGAACTGTGGGACACTATAAAAAGACAAACTCCAACATCATAGGATAGGAAGGAGAAGAATCCCAAAGAGAATGGTATTGATAGATCTTCAACAGAATAATAGATGAAAATTTCCCCAAACTAAAAAAGACAAACCAATACAAAATACAAGAAGCACATAGAACATCCCAAACAGACAAGACTCAGAAAGAAGAACTCTCCACGCCATATCATATTAAAAATGCTACACCCAAAAACAAGACAAAATTCTTAAAAGCCACAAGAGAAAAAAAAACAAGAGACCTATAAGGGAAACCTATCAGAATACAATTGACTTCTCAGTGCAAACTATGAAATCAGAGAACGTGGAGTAAAGCATCCCAGTGTTAAAGGACTATGATGCCACCCAGGTTACTATACCCAGCAAAAATGTCAATTATTGAAGGAGAGAGAAAAATCTTTCCATGACATAAACAAGATGAAAGAATACATGTCCAGAAACCAACCCTTCAGAGCAATACTTGAAGCAATTCAAAGGGAAGAAGAAAAGAGCAACCATCCCCAGGCACCTAGAAAGAGAAAATCATAAAAAGTAAACTGCCGCACACATTGCACGGACAGGTGCACAAACTTGCATGCAGACAGTACATTCATACACTACAGGAAATAAAAAAATTAAAAAAAAAATTTAAAAAACAGCATAAACTGCAGAAGTTAGAAACCAAACCAAACCACCGCAAATGGATATTAAGGCAAAAAGGAAAAAGCAAACAACAACCTATCAGTCATAACCTTAAATATTAATGGACTAAATTCTCAATCAAAAGCAAATAGACGGGGGAAGATTGGATTAGGAAACGAAATCCATCGATATGCTGTCTACACGAACCACATTACCTTCAAGGACAGGCACCCACTTTAAGTAACGGATGGAAAAAAAATATTCCAATCAAAATGTACCAAAAAAGAAAGCAGGTGTTGCTATTTTAATATCAGACAAAATTAGACTTCAAAGTAAAAGAACATCAAGAAGAGACAAGAGAAGGCCATTACATTTTTATCAAAGAAAACCAATTTACCAAGAAGATTTTAAATTATATAGTATATGCACCAAATTTGGTGCACCAACTTTTATAAAAAAATTGTCCAGGACCACAGCACCACCCACTAACCAGTACACCATAGTAGGGAACTTCAAAACCCCACTGAACCCTTTGGACACAGGACAACAGTACAAAGAATAAACAAAGAGACATCTAAACTGGTGAATAAACAACTAAATGGATCTGCACAGACATCCCACAAATATTCCATCCAAATACTGAGAATACACTTTGTTACTCTACACCCCATGGCACATTCTCAAAATCGAACCACATACGGGGACACAGAAGAAACCTCCCAATTTACAAACAAGATGAAATAATTTCATCATTCTATCAGACCAAGTGCATAAAGCTCAATATCAAACACCAGGATATGCCCCTCCTTACTCACAAGAACACATGGAGATAAAACAACAGACTCTTGAATAATGAATGGGTCAAGAAGAACAAAGAATATAAAGGAAAAAATAAAAGCAAAATTCCTGGAACTGAATGACAATGATTATACAACACAAGAAAAACCTATGGGATACCTTAAAAGCAGTCCTAAGATGGTAATCGTTTATAGCCCTGGGTCCCTACATTATAAAAACAGAAAGAGCACAATTGAACGATCTAACACTGCAGCTAAAAGCACTTGAGAGGCAACAACAATGAACCCTAAACGCAACGACAGGAAGAAATAACAAAAATCAGAGCAGAAATCAATAAAATAGAAACAAAGAAAAAAACAAAAAAAAAAACCAATGAATCCAGAAGTGGTTCTTTGAAAGAATAAACAAGATAGACATGCCTCTAGCCCAGTTAACAAAAGAAAGAGGGAACAACTCCAAATCACAAATACAATCCATGATGAAAATGAAAATATCACAAACAGACAATGAAAAGATCCAGAAAATCATAACAGGAAATAACTTCAAAATCTATACTCTACCAAGTTTGAAAACCTAGAAAAATGGATGAATATCTGAAACCTGGAAATCACCAAAGTTCAACCAAGAAGTGATCGACAGCTAAACAGACCCATAATATATGAAGAAAGTTGAGATGTTAATAAGAAATCTCCTCCAACTAAAAAAAGCCCAGGCCCAGACATTTCATGGCAGAATTCTATAAAAACATTTCAAAAGACGTACAACCATTAGTACTCAAATTGTTACAAGGATACAAACAGAGGGAATTCTCCCAAATTCCTTCTATGAAACCAGCATCACTCCTATTACCAAACCAGGCAAAGATACAACCACAAAGGAGAACTATAGACGCATCTCACTCAGGAACACAGATGCCAAAATTCTAAAAAGGATACTGGCAAATTGCATACAGACCCACATCAAGAAGATCATCATGACAAGTTGGATTCATACCAGAGATGCAGGTGGAGTTTCAACATAGAAAATCAACAAATAAACATCAAGCATATAATAACTAAAGACAAAAACCACACCATCATCTCTATTGACACAAGAAAAAGCCTTTGACAAAATCCCAGCATCCCTTCATGCTTAAAGTCCTAGAGGGAATTGGATTGGAGGGATCATTCCTCAATGTATCAAAGTCCATATTCAGAAACCCACAGCCAATATCATCCTAAATGGAGAAATGACAGAAGCATTCCCTTTAAAGTTAGGAACTTGGCAAGACTACCCCCTGTCACCACTCCTCTTTAATATAGTGCTTGAAACACTTGCTAGGGCAATAAGGCAAGAAAAGGAAATTAAAGGAGTACTAATTGAAAGGAGGAAGTCAAGCTTCTCTTTTTGCTGATGATAAGATTGTTTACTTAAGGGATGCTAAAAACTCCACCAGAAAACTCCTAGAAAGAGAATGATAAGAGCTTCATTCAGTAACTCACAGGATAAAATTAACTAGAAAAAAATCAGTAGCATTTCTTACACACCAACACAAGCAACTTGAGAAGTAATATCAAGGAGACCTTCCCCACTCACAATAGCCTCAAAAACACATAATAATACCTAGGACAAACCCTAACAAAAGACACCAAGATTCATACAACAAAAATTTTAAGCTTGAAGAAGGAAATTGGAGAAGACATCAAAAGATGGACAAAACCTCACGTTTTATGATGGGAAAAAATAATACTCGTAAAACAATGGATTTACCCAAACCTCTTTGTCAGATTAATTGGCAAACTTCCACATTAAAATCTCAAGATTTCTTCACAGGTTGGAAACTAAAGTCCTTTATTCATTGGAAAAACAAACGACCCTGAATAAGCCACAACCACCCTGAGTGAAAAGAGCACTATCAGGCACTATTACCAGACTTCAAACTATACTACAGGGCTATAGTCATTAAAAACAGCTGGGTACTGGCCCAGAAAACAGACCTGTGGTGACCATGGAACAAAACTGACAATCCAAAACTTGCGCACATACAATTTCAGCCATCTCATCTTTGACAAGGGGGCCAAGAAGAGCCAATGGAGGGAACGACAGCATCTTAAACAAGCGTGTTGGCAAAACTGGCTCACCACTTGTAGAGAATGAAATTACAACCCCTACCTCTCGCCTGTACTAAAAGTCAACTCAAAATGGCTCAAGACCTCAATATGAAAACCCCAAACTCTGAAGTGATAGAAGAAAAACTTGGCCACCAGACTACAGAGACATAGGCATAGGAAAAGACTTCTAAATCATACAGGCAGCTGTTTGTGCAAGACTTAAGGTCGACAATTGACAAATGGGACCTCATTAAACTCAAAAGCTTCTGTACATCAAAAGAAACAATCAAGGAAGTGAAGAGAAATCCCACAGAGTGGGAGGAAACCTTCACTGCAGAAACATCTGACAAAGCATTGATTTCCAGGATATATAAACTACTCAAAAAACAAAGAAGAAAGAAAACAAATGACCCACTCAATAGATGGAGCAAAGAGCTGAACAGAGACTTCACAAGTGAGGAATTAGAGATGGCTGAGAAACATCTTAAGAAGTGTTCAACATCATTAATCATTAAGGAAATGCAAACGAAAACCACTCTAAGATATCATCTTCCTTCAATAAGACTGGCTAGGATCAAGAAAACAAATGATACAAGTGCTGGAGAGGTTGTGCAGAAAGAGGAACACTCATCCACTGCTGGTGGGAATGTAAGCTCATACAGTCACTATGGAAAGCAGTGTGGAAAACCGTTGGAAGATTTGGAATGAACTTGCCACTTGACCCAGCCATACCACTCCTGGGCATGTACCCACAAGTCTCATCTTACTGCAGAGATACATACTTAGCCATGTTTATTGCAGCTCTTTTCACAATAGCAAAGAGCTGGAACCAACCCAAGTGCCCCTCAACTGATGAATGGATAGAGAAATTGTGGTACGTCTACACAGGGAGTTCTATGCAATGGTAAGGAAAGATGACATCATGAGCTTTGCAGGTAAATGGCTGAAGCTAGAAGATATGCTGAGTGAAGTAATACAGTCCCAGAAAAACAAATGATGAATGGTATCATTCATCTGTGGATGCTAGCACCAATTACCTAATTGTATGGCAAACTGAACAACATCAATGTGATCTGAAAACAACTGTGCTCTTATGTTGTGAATCCCTTAAAATATAATAAGTTAAAAAACAGTAGCAATTGTTTGCCATCTTTATCACACTTTGAGCGACAATCTTTCCTCCGGTGCTATCCTTTTTTACATCGCATGGGGAGTGTTCAGAGCGCCCTCCTGGAGAGACTGACACTTTGGGGCACTAACTTTTCCAATATCCTCGGCCTCTGCAGTTGAAACACTTTTCATTTGTGGTGACAGCAGCTGCAAAGGCTTGAGCTAGATAATTAGCTTTGTGGGAGGCCATGCCCACCTCCTGAGTTGCTACTACAGTCATCTTTTAAGCCCTGGCACACTTGCTTGCATTCAGTAGTCATTCCTTCCTAGGCAATGCTGTTCAGGAGCATTTCCCTGGCTGTAGGGCTGGAAATTTTTCTCTCTAGGCTGCTTTTAGTTCTTAAGATAAAGTCAGACAGGTGTTCCTCAGGTATTTGCTTTGGAAATAATAAAGAGTAACCCACCTGGGATTCAGTAGGTGGTGTAATTCAATCCCAGGCCTGTAGGGCGCAAAGGTGGACCTGGTCAAAGTACCGTGGGGCCAACCCAGCCTGCTGTGTCCTTGTGCTAAAATCTCCTTCGCCAAAAAGCTGTTCATAACCCCAGTCCACATCAGGTTGCCTTTGATTTCTCTGAACCTGTTAGAGATAGCACTTCCCATTGTAAGAATAGTGGACCTGGAAGTGAAGATCTACAGATATCCCTCCAGTCCTGGGGAGTGATAAGAGAAGTGCAAAAGCTCTGGAGAATGGACTTTGTCCACAATGCCTGAATACCATCTTCTGGAACTGCTTGCCTGAATTCTTTTAAGTCACTTCCCTGGTATGGTAGCAGTTCAGAGGATGACCCCAAGTTGGAGCTACATTAATGGGGAATGCCTGCAAATGAAGGCCTTGGTTATCTCTGATCTGGCACAGTTTTTCTGTGGCAGAGAGGGAAGTAGCTAAAGGGAAAGTTGCTTCTGGCCTTTTAAGAGAAAATGGCCAGTTATGAAGGGAAGGGTTAAGGCCAGCCACTTGGATGTTTTTATTAATCTGTTTTGTTACCAGTGGGTCTGGAGCTGGGGGGCTTCCAGAGAGAACTTTATTGGGGTTCTCAAAGAGAGTTTTAGCAGTTTCTTGGGATGAGGGGGCCTGCAATTTAATTTTGTTAGTTTTCCTTCCTTGGGCGGCCTGGGAGGGGTCTAGACATTGTCTCACTGTGGCTAAGAGTGGCAAGAACTTGAGACATGCTGGAGCACACTTTCTCATTGCCTAGCCTTCTGTGCCACATGTGTCCAAGATTCTGAATTCCATAATGTCCACAGGGGACATCCACAAGGCGATATTAAGAGTATCACTCCAAAAGGAGGCAGCTTCCTGCGTGGAAATTTTAACTCCTCAATTCTTGAGGCACATCTTTATTTTCTTAGCCTTTGGGTCTTTTTGGCGTGCCTGTTTGTTTCCCACGGAAAAGGCAGGGAATACTGATGGTTAGAAAAACGTTCCCCAGACTGAGCAGCTTCTTGTCTGTGGGAACTGAAGTAGTTTAAAAGATAGATCAAAGACTTATCCCAAGCGAAAAAGATTTTCCACGGAGATGGAACAACAGCCTAGCCATTTAGAGGAGAAATGGTGAAAGACAGATTAAAAAGATTAATCTCGGCTGGGCGTGGTAGCGCATGCCTTTAATCCTATCACTTGGAGGCCGGGCGTGGTGGCGCACGCCTTTAATCCTAGCACTTGGGAGGCAGAGGCAGGCGGATCTTTGTGAGTTCAAGGCCAGCCTGGTCTACAGAGTGAGTTCCAGGACAGCTGGGACTACAGGGAGACCCTGTCTTCAAACAGACCAAAAAAAAAAAAAAAAAAACAGAAAAAAACAAACAATCCTATCACTTGGGAGGCAGAGGCATGCGGATCTTTGTGAGTTCAAGGCCAGCCTGGTCCTACGAAGTGGGTTCCATGGACAACGGTGGACTAAGAGTAGACCCTGTCTTGAAAGACCAAAAGGGAAAAAAAAAAGATTAATCTCATGTGAGAGAGAGGATTTCACAGAGATAGGCCAATGCCTGGCCACTATCCTGAATCTTACTTGGTGGGGGGTTATTTCCCTCCTTCACCATGAACCCTCTGAGATTTTCCCCTCTCGTGAGGGGAAAGGGAAATGAGAGAGAGCTGGAGAAAATACCTTTTTTCTTTCTGCTTCTTTTTCCTTTGTGGAAAGTTGAGCCCCATGTCTTGGCACCAGATGTTGTCTAATATGTATATATCATCTTGGTCCTTTAATCACATGTGGCCACAATCCATGACATGTTCTTCCCTCCTTAGACCCATGTCTTGGCACCAGATGTTGTCTAATATGTATATATCATCTTGGTCCTTTAATCACATGTGGCCACAATCCATGACATGTTCTTCCCTCCTTAGACTAGGCTCACAGCTTTGGGGGGTCAGAAGAGGGCATCAGATTCCCCTGGAACTGGAGTTAAAGATGGTTCTTTGCTGCCTTTTGGGTGCTGGGAATTGAACCCAGGTCCTCTACAAGAGCAGTTGGTGCTCTGCTGAGCCATCTCTCCAGCCCTCAGGCATACTTTTAAAAGTAGGAGTCTGAGATGTTTAGTGAGTGTTCTAGTTTGCCTTCTATTGCTCTGATAAACACCATGACTGACAACAACGTGAGGAAGACAGGCCTTATTTCATCTTATAGGGTGCAGTCCATCACTGAGGGAAGCTGGTGCAGGAGCTCAAGGCAGGAACCCAATGGCGGGAATGGAAGCAGAGACCGCAGAGGAGACTGCTTACAGGCTCGCTGCCCCTAGCTTGCTCAGCTACTTTTTTTGTTGGTTTTTACAGATCAGTCCCACCCACTTAGGGATGCCACTGCTCACAGTGGGCTGGGCCTTCTTACATTGATTAGCAATCAAGAGACTGCCCCACAGGCATGACCACAGGCCAGTCTGATGGAGGAAATTCCTCAGTTGAGGTTCCATCTTCTAAGTAACTCTAGTTTGTATTAAGTTGACAAAATTAAACAGCAAGTGAGCTCTCCTTCAAGGAGGAAAATGTGAAAGGAAACATGATCATTTATGAGGTTTGGGGGATTATATCTCTTATATGTATTGTTTTCCATTCAAGTTACAGGGGATGGCTTGGAGAGCTTGGTATATAAACCTCATACTTAGAAAAGAGAGTTATAAACTGGTAGCTAACCCATGCCTAACGAACAATCAAGTCCGTTTAAGCTTTCAAGCTGAGCTGGCTGCAAAGCCAGTATGGGAGGGAACTGCATTTCCTCCCAATGGTGTGTCCAAGGCACAGAGTTCTGTAGAACATAGGTTTCCAGGTAAGAATGTTAGAGCAGTGTCATTTAGAAAGTTGTCTTGAGGAGCTAGAGAGATGGTTCAGAGGTTAAGAGCCCTGGCTGCTCTTACGGAGGACCCAGGTTCAGTTCCCAGCACCCACATGGCACCTAACAACTGTCTGTAACTCCCATTCCAGGGAATCCAATGCCCTCTTCTGGCCTCCAGGGGTACTGGTACACCTAAGTTATATGCAGGCTAAACACTCATAGTAGTAACAGTTTTTTTAAAAAAATATTATCTTGACTAAGAAATCTGTGTTAACAAGTTTTCCTGTAACTAACATCTAAATCAACCAATTCATACAGAAAAAGGTGTCATTTTGTCTCACACCTCTGGAATTTCAGTCTGTGATCACTTGGCCTCTTACTGTGGGCCTGAGGGGGTCCTGTCATGGCTAGAGGATGTAGGGGAGCAAAGCTGCTCAGCTCATAGCCAGGAGAAAAGAGGCAGAATCCCTCAATCCTCCTTGACAGCACAGGTCTAAAGACTTAAAGACATCCCAACCTGTCCCACCTCCTAAATCCCCACTGACTTGCAAGGCAACCCCTAGTTGGGGGTTGGGGGATGAGCCTTCGCCATGTATGCTTTTGGAGAAACACTACAGACCCAAACTATGGCAAAGCCTTTCTCCAGAGAGTCCTATTAGAGACTTTTGTCAGGGAACCTCCAAAAAGCCACTAATTTACTCATGAAGGAAGAACTAGCTTTAAATTCCTTCCAGACCCTGAGATAACAGAAACACGCTAAGACAAGAGCAGGCAGAAAACACATTTTGCTTTCTTTTCTTCTTTCTCCTTCCATAACTCAAACACAGCAGGATTCAGAACAAGGAGGAAACAGTCAGATAGAGCAGAAGCGAGCCTCTCCTTGTCCTCCTGGCGCCTGCTTTCATCTTGCTCTTTTGGGGGAACAGGGGCACTTGACTTTAAAAGGTTGCAACTTTGGATGAAGTTGGAAATGTCAATCAGTGTATAGGAATTGCTTTCTAAATCTCGCGGCTTATTGTAAGTCATTAGTTTTCAAGAGTAACTGTCTAAATTTTTACCCAGGAATATGGGAAAGACATTTTCCAATGACAAAAATATAAATAGACTGTGAGATGCCAAAAATAGATTTGGATCTTGCAAGTTTTAAAATTCCAAGGTTTGACGTGAGAAGATTCAAACAAGAAAAGGAGACTAAGAAGTAGGGTGGAGGAGTTCAATTAAGGTTATAGAAACTAAGGGAAGTGAAAGCATAACAATGAGGTGGGACAGGAGGCAGATATCCCCCCACCCCCATTAACTATGAAATCAGGTGAATTTTCTTTTTCTTTTCCAAATACGTAGGAGATTGGAGGCTTTGATATACTAAAAGAATGAAATCTGCAAAGAAGTAAGTCCTGGGTCTGGAGAGATGCTTAACAGTTCAGAGCCCTGGCTTTTCTTATAGAGGACCTGGGTTCAGTCACTGGCACTTATATGATGGCTAACAGCCATTGTTAACTCCAGTTCCACGGGATCCAGCACCCTCTTTTGGCCTCTATGGGCATTGCACACATGGGCACACTTACATGCATGCAGGCAAAACATATATTAGAAAAAAGCAAAGAGGGGCTGGAGAGATGGCCCAGCGGTTAAGAGTAAGAACCGTCTTTAACTCCAGTTCCAGGGGAATCCGACACCCTATTTTGACCTCTGCAGCATTGCACAACATGGGTGCATCAACCTACATGCAGACAGTACACTCATACACATAAAAAAAATAATAAATTAATTTAAAAAAATTTTAAAAAGAAAAGAAAGAAGTGAGTCTTTTCTATGAGACACCCTCCAAGCTGCTTTAATTGCTGGAGGCTTGATAGAGAAAGGAAGGAAACCCATTAAAATGAGAAGCAGGTCTAACCCTTAGCTGCTGTGTGTGGACTGGCACAGTGCACCACAGCCTTGAAGACTGTCCATTATGAGGCTGCATGCATGCATGCAACACGTTCCTAGGACTTTAACTGACTGAGTCAAGACATCTTACAATCTTGGGGTTGTATAGAAAAACTGAGGGATTTTTCAGTTGGTATGAAAGGTCTTTTCTAAGAAGAAAGCAGGATACACTTAGGGACAGGACATAAGAGGTGATAAAAATGGTCTGATACTGCACTGGGCTGTTGCTAAGGACAGTGCAGTGGAAGGCTGGAGACAGGCCCACAGGATGGATGGATTTTCCAACACCTGGGAACCACCAGAGCTCAAGAGGAAGCTGGGCGTGGTGGCTCACGCCTTTAACCCTAGCATTTGGAGGCAGACACAGACGTGGATCTTTGTGAGGTTCCAAGGCCAGCCTGTCTACAGAGTGGTTCAGGACAGCTGGGACTACAGGGAGACCCTGCTCTCGAAAAGACCAAAAAAAAAAAAAAAAAAAAAAAAGCCAAGAAACTCTCATGGGACATAAGAGCCATCAACCAGACTGAAGGAGAGGGAAGTTCTACAAGTTGGAAGGACGGTGTGGGACAGTGATGCAGACTATCACAGGCGAGAAGACTTTGAAACTTGCTCAAGGAAAATACCTTGTTTTCCCATCAGAATAACTGAGATTGTTGGGAAGTTGAGTAAAACTACAATTTCCTCCACTACCACATTAATCTGAAGTGTACCCTGGAGTTGCTTTCATCCCCAACTCCTATCAGCCTGTCATAGGAGGAAGCCTGCCTTTTCTAGGGATCAATATCATTCACTTCAGTGTTTCCTGTCTTTTATACTTTTTTTTTTTTTTTTTTTTTTTTTTGGTTTTTTTTTTTTTTTTTTTTTTTTTTTTTTTTTTTTTTTTTTTTTTTTTTTTTTTTTTTTTTGGCATCTTGATACATTAAGAAATTTCTCAAAATAGGGGCTGGAGAGATAGCTCAGCACTTAAGAGAATTGTCTGCTCTTGCAGAGGACTGGGGATGGATTCCCAGCACCTGCATGGCTGCTAATGACTGTCTGTAACTCTAGTTCTAAGGGATCACCAACACATTCTTCTTACCTGTGCAGGCATTGCATGATATGGGTTCACTTACACACATGCAGGCAATACACTCATACACATAATAAAATAAAAAAATATAAAAAAGAATTTGTGAAAATGGGAAGAAACCAGAGAATGAGAGATATTATAATGAGAGATATTATGAGAGATATTATAATGAGAGATATTATAGTGAGAGATATTAATAATGGAGGTGTATTAGTCACTTTTCTGTTGTGTGATAAAGCACATGCACAGAACCTTTATAAAAGGAAGCGTTATTTGAGACTTACGATGACGGTTCAGGGAATCAGAGCCATTGTGGCAGGGCATGGGGCGGTTTGAGTTATGGAGCAGCAAACCGAGGGTCCACATTCGCAATGAAGCACAGAGAGCAGAGAGAGGCGACTGGAGACCACGAGGCTTTGTTAAAACTCACTAAGCCTGCCCCCCAACAACGCACTTCCTACAGCAACGGCACACCTTCTAAGACCTCATAAACAGCCGCCACCAACTGGAGAAAATGCTCTGAAATACCTAGAGCCTATGCGGACACTCATTCAAACCACCACAGAGAGATATTATAAAAATGCCAACAAATGGCCCAGATATTGGAATTAGCAGAAAAGGTCCTTAAATGAACTACCAAACCATTGTAAATATACAGTGTTTCAACATGTAAATGAAAATTATAAAAAATAACCACAGGGAAATATTAGAAGTGAAAAATCCAGTATCAGAAGTAAGTAATTCATTCAGTGACCTGAACAGTAGTAAAGAGTTAATGGTCCTGAATTTTCCAAAACTGATGAAATATAAGAACTTGGGAATCCCAGAAGTTTAGCAAACTCTAAGTAGAATAAACACAAATAAATGAAACAAAGATATAATAATCAAATTGGTTTTTTTATTGATTATGCCTATTGCTAAAAATGCTTTAATTTCAGAGGCCAGTTCTACGCTAGCAAGTGACATCTCATAACTTTTTTCATGCTCACACAGGTCTCGACAACAGGGACTTACTGGCCTTTCTCCTTGCATATATCCCACTTATAGGCAAACGGGCCTTTATAATTTGGGGGGGGGCGGGGTCTTGAATCCCCTAGCCAATATCACCTAGGCAGGAATAATTCATTGCTGATGTCCGAGCTTTCCTGTTATAATATATTTGCTTAATTACACAACTTAAAACACTTTACTATTGAATTTGGCTCTAGATAGAGAAATTATCCTTTCACAGTTTCCTATGCCTATCAATCAGTTAATACTTATGCCTGTTTTATAGGAAATTACCACTGTAACAATTGGCTCTAGTTTACAGTTAGGGAGTGGTTTCATTACCATCATGTTATTCTTTTTCCTAAAAAAAGGGGAGAGGTAGGAAGGTTTCTCAGCATCTGGAAGGTAAACTTCATTAGGGCCCATTATAAACAGTCAACCCCAATATTATTCAGAGAGATGCTCAGTGTCTGTGACTCAGGCAGTCTGAGTTTCCTCATTCCTTAATGTTCAGATGGGTCAACCTCTCTGCTGGCATTCCCCAGTTCATCCTGCACAGCCATAAGTTGTATGTTTTCAGGCATTTAGATTGGTGATTTTTACCTGTGGAACATAAAATTCTCCTCCATTGTTAGTTTCAAGATCAGAAAATTGAAAATTTATCATAGGATTGGAACACAGAGTTTTCCATTTGTATCCCAGAAAGGATAGTACCCCACCCCCACACCTCCCTCTTTTTTTTTTTTTTTTTTTTTTTTAGATTTTTATGTTTTGACCTATAGATGCCTAAGTTTGTATTACACAATACCCATAAACAGGAGCCAGGCATAAGCTTTCATTAAATTTACCCAAACTGTTTCTCATTGACTGTATGCTACTTATTTGCCACTAAAGCAATTACAGCAAATATTGGTCTCCCTGAACAAGCAAGACTCCTCCGTCAATATCAGCTACACCTCAACAGCCTGGAGATACTGTGCAACAGTGGACAGCCAGTGTCTATATATGTCCCAAATCTGTTTGGCTATTACTCTCTCCTTGAGGAATAACTCACAGCAGAAGCCACAAGCTTATGTCCTCTAGTGGTTAGGCGATGTTATAAGCCACAATAAGAACTTGTCACCCTTTATAGAGAAACCACAGTTTGCGGATTAGCATACCATCCAAGCATCTGTGTCTATGCTCACAGCTTAGCTTGACATAATAAGTGGTACTGCTTAAATGCCTGTACATCCAATAGCTTGTGCTTTGTTAGTATGACTAAAAAGGGTATCACTGGGAAAGCTGTCAATCCATGAAGGGAAACAACCTGAACAGACTGGAGTCCAAAATGACAACTCCAAAGAAACTAGACTGTTTTCTTCTCACCCACTTGTGCCCCTTTCCCAAAGCCCAGGGACCAAACTGCAGAAGAGGAGGTGTGGTAGATTGTAAGGGCTGTGGAGAGATAGGGGTGAATCATGAGACTACAGGAATATAGTCTGGACTCCTGATTGATCAACATGCCTGTGCATACAAGCTTCTCCAACTGGTCTATGAGAACCTTGGGTTGTTCAAAATCTGGACATAGATATTTGCAAAATGCACCAATTACCTAATTGTATGACATACTGAGTAACATCAATGTTATCTGCAAACAACTGTGTCATTATATTGTAGAATCCCTTAAAAAAATAAAAAAAATAAATTTAAAAAAGTACGTAAAAATTATGTCTTAGGCCAGCAAGGTCACTCAGGGGGTAAAAGTGCTTGCTGAGTTAGCCTGAGCTAATTCCTGGAACCCACATAAAGATGGACAGAGGGAACTGACACCACAACGTTGTCCTTTGATCTCCACACACATTCCGCATGCATACACAGTCATGGACACAATTTTAAGAAATTAAAAGCAACCAGGTAAAAGTGATGTATCACACACTGTGGGACAATGCTGAGACTGATAGCTGAACTCCCATCAGAAATAATGAAGAGAAGACAGTGGAACAATAGTTTTAAAGTGACACAAAAATATAAAACATATTTAATCCTACAATTCTATAGTCTATATCCAGTGAAATTATTCTTTGGGTTTTTTTTCTAAACAGCTAAGAGCAGAGGTAATTCCCCTTTAATAAACTTAAACTACAAAGTGCAAACAGAGTCTCTGTTACCTGATGGAAACCTTGATTTTGGAAAGAATGAAAAACGCTACAAAGAACAAATTTTTGAGTATAAGAAACATATTAAATTTAAATTTCCCTTAAAGGATTCAACTGCTAACACAGAAAAAATGACAGCAATGTAGGGTAGAGGTGAAGACTTGACCTGCCATCTCATAGGCCCCTTGGGATTAGGGCTGAGAATTCAATTAGGATAGGAGGTCTGACAGGGATGGTGCCAAGGACCAATCTGTACAGCCAGGGCCAGAGTAGCTGTGTCCAGGAGAAAATTGAGAGTCTCTAAAGGAATAGGTGAGCAGATAGGAACTTTTATCATGGTGCTTCCCGTTTCTTATTAGAACAGAGAGTTATAAATGTGGAAGTGGCCAGGCCAGGTGGGGCACACCTTCAATCCCAGCACTTGGGAGGCAGAGCCAGGCAGAATTCTACAAGTTCATGGCCAACCTGGTCTACATAGCCAGGTAGCTCCAGGCCACTTAGGCCTAGAGGGAGATCCTGTCTCAAAAAGACCATCCAATGAACCAACAAGCAAAAACAAATACAGAACAGGAAAAGCTGCAGGAAATTGTACAGTATCGAGTTGGAATGGGAGGAATTGGTGTAAACTCAGGGTTTGTGTCTAAAAATGCACAGAAAGATAGAAGGAAAGGGATGTAAGTGTAGTCGAGATGTGCATGTATATGTATCCTGTTGTTAGTATAGATGAGATGTGTATGTATATATGAATCCCATGATTAGTATAGATGAGATGTGCATGAATATGCATCCAATGATTAGTATAGATGTGTATGTGCACATATCCCGTGATTAGTATTGATGAGATATGTATGAGCACATATCCTGTGATTAGTATAGATGAGATGTGCATGAATATGTATCCAATGATTAGTATAAATGAGATGTGTATGTGCACATATCCCATGATTAGTATAGATGAGATGTGTATGTGCATATATCAGTAACTTTTCCCATTGGAAGGACACAGAAGTCAATGACACTCTAGGAATAATGGACATAGCCAGGTCTTGCTTTCTGAGTGCTGTTCTCTATGAAAGGAAATCAGAACTTCTTTAAAAGCATTGGTTCTGGAGGTGGGTCCTGACTCTATAGTCTTTATGTCCTGGAACATAGAGAGTGGTCAGAGACTGACCTGTATGTGACAGAGGGCTATAGGCGACTGTTATTTTGAACATGTACTAGAGACAATTGTACGTCATTGTAAATAGTGGTTAATTGCCCATTCCATCAATAAGAGTCTATAATTCCATACTAATACAAATGAAGGTGTGAACACTTGCAATGGGAAAATTATTAGAGTACAGTGTAAATTAATACATTTGTGTAATTATAGCATGGCATTATATTATGTGACTCCTAACTATCAAAGCTATTAAAGCAATAAGTAAAAATTTGAATAGGAGTTAACAAATGAATGTACCAAGAAGGCATTTCCCTCATATTAATTAATCAGTACCAAACACAAACTCAGTTTGCAGTGGAAATACTGGTAATGTTCATCTTAATCCAAAGGTTAAAGTTTACAGCTTTGGATTAGGATGGGCATCCATCTTGGACATGCTGCATGTTTCACTGAGAAGGTATCATCATTTTACACTTTACTGCAAAGAAGTACAGCTGACTACAAGTGGGAGGGAGCAACAATGCCCAGCGGAGGGTGCCTCCAGGGTGGCTGCAGGGTGGTGAAGGAGCTGTTGGCCTCTCTGCCCAGGTGTTTTAGTTCCATGGAAGCTTTGGAGGGGGCAAAGTGAAAGGGGGACCGGCGATCGGAGCAGGCAAGGCTTAGCACAGGCTCCTTTCCTTTTCATGCATCCTAAACACCAATTAGAGACTTTATGACTAGTGAACTCCTACCATAAAAGACATGTAGAAAAGTTAAGCATCATGCTATCACCTTAGGAAAATTTCTTTAATCAGATAATTAATTTTTTGAACACTATCTCAGAATCACAATTGCATTTTTTTGCCTTTCTAATTAAATTATTTTGGGGTAGTAGTGGTATGATGGTTAGTTTTGAACTTTTAACTGTCAAATTGACACAACTAGATTTACTTGGGAAGAGAATCTTTTTTTTAAATTTTATTTATTTCTGTATGCGTATGAATGTCCTGCCTGCATGCAAGTTTGTGCATCCATGTTGTGCAATGCTGCGGAGGTCAGAAGAGGGTGTCAGATTCCCCTGGAACTGGAGTTCTCCTGGAATTGGAGTTTCAGATGGTTCTCAGCCGCCATGTGGGTGCTGGGGATCGAACCCGGGTCCTCTGCAAGAGCGGTCGGCACTCTTAACCACTAGCCCATCTCTCCAGCCTGGGAAGAGAATCTTAAAAACATTTTTTGGGGGCTGGAGAGATAGCCTAGCGGTTAAGAGCACCGACGCTCTTGCAGAGGACCCGGGTTCGATCCCCAGCACCCACATGGCGGCTAAGAACCGTCTGTAACTCCAATTCCAGGAGAACTCCAGTTCCAGGGGAATCCGAGACCCTCTTCTGACCTCCGCGGCATTGCACGACACGGGTGCACAGACCTGCATGCAGACAGTACATTCATACACATACAAAAATAAATAAATTAAAAAAAAAAACATTTTTTGATGAATGATTTTTTTTTTTTGGTCTTTTTGAGACAGGGTCTCTGTAGCCCCAGCTGTCCTGGACCTCACTCTGTAGACCAGGCTGGCCTTGAACTCACAAAGATCCGCCTGCCTCTGCCTCCCAAGTGCTAGGATTAAAGGCATGCACCACCACACCTGGCTGATGAATGATTTTTATTTTATGTGTATGAGTGCTTTGCCTGCATGTATGTAAGTGCACATGTGTCCTGCAAGGCCCAAGGAGGCCAGAAGATGGTGTTGGATCCTATGGAACTGGAGTTAAGGATGGTTGTTAGTCACCATGTAGATGCTGGGAACTAAATCCAGATCCTCTGCAAGAATGGCCAGTGTCCTTAACTGCCAGGCCATCTCTTCAGACCTCTGAGAAAGAATCATAATGAGGAATTATCTGGATCAATTTCGCCTGTGGGTAAGTCTTCATTGTTTTTTTTATTTATTATTTTTTTATGTGTGTAAGTGTACTGTCTGCATGTAGGTTGGTGCACCAGTGTTGTGCAATGCTGCAGAGGTCAGAAGAGGGCATCGGATTCCCCTGGAACTGGAGTTAAAGACGGTTCTTAGCTGCCATGTGGGTGCTGGGAACCGAGCCTGGGTCCTCTGCAAAAGCAGTCAGTGTTCTTAACTGCTGAGCCAACTCTTCAGCTTCCATCTTCATTGTTAATTGATGGGGAAGACCTCACCTATATGTGTGCCGCCATTCCCTACGCAGGGCCCCGAATGGGACAAGAATGTGGAAAGCGCCAGCCATTCATGTACCTGCTCGTGACTTAGATGTGCTGTGACAACTGTTTTGCGTTCCTGACCCAACCTTTGCTCAGTGATAGGCTGTGACCTGGAGTTGTGGGCCACTCACTGATGGGCTCTGTGACCTGGAATTGTCTGCCATATAAACTCTTTGTCCCCGACATTGCTTTTTGTCAGGGTATTTCATCATAGGAACAGAAATTCGTTAGAGCAGGTGATAGTGTGGTGCATGCGGCACCTGGAGAAGGAGCGGTTGGAGCGGGGAAGCTCAGAGGCACCGGGGACTCAAGGTTCCTCCAGAAGTGAGCAGAGTGGAGAGAGTTGAAGACCGAAGGAAAGAGGCCCAACCAGCATTCTTGCATTCTTGCAATTTTTTTTTTTTTTTGGACTCGGCTGTGTGCCTTCACATTTTCACATCTTGGAAAGTCACCCAAATGGCCATTGTCCTGCAGAAGGAGGGTAATTATCGACTCTAGAATAGAACCAGTGGCCAGTTAAGAAAGTTTCAAGGTAATAATAGCAAAGCTTGTGCAGTCACCCATCTGATAAAAATGCTGAAGAGAACCAGGCTCATCCAGGCAGGCCTGGACATGTCACTAGGGTCCCAGGAAGCTTGGACAAAAGGCCACAAGGTTGGCTGTTCTGTTGCTTCAGAAATATGACTCACTGAACTCCATTATCCTGAGGCCAGGCCTAAAAGGCAGCTGTCCAGGACTGGAATCAGGGACATCGAGTTGTTAGACAAATTAAAACAAAACAAAGCAAAGGTGGGCTGTGCAGTCATAGTTATGTCTCCTGTGCATAGTCAGGAAGAGACAGATTTTATCAAACAAAGTCAAGGGCAATGAACAAAAACGTCAGAAGGCTTCACTCTGTGAGGCTTTTAACCCCATTGTCTTCTCCAACTTGGGGAAGAGGACCAACTTTGTACAGCTGCACTCCACTGCACTGTCTACAGACTCAAACCTGCAGTGTTCAAGTATGAGTCAAAGTGCAGAGACCCTCAGTCATACTAGACGGTTCCAGCAATGCAATTCTCTAAATGAGAATCACCACTGCTTTTGTGCTAAAGAGATTCATGTTAGGACACTGAGGCTGGAGAATAAGTGCAATCATCACTTGGGCTTGGATCAGGGCCATTGGCTCATCAGTTTGCTCAGAAGATTCCTGGCTTTAAGTTCCATGTGCTGAACGCTTCCTTTGTCCCAGGCAAACCCTGAGAGTTCATCACTCTCCCAGCAGGCCAGCTTCGGGAATTTTCCACTCCTCAAATCCTTTTATTCTGATGCTTAAAATGCAAGTCTAGCATTGCCTTCACGAGCTTGGCTTGGAATCTAGAAAAGAAAGATGGCAGTGCTACAGCATGTGGAGGGCATTGTCACCCTGGGGACCAGTGGTCGTTCAATAAACAACTCTGTGACTTAGGACAAATCTTTCCTTTCCAAGTCTTTTATTTTTCCCCAAATAGGAAGAATTCATATGATGTTTTATAAGTGTCCTTCCAACTGTTTCCTGTGAATTTAAAGAGTGTCATGTGAGCCTTGAGAAGAAGCATTTGCATATCAATTCTTCACTTAACCTGTGTGTGCCAGGGGAAGATGAGGGAGATAGCAAGGAGAGAGAGAGAGAGAGAGAGAGAGAGAGAGAGAGAGAGAGAGAGAGAGAGAATATTACAAGTCTATTCATTTATAATTGCAAAACTCCTTTTGAGTTGATAAAGCCAAAGTTCCCTCCCAAACCTTCAGCCCAGAGAGGAAAATAAATTTGCCTAAAATGACACAGGACCTGAATAGCCAAGGTTAGAAACAGGGTTGCTCCAAAGGTGTACTGTGTCCCTGCTGGACTGTGCAGCCTGTGGCTTGGTGTGTCCCTAAGTGGAGTAACTGCATCTTTCTCCTTGCATTTTTGAACCAAAGAAGGGACTATTAGCGCCCAAGAAAAGAAGCAGGGAATAATTTTCAGCCTCCAGCTCTTCCTCTAACTCATTGTCTAACCCTTGGCATTGTTGACAATATCAGACACGGGTTAAATAAAGCAAGGGAAGTCAATGCTACACCTTAAAAATTAATTGTTCAAGTATTTGGTCATTTCAGAGCAATGCGCCATGAAATTATGTTATTCCCCAGAAGAACTTCCATAAAGTTTAACATGCCATGACACATTCTTTTTCCATTGAGGTTAGTTTATTAAAAACCATGTACAGAGAATCTTTGGAGTTCAGGGGTGTGTGTGTGTGAATTTCACTGCAAACAATGAGGCCCACATTAGACAGGATGCTCAGAGCTGTGGATGGTGCTGGTGGCTGCTGACAGGGAGCCTCTCACCAACGGATCCCATAAACACTCAGCCTGCCTGGTATCCACAGAGCCAAGCACGCAAGTCATTAGTCTTGGTGCTTTTTTACTGTTATTCACACTGGGATAATGAGATTATTGGAATATTTTTTTCCCTAATGAGAATGAGACAGAATACCTTGGTCTCTAAATGATTTAGTCACAGAAGGGAACACATTACTCTTCTCCTGATTGCTGTCAAATGCTGGAAAATTGGAATATTATACTGATATTTATCGTGATGGGCAATATTTTTCCTGCCTCCTCAGTGTCAGATGAGATGGGGGAAATATTTGTCTGAAAGCGATCTCCTTTACAAGGTTTATAGAAAGAAAGACGGATGAAGACTCAGAATAAAGCACAGGGGGTGGAGGTTAGGAGGAGGGTAATTGGGAGATGGCATTTTGCTTTCTTCTCCACCCCCATTGGTAAAACTATCTCCTTGTTTTAATTTCCTGTAGACTTCTCTTCCATTAGCTCACCAGTGCTTGGGGCTAATTAGATGTTGTTGAGATTGAGAATAGAAGGTTAATTTCAAGGGGAAACAGGCTGGTGTTGGTCTAGAGGTCACTAGGGGCAGCTGGTTAATCTGTTTCTTGGGAAGGACAGTGTCCAGGGGAGGGGAAATGTCTTGCAGGGTGAAGGCTTTTGTCTGCTCTGTTCTAAAGAACCTTGCACCTTAGACTTGCCAGCAGTTTCCAGGGCCAGTGCAGACTAATTGGAGGCCTGGTGCACTGATATTCAATCTGGGTCCTAGGGGGCTTGGCCTGCAGGCTCCTCTTCTGCAAAGACCAAGAAATGAAAAACAAAGACATCTTCTTTCCTGGCATTGTGTGTGGCAGCTCATTAACATCAGGAAATTTCATTGTTCTCAATTACATCAATTACTTTTCTTTTCTTTTTTATTGTCTTTTTGAGACAGGGTCTCCCTGCAGCCTTAGCTGTCCTGGAACTCACTTTATAGACCAGGCTGGCCTTGAACTCACAGAGATCCGCCTGCCTCTGCCTCCTGAGTGCTGGAATTTGCCTGCGTCTGCCTCCTGAGTGCTGGAATTTGCCTGCGTCTGCCTCCCGAGTGCTGGGATTAAATGCGTTGGGCACCTCGCCCAGCAGTCACTTATCACTGATTAAATCCCTGAAAAGAACAAAGGGTGAGGGGCTTTATTTTGGCTCTGTGAAGATACAGCCCATCATGGTGGAGAAGGCATGGTGTAGGACCAAGCATAGCACTGCCGTCACATCTCAGAGATCAGGAAGTGGAATTGATTCGTGACCTTCAAGGAGCACACCCCTAGGGATCCGTTTCCTGCAGCATGTCTCCACCTACTGAAGGTTCCACAGCTTGCCCAAACAAAGCTGCCAGCTGGGGAACAGGTGTTCAGGCATATGAAGCTGTGAGTTCACATTAAAAGCACATTGATGTCACACATGAGAGAGTCTTCGTTAGCATGTGGGCATCAGAACTGTGACCTTCACATGTCTTTCTCTAAGGGATTCCTTCCAAAGTCCCATTATAGATACAGACATGCAGGCTCCCATTCTGTGGTCCTGACTCAGCCAGTTGAGAAGAGGGTCAGAGAGAGGGTCTGTCTATCTGTATCATAACAGGATTGAGACCTGCACAACTGAGGACTAATGACACCCAACAGCTGTGTTATATAAAAGCTGGTTTCCCAATTGACTTGCCTAAGAAAGCACAGCTGACAGGTGACAAGGCTGGGACCTGGTCTCAGAGTAGATTTGATGGGATTTGCCTAATCCACACTGGGCTCTGTGTTGAGTCCTCCGTGGAAACTCGTGTTGAGTCCTCTGTGGCACCTACCGCTGTCTCCTCCACTGATGATGTGTTTTGTGCACTGTTGTAACCAGTGAGCCTCCTGTTCTGTGTACATCCTGTCTAACACAAGCCAGAGACAGGTTGGCTGGCTGCAGAGACACACGTAGGCAGGGACGCTGTGGTGGTTTGAATGAGGAATTCCCGACCGTAGGCTCTCTCATTTTTGAAAACTTGGTCCCCAGTTGGTGAGCGGTTTGGGATGGAAAAGGAACTTTTAGAAAGCAGAACTTTGCTGGAAGAAGTTTGCCACTGGGGATGGGCTTGGAGGGCTTACGGTCTTGTCCACCTCCAGTTCTCTTTCCTGCTTCCTGTCTGCGGATGGAGACGTGAGGACTCAGCTTTCTGTTCCTGCTGCTGTGCCTTGTCACAACGAAGGACTCTCCCTCCGAACTGTAAGCCAAAATAAATCCTTTCTTCCAAAGGTGCTTTTCATCACAGCAACACCAAGTAACTAGTACTGTTGTAAACTGTAACTCCTCCAGGAGAATGAGAGAGAGACTTTAATCTCAGATCCGCTGAGAGACACTGGAGACCATGAAGGGATGAGTGAGATGCTTGACTGCGGCTGTGCACAGGGCATGGCTGAACCTAGAGCTTCCGGAAGCAGTTTCATTTCAATGTCATTGTGCCTCATTTGTGTCTCAATGTCCTCTGCAGAGATCAAAGATCTAATCTTCCCATGAATCCCCACAACAGAAACGTTCCTTAGTGCTTTGATGTTGCTCAGATTATAGTTCCACTGGGAAGCTTCCCACCTAGCTAGGAGCCTCTGCTGTAGGACTCTGATGACATAGACTCTGTATCTTGTTGATCACTGTCTAGGTTTTGCCTGTAATTGAGGCCTAATCTATCTGACTCTGGTGAAAAACCCTGCACAGGGACCCACCCAGTGCATTAACGTTGTCTCCTGCAGTTCTGACAGAGTCCCTGTCCCTGATTGTTGTCATTTCATTCTTTTCCTCCCTGATGTGCCCCTAGAGATGACAAAGATTTCTAGATGATGACTCACTGATTCTTCTTTCTCCCCTCCCCCACCTCTTTATTGCCTTTCCTTGTTTGGAGTTATGAACAGGAATGTCAGCCCAGTAGTGGTCTATGAGATACAGGAGAAGTCCATGTTGTTTCCCTTGCTCACGGATATTACAATGTTGATACTTCTGCTCACCAAAATGTGTGTGGTGTTTCCCTCACGTACAAGGTAACCAGCCCTGTAGCAAGTGCTGGCCGGTGTCCTGTGATCCAGAGTAGGAAGGTTAAAGATGCACCACTTCAAAATAGGTAGAACTGGCTTTTGAAGTTGAAACCACATGAGGAACATAACCTCAAGAAGTGCCGGGACCTATCTTACCCTACAAGCAAAGCAGCAAGCCATGAAGATCTGTCAGAAAGCTGTTCTCCACATGCGAAGGATGTGGAACTGGCCTTGGTCACCTTGCAGTAGTGGACAGCAGACCCCCGCTTTAGACACGAATCCTAAGGTGCAGTTTCCTGTGCTTCTGACTACAGATCGGGTTCTCATGACTTTCCCCATGCTCCGTGAATTTGCTACAGTGGTTCACAGAGCTCAGGAAATACATTACTTTTGCCTGCTCATTTGTAGAAAGGACATCACAAAGGATGCAGAGGAGCTGGGGATGGCTCAGATGGCAGGGTGCTTGCCGAACAGAACAAAGCCCTGGGTTGCATCTCCAGGACCGCACAATGGGGCATGGTGGAACCTCTAATTTGGCATTGGGGAGGTGGAGGCAGGAGGGCCAGAAGTTCAAGGTCATCCTCAGTCACCTAGGAAGCTCCACTCTGGACTACACCAGACCCTGTCCGACAAAAATAAAAAGCAAAACAAAGGTTAAAAATGGCCAACCAGAAGAAGAGATTCAGGGGGAACTGGTAGACCAGACTTCAGAGCCACACCCAGGTATGGCTCCCTCCGGCACCTTCAGTCACCCAAAACTTGCTAAGAATGCCCATGGTGAACCACTCAGCCCTCTGTGCTCTCTGTAGGGAAGAAGACAGAGCTGAAAAGTCAAAGGCCTCTAACCACCCTCAGCCCCATCCTAGGGGCCACCTAGGATCACACGAGCAATGGTCAGCATACACACAATATACCAAAGGTTCTACAAGTTGTTGTGTACCAGGAAAATACAGGGTTCTGGAAATCAACCATCCGAGAGGTCCCCATTGATGCTGAGGACTCTGGGAAGGCAACCAAATGCAAATAAGTTCCTGGGAAGGGAGAGATGGCCATTGTAGTCTCATGCTTATTTAGCTTCAAGATCCTTTGCTTCGAACCCTGAATAAAACTGCTGATTTATAACCTGTCAAATGTATTGACAAGGTGAGAAGGGGGCAGTCCTGAGGTGAGGCCGGCTGAGGAGGGGAGCACTAATTGTTCTGTGATTGTTTATTTATTGGCCAGCATAAACTCTCCTTGGGGTCAGTTTGCAAGCATTTACTATGTATTTATGGTCTTGGGATCAGGGCCAGGACAGAGACCCAAATCCCCAAATCAGCAAGGATTCCCAGATGGGGAGAGGCCCTGCTCCCCCAGGGTTGTGGGAAGAGGCAGAGACTGCATTCCTTCCTGGTCTTGGTAGGGGGCAATGACAAAGGTGACTATGGAAATGGCCACCCACACCTCAGAGTCAGACACTCGCCCCAAGGAAACACCACCAGGGCTATGTTCAGGCAGGTGGCAAGCTTTTCCTACACACAGGGCCTTTGTCTTGTAGGGCTCATTCTTTCCCACAGCATACAGCCTTTTTTGTAGGGGTTTGTGAACAGGGATGCACACCAGGGGTATTTTTTAGTCAACTGACTTCTGTATATCCTGCTGAAAAAGAAGATTCCAGGTCCTCCAGGATTGTGAGCCATCATCTCCAGACCCTTTAAGAGCCCTGCACTCTGGACCAGGGAAAGGGGGCACTGGGAGCTTCAAACTCATATGCTACCACCTTCCCATCAGCATCAACGTGGAGACTGGTCGGGAGTGTCTGTGAATTTTCCAGCCAAAACACCCCACAAAGATTGACAAAGAGCTGGAGACCTCATGGGCTGTGCTGGCCACATCACCACCCAGCCAGTCTTCAGTCCTCCCTGCAGGAGGCCAGGGCTCTCCCTTGCTGAAGGGGCATGTGGAGTCAATGCAGGGGACAGGCCGAGCATGGGAGGAGAGAGTTTCCACCACAGCGATTTCTCAGCCTTCCCCTTTATTTCCTTATACATTTTTAAAGCAGATATATTGCTGGTAAAAATCCTGGCTGGACATAGTTTGCCCCGCCGCACACTGCCTTTTCTTCTTGGAACGTCCATGAACCTCTCTAGGCATTTGTCTCTTGGATGAGGCAGGCAGATAAACCCAGGCAGGGTGGATTCCTAGTTCCTGCTGCCGAAGCTTTCCTGGTTTGCTGGCAGCGCTGCCCTGGCCAGCTCCAACCCCTTAGGCCCAAGCTGCAGGCTCCCAGCACCAGATGGAGAGAGAGAAGGGAGGCCCGTGAGAGTGCCCAGGAAGACAAAGGCTGTTTGGACAGGAGCCCAGCCTGGAGCAACTCCCCTAATTTGGGGAAAATAAAATCACAAATGAGAACAGCAGGGGGCTAAGAACCAGCTGGAGATAAGGGGGTGTCAGCTTCAGTGGAGGCCCTGAGACCAGGAAGGCTCTGATGACAAGCTCAGAAGTCTGGCCTGCCAAGGACAGCTGTCACTGAGCATCAGGCCTGGATCACTGTCATAGGCCCAGAAGCCCCACTGCCTGCCTTAGCTGGAGAATGCCTGATGAGAAAGGAAAAGCCTCTGCTCAGCTCCTGCCTCCCCATCTTGTAGCTTTCCCTGTCCACCCCAGGTCCTACTCAAGCCAGTAGGACCAAGATCCTGCTCTGTGTCCCGAGGGAGAAGAGGAGAGATGAGCTCCCGTGGAGAAGGGAAGGAGGGGAGAGAAAAAGAGGAGGTGGGAACAGAGGGAGGAGGGGAACAAGAGGAGAGACAGTTTCCTGGGCAGAGGAAAAAGGCAGAGGAGAAGGAAGGGAAAGGCAGGGAGGAGAAGAGGAGGAGGAGGAGGAGGAGGAGGAGGAGGAGGAGGAGGAGGAGGAGGAGGAAGGAAGGAAGGAGGATTGGTGTGCAGGAGGAAATACTGATGGTCCTGGTGTTTGGAGACCATGTGACTTTCAGAGCATGGCACCCTCTCCACCATCATCCGTGGAACAGAACTCCCCACCTATCGTCTTCGCTTTGCATATTTCAGTGCACGGGGTGGAAGCAGAAGTCAGCAGCAGGGGAGGGCTCAGCAAGCTGACCAGTCCCTTGGGACCTGCCCTTAGCTAGGTCCTTTCTTAATGAGCAAATCCTTCTGGGATTGCTCCAAGGGTGCTATGCATCCTGCAAGATCAAAGGTATGTCCCCAGTCAGGAACCCCCTCAGGTCTGCTGCTGTGCTGTCAGCAGGTGAGAGACCCCCACCCAAGAACCAGAAGAACATGAGCTGCTCCTTGGCTGTTGCCGTGGGTTAATTGGTGTCACTGCTGCTGCTGCGTCTGACGTGAGGCTTCCAGTGCATGTTACTATCTGGGTAAAGGGGGAAGGGCTTGAAGAAAGAGGGTCTCCCAGTATGGGAAGAGGGAGCTCCTTGTCTCTGAAGCGTATGATGTAACACACACATGTGGAGGTCAGAAGAGGGCATCTGATTCTCCTGGAACTGGAGTTAAAGACAGATCTTAGCCACCATGTGGGTGCTGGGAATTGAACCCAGGTCCTCTGCAAGAGCAGTCAGTGCTCTGAACCGCTGAGCCATCTCTCCAGCCCCCACATGTGATTTTCTAGCTCATGTTTTACTATTTCATGTTCTTTCCATCATACAGTTCTGACTCTCAGGTACAAGACAGAATGGGTGCAGGAAAGGCTGCTAGTGAGGGATTTCCCTCTTCTTTCCCACAATGCACCCCAAGCTATTTCATTTATGTTAGTTCTTAGAACAGTGATTAGAATTAGAGATTGCACATCCTCAGTGTGTACGTGGTACAGCAGGGACTCAAACCAAGATCTACATTATTTCATGGCCACAGTCTGTTTATGACTCTGGGGCCACAGGCATAGTGCAGAGCAGTGGGGACAGAGAGATCCTGAGTTTCCAGCTGTGGCAGTGACACCAGGAGGATGTTGTGGAGATTGAAGAAGGACTAACAGTAGCTGTCGGCACAGTGTCTGACATGGTGAACTTCAGTGAGTTGCTTTTGTGGACAATCTACAGGTTAATGTCTCTATGTTCTGGGTGTATTCGCAGCCAGGTGTGATTCCTCAAGCCTTTCTTAGCTCTAGTGAGTGGCTCAGGTGGATCAAGCTGAATATTAAATCCCAGAGAACTTTTTAGTACAAAACAGACTAAGAGATGAGGAAGAAACCCTGTGGGGAGAGAGGCCCGTGGACTCTCATTGTTGATTATTCCTTCTCCACAGTGTCCAACTTTCCCCACACAGTTGGAGGGTAGCACAGAAGAGCACAGCACACAGGGCCTCTCGGATTGCTGCCATCCTCCTCAGCTCCATGGAGACTGTGGAGGTTGTGAATCCTCATGGACACTGTCCTCATGGACACTGTGGAGGTTGTGAATCCTCACCATCTCCATGAAGACTGTGGAGGTTGTGAAGCCTCACTGACCACATGGAGACTGTGGAGGTTGTGAATCCTCATGGACACCATGGAGGTTGTGAATCCGCACCATCTCCATGGACACTGTGGAGGTTGTGAATCCTCTCCATCTCCATGGACACTGTGGAGGTTGTGAAGCCTCACTGACCACATGGAGACTATGGAGGTTGTGCCTTTCCTATCTGACCTCAGCCTGTGAGTTCAAGGAGGGTTTTCTTTGGCTTTTCTTTCCTGCATGGAAGTTGCTGCTGTAGTAGTCAGAGGACTAGGGAAAATTCTCCTGGTTCTGGGTGAAGGTTGGTCTTCATTGTCAACCTGACTGGAGATACCCTCTGGGAGTGTCTGTTGAGGGAGTGTCTAGAGACAATTACTGAAGAGGGAAGGTCTGTCCTCAGAGCGGTGGCCTAGGATGAAGTAAAAGCCCTGGTGTGCACTTGCCTTTGCACTTTGCTGCTGCCCATTCGCACGGACTGGAGACTCCAGCTCGTTCAGCCTTCCAGCTTGGGTCCAGCACAGAGAGTCTCCAGAGAACACCCAGGTCCACAGCACTCACCCAGGAAGTGATTGGGACTCTTGAGGCATCCAGCTTCATGATCTGTGCTGTTACCTGGTGCTCTGTCCTTCCAGTGTGCAGACCACACTGCTGCACATCCCAGACCCTGTTCCAGCACATATATGTATGTATGTGCCCATCCACACACATCTATTAGTCTGTTCACTGTCTTCTCCCCTGATCCAGCTCGTGTGTGGCTCTTGGTCATGGGCAGACCTGCCACAACTTTCAGGACACAGACAAGAGAGACAGTGTTTCGCTTACAGAGGAAGGTCTGCACCCCATGCAAAACACTGGATGCTCTAATAGTAATTTCTGCTTTTTGTTACTTTGTGCTTGAAAAGGTTTTTGACCTTTTCTGTCCTCCAAATAAAAGAAAACGCTCCATATTTTCCTCAGCTCCTAAGTCCTGACACAGTCTCTGCATTTCTAGCCTTTGATATTTTTTTGTCTCTGACACATGTGGCACGTTAATAATCCTAACACTGTGGTGGGGAAATGAAAAGTGAAGCAGCATGGTAAAGTACTCTGGGCCATGCTGGAATTAGCGGTATTATTCAGGAGTGATCAACTGCATTAACTCAGGGGTTCAGGTTATAAAGAGCAATATAATTAGTGTCATGTTGCCAAAATGTACCAAGGCAGCTCGGCCCAAGAATGAGGCTCCTCTGTCCGTTTCTCCAGGTTCCTTTGGGTGGGCTGGTGTACGCAACAAGACTCCAAGAGGTGAGCAGAGCGCAGAAGCAAACTGGCTTTGAATGCTGCCTGCGTGGAGTAGAGTGCAGCTGTCTGCTGGAGGCTGCAGGTCAGCAAATATCTGGTGAGGCTTCATCACCAGGGTGCATACTGTCCTGTGCACAAGAGGGCTGCTGAGGTGTAGATGGTGTAGACAGGAAACATCTGCCACAGCCTATGCATTGCAAGTCCCCACCTGCGGTGCTATTTGGGGAGGTGTCAAGGTTTTAGAAATTTTAGGAGGTAAGCTGCAACTGGAGGCAGGAAGTCATTGGGTGTGACCTTGGGCTGAAAGGTGCCTGGGGATATTCTCTCTCTCTCTCTCTCTCTCTCTCTCTCTCTCTCTCTCTCTCTCTCTGAGACATGCTCCTTCTACCATGATGTTCATAGCATCAAGGGCCAAAAATTAAACTGAAACTATCAGCCACATAAAATCTTTCTCCTGTGAGTTATTTCTGTCAGTATTTTGCCACAGCAGCAAGATGTTTGACTAGCAGAGAGCTTATCATGCTGATGAGGAGCAGAGCTAATCATGCTGATCCCTCTTGCCTCCCTTGGAGTTGGGGTGAGGCTGAAGCAAACCATCTGGATGTGGAATTGTTTGGAGAATTAACAGGGAGGTTGGAGTATTATAGACAGGCTGGATCCTCGGGAACAGGTAGTTGACTTTCTGGAAATGGACATGAGGATAATCAGTTCCAGGGGACCGCACATGCCAAGCGCTGAGCCCAACCTTTAGCTTGGCTGTAGCATGTAGTATTTAATCTGAAAGGGGAAACATCATATCAAAAATGTGCATATGGGGGCCGGGAAGGCATGGGCGCACCATCATCTTCTATGAAGAAGCAGCCTTCTGTGTCCCTGAGGTCTTTAAAATGTTCCAGAACCTTGTCAGTGCCAGCACCACCTAAGTAAGCCCCAGCCAGCCATGTTGGTCTCTAGGAATTGAGGTTATTGCTCTGCAAATAAAACAGAATTGTTCCTGAGGATCAATTCAATATTTTGATTTTCCACCTTCTCTCTGAGAATATGTACTGTCTCTATGTCGGGTCTATTAGAAAGGTGCAGTCTCTTTCCTGATGTAGATTTCAGTGTGGAGGACCCATCAGTGTGGCCCCTCCTCCAAGAAACATAGGTTCAAGCTGTCACAGGAGGGAGGGAACAAATGGAACTGACAGGCTGGGAAGCGTAGCCACACAGCTTTCTGTTTTGTTGTAACCAATGCCATCTTCCCTTCTGAACCCCCGTGTCTGGGTATTATTTTTACTGTGTTGTTTGCGTCTATGCGTGTGGGTGTTTGTTTTAGAAATCTCAGATACTTGACTCACAGGAAGCATATTGGTATTTCAGAAGTCATTGATGTTTTGGGTTATCAGGCGCTAGGGACGGGGGGTCACGCTGAACAACCTGACATAAACATCACCAGGCTTCAAAACCTGTTTTCAAGTGAGATGCTCTAAGGCAATATTTATAGTAAAATTATGACCTGGAGGCTTCTAAATGTGATCCATTTTTAAGTCTCATTTTTCCCCCTGAATCCTTCAATCTAATTAGGCTCACATCAGTATATTATTATGGAGAGTAATCATTCCTTTCTTCTAATAACATTCATGGATAATTTTATTTCTCATTTCCAGCCTCCTCCTCCCGTGGTGTAATTAGTGTCTCTGGCACCTCGCGCCTCTCAGAATGAGCTGCAGCTGCTAATTGCTAATTGAAAAATTAGAAACTCAGTTAGAAAAAGGATCTAATTAAAATGAAATTAGATAAAATCCCTTCAAATCGCCCCCCCACACTTTTCTTTGTTTTTCTTCTTCCCCTTCTGCCTTCTTTTCCCACCACAGAACTATTAGCACTTGCAAAATATGTGTAATTGCTCAAAGCCAAATACCTTTCCAAAGCGGACAGCACAATGGCCTTGATGAGGCAGCAGCTTAGAGAGGGGCTGAGAACAGCTGAATTGAAGGCAGACCTCTGGCTTTCTCCCTGATCCACCCACAAGCATGAATTCCACCTCACCAATGAGCTGCTCAGGTCCTCTGGCAAGGATGCGGGTGTTGTAAGGCCTGTGTGACCCTCTGGAGTTAGGAAGAGTTGCTGTCATCTCATGACTGGAAACTGTAGGGTCCCACTAACTGTTGGAGGTGAGTCTGTCCCCAACCTCACTTCCTGTGCATTGCCTCCTGCAATCCTACAGATAATTAGCTAGTAAAGACTTAACACTCTAGGAGACACAAAAGGAATCCCAGGCCCCTTCTGTCTCTAAAGTACTTACAATCTGTTGAAAAGTCTAGACAGTATGGAACAACAGAGTAAGAAATTATGGATATATACAAAATAGCATTTCAGATACTCAATGTTTGTGTCAAGACCTCAATATTTTTGAGCACCTTAGTGTATGCCAAGAGCTGTGCTAGAAGTGGGCACAGAAAATACACAGCACAGAGCTCTGCCCTTGTTCATATCGAGACACGTGGAACCCGTGATCTGTGGTATTATATGATGATGTCAATAATGCCAAGGCACCGTTGGTCGCCAAACATATGCAGAGATGTGGGTGATGGAGTGGGTGGGCCACAGGGGCTAATGGACTGCTTCCGTGCAGAGGACCGTTCCAGGTCCAGTGCCCTGCTGGGACCCACAGGAGGAGCAATTCCCCAGGCACATGGCAGCTCAGAGAAGCTTTGCCGTGAGAAACACATACCGGACGATAGTGACTTCTGCAGATTCAGGTGATAGAGAATTTTTGGAGCTGAAATTGGGAATGTGTGATGGGGGCCTGGGACCTGGGTAGCAGCTCGGTGACAAGAATCTTAAGCATGCTGGAAATTTAAAGGCATGAGAAGAGGGCTTAAATATTTGAGGGAGTTTCTCACACAGTGGGGGATGTACATGATAGGAGCTGGTGGTTCTGTGGGGTGAGAGAACATTCTAGATAACAGAACACAATGATGCAAAAATGTGGCAAAAAAACCTCAAGTAATCAAGTCGCAGTACACAGAGTGGAAAGTTTGCCCATATAGAGAGATAATCAGATGAGCTCAAACTGTGATTAAAAATCAGGCAAAGGAATTTATTTAAAAAGTAAATATGAGCTGGGCATAGTGGTACACACCTTTAACCTTAGCACTCAGGAGGCAGATGCAGACTGATCTCTGTGAGAATGAGGCCAGCCTGGTCTACATAGTGAGTTCCAGGCCAGTTGGGGCAACAGGGAAATCTTTTCTCAAAAAACAAACGACAACAACAAAAAACAAAAACGAATAAATAAAAACAGGAGCTGGAGAGATGGCTTAATGGCTGAGAGCCTTTAGCATTTTTGGAGGACCCAGGTTTGATTTCCAGCACCCACATGGTGACTCACAACTATTTGTGACTCCAGCTACAGAGAATCCAATGCCCTCTTGTGGCCCCTATGGGCACTGCATGTATGTAGTGCACATGCAGCCAAACACCCATGCAAATATGTAAAGAATCCTTCACAATAAAAGCCTTTTGAAACAGCCATATGGAAACCTACCACTATAGAAGCTTCTTAAAATATATACATATATACATTATAAAAAGATGAAAAGAAGTTACCCCATAACGGGAGCATCGCCCCTACTAGATACCATAAGCTAGCAAAATAAAACCCCAATGTCTATAGAAGTAATCTCTTATAAAACCGAAAAAACTGCTTTCTTTAATTGACTAATACACATAGGAACTGTAAAAAGGATTATTGTCTATTCAGAAACAAATATAATACTAAAGTCTCTTTAAGTAGTTCATATAATTAATACAAGTGAGCACTGATAGCAGCAATGGATTATTCTGCCAAGGAGATGCTAGCCAGGGAACCCAAGCCCCCCCCAAAAAGGTTAAAGCTTATTGCCTGTAAACTGGGATATCTGCAAGAAAAGAGGTGGTAAGGTCCGCCCTGCTGTCAATGACCTGATGTAACCATGGGAGGATTGTATCGAGATCGCACTTACAAGTATACAGTTGGTCTCTGGAATACCAGAGAATGTTACCAAAGGCCACTGAACCAATAAACCAAATGTTGGTGTCCTTGAGTCAAGCAAAACTCCTCCACCAACATCAGCTACACCCCAATTGCTTGGAGATACTGTGCAGCAGTGGCAGCCATATGTCTGTATATCCCAACTTTATTTGATTATTAGCTCTCTCCTTGGAGGAATAACTCATGGATGTCGCCACAAGCTTATACCTTCTAGTAATTAGGAGATTTATATGCCACAGTAAGGCCTTGTCATCTCTCTCAGGG